>JAQFVV010006216.1:5542855-6142855 GCA_028023455.1 Epiperipatus broadwayi | reverse complement strand
TTACATCATTAATTAGCTTTTCATTTTTTTTCTCTTTTTTAATAATTAATTTTCTTTTTAATCGCTGACTTACCGATTTTCAGTAAAATATAATTCCTTCTTGATCAGATAAACATTTACAAAAATAATTAGATAAAAATTATTTTACAATTAATTCTATAACTTTCCATCCCATTTCCCTTTACAAATGACTATATTAGTTTATCAAATACAATTTTAAATTACCTTTTTTAATTTTATTTTGCAGTTTACAGATAAGATCTTGGCTTTTGTATTTTTATTTTAAAAAAAGATAAGCAATTTCTTTCAAATAGAAAATCTAATTAAATTCTTAAATTATCATATTTTTTCTTTATTCTATTTTTTCGTTTAAATCAAGCTTGGTATAATTTGACTGATTTTATTCTCTATTTTTTTTAATTCTAAGCCGATCTTTTGTTCCTTACTTTAAAATTCTTCCCCTCTCTAACTTATTAGACTGATTCCTTAAATAATAGCCCTTTTCATTTTTTTAAAAAATATATATATTCCTTTTTTTCTCTCAATATTTTTAACATACTTTTTTAAATATTTTATATAACATGTATACTTTACGTAACTGTTACAATATACTATAACAGTCAAATTTGTACATTCACATAACAGAATCAAGAATCCAAGCAGAGACCAAAGCTGACCAATACGAGATGGTGAGATCTCAAGAATGATCACATTTCAACTCATTCACCCATGCTCCAAGACTTAATACCCTACGGATGACACGCTTAATAATACAATCACATAACTTTCCTTCGTGGCCGATATAGGTCAGGGAGAAACATGAAACTCCGGGTTAGAATGCTCTTATTAACTAAATCTATTATACAACTATTTGAGATTTTATCAATGCACAGATTCTATAAATGAAAACGGTTGAATTGAATTGGATTAATAACAAGACTGAGAATGAATATATTAATTTAACTATATATTTTATTTATCATTAATAAAATAAAGAAGGACAAATATATATCACTTTAGCGTATAAAATGCATGCAGGCATTTGCATGAATAAAAAGAGAGTTACAGTATTCTCATATTACAAATCAATCATGCAGATATTGGTACAATTAATTTTTAAAGCTTTACATAAGATGAGCTTAACTGGCTTTCATCTTATGGATTAATTACAGTAAGATATGTAAAATAATCACTACTATATGTCAAGAGAGAGTTGTACCAATTCCTATTTTAGACTTGTGGCTGTTATATATAAATAATTCTACTAAGCCTTGATTAATGATTAATTATGCATTTTATTATTACAAATGTATTTATATCTAACAGGGAGCACATAAATCCGCTCAAATAATTTAGATTGAACATGGCTTTCAAGAATATTTTCAGACTAATGCTGAATGTGACATTATAAGGAGGTAGAGTTGGCTGCTCCAGATTTACTAACGTGCTATGGGACAGGCAAATAAGAATAATAAAAGTGACTCTGCAGATGGATTAGTGAATCAAGGGTTCTTGCGACAAACGCCGGTACCCTGGGACCGAATGTCATTCTGCTAAAAGAGAGAAAAAACTACTTCAGAATGACAAAGTGACTTACATGCTAGCCTGGCCTTAAACTGAGGGTTCACTAATGCACTACCCTATAAAAGGAAGATGTGCTGGCTTAACCATGGCTCCATCTTAATAAGTAAAATAGGCAGCAAAACAAGAAAATATTTAATTAAGTGATGAATCTCATCCACCAAGCAAAGGAATATTAAAAATTTAATATCATACGTACGAGAACATTAGCTTTATTAGCTTCATCAACAGGAGCCAACTCTTATGTAGCATTGTAATATATATACGGTACTAAAAGGATTAATTAAATAATCTCTACTTTCTCCGGTTCAATCTATTATACTATTATTATTTAAACATTATCTAAGGAGGGAGAAGTATATTTAAGTGGATTTAGAAAATAATATATTTTCTAAATCCACTTAAATATACTTATAAATGTCCTCAAGGCTAGTTTAATTCTTATTACATAATAAATTTAAAATTGGGAAATTTTGATTAAAGCAACTACATTACGAAATTAAATCAATCAATAATTAATAAATATAATAATGAGCACAGAGCGAGTATTATTATTTATAGAATAGGATTTCGAAACAGCGTACAGATAGTTAATGCTACGAAATAATTATGTGAAGATATTTAAAATATTATCTTCTCTAAGATGTAATAAAATTAAATGCTCACTGTTTCAAAGCATTGCATATAATATAATAAATATTTAAACTAAAATAATCGAGAGAGAAATATATAGACATAACCGCAGTGATATATAATTTAAGTTATGAAAGATATTACAAGTTTTAGAAAAGAAATTATAACTTAGACAGGTTATTTATCAATTTTAGAAATGAAATGATTTAAATAGAATTTGAAATATTATTTCAATATTAGGAAAAGACTTTACATTTAGGTCCATTTAACCATCTTTTCATTACATTTTAGTTGATTACATTTAGATTTTTTTTTTTGCTAGCCTGGTTTATAGCTTTAGAGATTAAATAAGAGTTACACAGAACTCTGCGGTTTTGAAATTAATTTACCGGTCATTATTCATGGGGATATAGTGGTTTGATTTGCAAACTTGGTGAGCTTTCCTGGGCAGCTGGTGGCATCATCGTCTTCTTTACTCAGTTAGGCTATGGATCTTCTGGCGGTGTTCTGACTGTTGCGGCATCGGATGAGAGCAACCGTTCTCCTCATGGAGCAACAACAAAGATTCTTTTCTAGCCGGACATTTTAAATATAAAATTGACATGGAGTCTGGTAGCAACTGCTTTCAAGAAATGGATCTGGTATCTTAAGCTTAAAATATAGTCTATTTATATATTTGGCAATCCAAGCCCTTACACTTCAGGAATTTACTTTGCCTCAAAACCCATTAACTCTAAAATTTACTTTAATGTTATAAGATTATACAATTCGATTTTAAATCTATTGATAGATTTCTGAGGTGTTATAACTTTTTCTTAGGCTATCGAATAATACTGGTCCAACAATTTTACTGTAAGACCTTTTGTTGTAAACAATTTCAATTATCAATTAGCAAAATTTTAAAATGAGTTTTATTTTTATCTACTGCAGGTGCAGCAGTTTAATGTAAATTCTTATTTACAATAAAAAATCTATTTTAATTACTAACCAAAACTTTTCACTTTTAATTACTAAAAAATAAAAAAAAACCTTTTAACATATTTTAAGTCATGCCAACCCTATATACATTATAATATAGTGTAACGGGCACATACGACGTTACATTGTTTTTTTATTATTAAACATGAAAAAATTAAAAGTTCGCAAATAAAACTTCTTTTTTTAAGAATTAAAAATTAAAATTCTATACTAAACTCATATATATATAAAACCGTACAGATGAAAAAAATTATTAAAAAAAAAGAAACTTTATTAAAAATAGAAAAAGTATTTTAAAAGCAAAAACTTAAAAAGATTTAAAGATAAAAATATATCTTTAAATTTGAAAACAAATTAATTAATGTTATTGAAAAATGGAAATGATTATTTTAATTAGTCCAAGTGAACTAGCTCTTGGACATTTAAATGTATAAGCAACCGTCAGATAGGAAAACAATAAAAACTAATGGCAAATGAAAGAGATCCATCGGGGAATCGGACCTCAATGGAAGGATCATCATCATTGATGACGTAATGTCCATTGGATGCTAAAGTTACATATAAAAGAAGTTTGATAATAAATTTTTTAGTGAGTGAAGAAAATTTAAGAGAAGACTGAGATGTGTTAAGTTGGAGAGTCGGAGGTGAAGGGATTGAAAGACGCACTTTCAATTCCTTCAGTTGTTATAAAAAAAAGAAAATGAAACATCGCTTTTCCTATATTGAGGACCACAGGATCATCGAGGGATTTTAACGCTGGATTCCAAATGGCAAGCAACAGATAACTAATGAACATTTCTAAAACCGTAAGCATGTTATGAACTTAAATGAATATTAATACTAAACAATAAGAACTCTAAAAGTAAAACTTTCCTAGCATTTAAATTATTGCAAATAGTATTCCTATCTGACCAACTTTATTTATTAATAAGTAATTTTAATTTGTTGTATTTCTTTTGTAAAATCATTTCCATTTATTTTTTTTTGTTCTTTTAAGTTTTTATTATGATTTTTGATTTTCGCTAATTTAATATTATATAAATGTTAAACTTAAGTCGGGCGTGAATGGCTATATAGATTTGTAAAGTTTTATTAGGGGAGGGTAATCTTAGGTTATTCGTTTCGTAGTTGAATAAGGTCAATGGATTGGATATATTGGTGTAATTAGTAAATGTAGTACGAGATTCGCTACAGACAGAATCGCTTTATACGCCGCACACTTCCTTTTTGCCTATGGAATGCGATCGTAAGTGGGCAAAATGACCGCAGTCCTTTCCTATGGAGTTTTTTTTTTATTGCTCTTCTCGTCAAATAGATGTGGTATTCCTATCTGACGAGAAGCAATTTCTTCTCTTAACCTTTTGTGCTACCGTATTCGTATTATATTGAATGCATCAATATATCAGATGAATTGACGTTGGTTTGACTGTGAACTTTTGGCCTAAGATTAAATAAGGATAGAATATTTTCTTTCAAATGCAAATCTATGTAGTCTATTCATACTTGACACTCTAAATAAAAATGCATTAAATTTAAGTTGGGTATGGACGTTGCATGGATTCATTATCGATTAATTATGTTTTTGGTTTTCATATTTGATCAAAATATATAGATATTCGGTAAATAATGATACCTTACGGTGAGTATCTAAAATGTATTTATTCGGATGTGTTTTAAGTTATTGGTGTCAATGCGGTATCTTATGATGAATGCCATTGGGTTTCTTGTATTCCCTCTGCAATTGATGGTATCAATGACTTTGTATTTTGATCATTTATGTTTATTTTGAAATGTTTTTAACCGTGTAATCTAAATAACCAATCTATACTCAACATTTTAAACCCATCTGTGCAAACTTATAAAAATTAAAATGTAAATTTATAAAAATTAAAATGTAAATTAAAATCAAAGTTAAAAATGTAAGTTAAATTTTAAAATGTAAACTGATACTAAAACAATTTTAAATATTATATATGTGCGCAAATAAATGTTTGTGTGTATAATTACTGGCAGTGGCTTATTTTATTCTTTTTTTATATATTCTTAGATAAGAATTTATTATAAAATGTAAATCTCTGCTATTCCACTGAACTAGTGACAATGGGCTAACGACCGGAATCAAAATGCATAAAATAAAATAAAATAATTTTTTTTTTGACTTACGTATCTGCCTACTATATAAATTTTCTAGGTTCAAATGCCTAGATGGCGCCCTTGTAGTGCAGTTATGTTAGTCTCCTATTCTCCGGATCGTTATAATAGGTTGGATTATCTATCCACATATGAATTGACAATAATAAAATTAATAAATTGATTTTACCATTAATTCTATAATAAAACATTTATTAAATATTCGGCAACATTTGTACGCTATAATTTTATTAATCCTGTCCAATTATAGTGTTCTTTCATATGTAAATAAATAATGCTGTTTAGACAGCCATGATAGATTTTAAAGTCTAATTTTATATAAGATTTAAACATTTAAAATAAGGTTTGAACCTAGCAGAGACAAGTAGTTTATCAGGTTGATGATGAAATGGTAAGGTATTGGAAGGTTACCATTTCAATACATGTCCAATATTTTAAGTAAGGGAGTTAAGCCAAAACTCCTAGAACATAACAATATATAACTAAACTGTTGTCTCAAAACAAATCATTACTACCAAAAAATTCAATTTGTTTTTATATATAAACTTGATTACAAAAAAGCCAAATATTTTTTATCAATAACAAATTAAATTTCTCCATCATAAATTTCTAGATATTTTTGCTTATATTAGAAAATACATGGAATATTAAATCATTTCAATGAGAACAAATATTCAAAACAAAAGTGCATCATTATGTCATATCATAGTCATTAATTTAAAGGATACACTCTTCAAATACTTCATATATAACGATTTAGAAAAGCTGCACATTTTTCAAACCCTCACACAAAAGCATATAAAGAAAGCAATGAAATAAAAAATAAGATCAAAGCAAGATACAAATTACATAATATATATATAAGCTTTTCAAAAAGATTCAATTGAAATATTTCAAAAAAAAATTTGGAAAAAAGTTCATATATAGAGAGCCCATAAAAATGAATAGAACTTTATACTTTGTTCTGTTCTGATTCTCTTCAACTATTAATAATAAGCAATCTATCCTAAAGATATATCTCATGAAACATTGAAAAAATGTATCACTTTTTCCATAAAAAAAAAAAAACAAGTAAAAAAATTACCACACAACACTAGTTTGCAGCAAATTTGAAAATCATTACAATAATTAACTCATAAAATTCTTATTCTGATATGAACTAAGTATCAAATAATCAACTAGGGTAAGATGATTACACTCCATTATTATAGAATCAGTTTTATTTAATGTTTTAATTTTTATATACTTTTAATGCAGAATTTAAGTTTATATTTATTATTTATGGAAAATAAATTTTAAAATGTAAACAAATAAAACAAAAAAAAAATTACAATTTACAAATTCCCACAAGATAATAAAATATAGCAAATTGAATTACAGTATTTGCATTAAGAGCAGTAATCCATTCTATTAATCTATTCCAGAGATATCTATTATAAACTAGAATAATCATTGAATATAAGATAGTAGCGAATTCCCACTTTAATTTCTAACTATAGACTTTTGCCAATGAGTAACAATCGATTTGAATACTTATAATGTGCAATTAAAAGGTTTATATTGCAAAAAATATAATAAATCTATGAAAGATTTATAAATACATATATATAGAAATAAGATTTACTTGATATAAGTAGTAGAAAGAGAATAAGTTTGAAATAAAAAAACATAAATTCAAAAATTAAAAATTAGACTTTATATAGTTAAAGAATGAACTAGATTAAATAAAAATAATATTAAAATATATATCTAAATAAAGTAAATAATGTCAAAAAGTAAAAATTAACCAATTTAATAGAAATCATGATAATAACACTGGCAAAAATTGATTAAAAATTAGTAATTTAAAACAACATAACAATTAAAACAATGATTCCAGCAAAATTTCAAAAAAGGAAAAAATATTTTTTTTTATGACTAAAAGTTTATCAATTACATTTTTTTAAAAAAAAAATAGATACAATTCCTTTAGTAGTAGAAGCAATAAATATATAAAATAAAAATCAAAGTATTGTAACGATCCGGAGAAGGTAGACTAAAGGTATCTGCACTACAGGGCGCCATCTAGGCATTTGAACCTAGAAAAATTTATAAAGTAGGCAGATACGTAAGTCAAAAAAAAAAAATTTTTTTTTTTTTTTAAATTTTTTGGTTCCGGTCGTTAGCCCATGTCACTAGCTCAGGAAGTAGCAGAGATTTAATAATATAATATCTTATCTAATTATATTTCAATATTAAAAAATAAATAAAGTAAGCCACTGCCAGTAATTAACATACAAGAATTTATTTACGCACATATATATATAAGATTTAACATTATTTTAGAATCAGTTTACATTTTTTTACTTTAACTTAAATTTTTAACTTTACTTTAGATTTTACTTTACATTTTAATTGTTATACTATTATATTATAAGTTTATATTTTCATTAAGTTCGTACAGATGGAATTATAAAAATTTGTTTTAATAATGTTGAGTATAGATCGGTTACATAGATTGCAACGGTTAAAAACATTTCAAAATAAACATAAACGATCAAAATATAAAATCATTGATACTGACAATTGCAGAAGGAAATTTATAAGCAACCCAATAGTATTCACCATAAGATACTTGCATTGTCACCAATAACTTAAAAGACATCCGAATAAATACATTTTAGATACTCACCGTAAGGTATCATTATTTATCGGATGTCTATATATTTTGATCAAATATGAAAACGCAAAACATAGTTAACCGATAAACAATCCATGCAAGCGTCTATAATCAACTTAAATTTAATGCATTTTTATTTAGTGTCGAGTATGAATAGATTACATAGATTTGCATTTGAAAATAAAACATTCTATCCCTATTTAACCTTAGGCTAAAAGTTCACAGCCAAAACTGGCATCAATTTATCTGATATATCGATGCATTCAATGTAATACGAAATACGGCAGCACCAAAAAGTTAAGAGAAGAAATTGCCTCTCGTCAAATAGGAATATGACATCTATCTGACAAGAAGAGCAATAAAAAAAAAAACTCCATAGAAAGGAACTGCGTTCTCCGTCTTACAATTCCTTCCATAGGCAAACGGGTGAGTGCGGCGTATAAAACGATTCTGCCCGTAGCCAATCTGATATTACATCTACTAATCACAACAATATATCCCATCCATTGACCCAATTCAACTACGACACAAATAACCTAAGATTACCCTCCCCTAATATAACTTTACAAATCTATACAACCATTCACGCCTGACTTAAGTTTAACATTTATAGAATTAATTTAACGAAAACAAAAATCATGATAAAACTTAAAGAACAAAAAATAAATAAATGGAAATGATTTTAACTAAAAAAAAAAAAATATCAAATAACATTATTAATATTAATTTACGTTGGTCAGATAGGATTCTATTTGTATTTTTTTATATATGGAAAGTTTTTAATTTAATGTACATAAATTATAAAGTTCTTACGGTTTTTTAAACAGTTCATCTTTATATGTTCCTTGCCGTTTGAACGTGAATTCCCACGCCGTCCTAAAAAGATTGGTATCCATTTAGCCGTTGTTTTATTTATTCATTCAGAGGTTTTTTAGTTTAGTTGGTCCTCAATGTAGAAAACGATGTTTCACTCCCTTTTCTTTAACAGCTGAAAGAATTGAAAGTGCGTCTTTCAATCCCTTCACCTCCAACTCCGTACTAATACATATAGTCACATCGTAATAATAATTAATCCTCTAATAATTTTCAAACTTGTCCTTTTATATTAATTTGAAGGATTGAATTTACATTACGTCATCGATGCGATGGTCTTTTCGCTGAGGTCCGATTCCATAGGGATTTCTTTTTATTTGCTAAAAGTTTCTATTGTTTTCCTATCTGACCGATGTTTTTACATTTAAATGCCCAAGGCTGGTTTACAGTTAACTAATTAAAACAATCATTACCATTTCTGATTAATTAATGTGTTTTCCAAGATTAAAGATATATTTTTATCTCTAAATCTTTTTAGGTTTGTTTTTAAAATACCTTTCTATTTTTAATAAAGTTTTACTTTAATAATTTTTTTTTTTTTATCTGTGCAATTTATATATACGAGTTTAAGATAATATTTAATTTCAATTTTTAATTCTTAAAGAAAATTTTTAAATGCGAACTTTTTATTTTTCTTTCATGATTAATAATAAAAAACAATGTAACGTACGTATGTGCCCGTTACAGTATATAATACATTTTTATAAATAAAATAAAATGTTAGGAAAATGTTAAAATTATTAAAGAGATTGCCTGTAGAAAACAAACAAATATAAATTTGCTTAAAAAATAATAATTAATAAAATAAAACTAAGTAGACAAATATAAAGAGATAAAGTATATGATTGCTTTTAAGCAAAAATCAATAAAGTTTACTAAAAACAAAAAAAAGAAATTACTAAAATTAAAAATATAATAAAACTTAAAAAAAGAAATAAAGGTAAAACATCATTAATTCAAATCCTCAGTTTCAGACTTCTACAGATTTCAGTAGTTATTTTACACACACACCCTCATTATAAACCCAAACTTTGTTAAAATAAAATAAAAAACAAACAATCTATGCTTATTAATTTATAGATATTTATTGAATATTTTATTTTATTTTTGTTGTTAAATGTATATGCAAATTAAATTACTTACAAAAGATTTTATAAAAAAGAACAAAAAGCTATTGTTTGGATAAGATAAATTTTTGAATTATAAGTATTTTGACTAATGGTATTTTATCAGTATATTATTAAACAAATATTTAAGAAAGGTTAGTATTTGACTTCAAAATAAATATATAAACAAATAAAAAAATTATAAAAGACATATTATCTGAGACTATCTGTGTATAATTTATTGTAGTAAAAATGTATATCAATGTTTCAGTTGGATTCATATTGACCATCAACTGGATAATGAATTCATAAAAATAATTGTAAAGATACTATAAATATTGACATACAGCAAGCTTGAAAATTCTATCAATAGAAAACATGTAGACATAATAAAAATCAGAAATCATTTTAAAAAATTATTCCAATTTGAAAATATTTTACATGTGTCATCATATTAGTTGAACCAATCTGGCATTTTAAGAATTGCAATGGGTTTTCTGATTGTAAATTGCAGGAGAATGTCACATCTAAATAAGATTCTGGGGTTAGAGAAACCAATACTATGACCCATATTCTTGCATGGAGTAAGTTTGATGATGAGTTACTGATGCAACAATTCCTCATCTTACATAAGAAGCTCTACAGATATCATCTGAAAATTATAAATACTTCAAGGGTTCAAGAGGGAATCTTGGATAGAATGTTATTAATTTTTTAATAAATAGTATATGTAATTAAAGGGAATTTGAACCCGGACTTTCAAGTTCCCTACAGTCATCCACTCTATCCAATATAACTGACACACATGGACCAGTCTGGATTCAAATCCTCTTCAATTACATCTAGGTTAAGTATATAAGCTACACTTATATTTCAATATTAAATAGTATGTGCTGTTTTTATATTATAATGTTTTTAGAATATTCCCAATATTATCTATAGTTCCTTTTACATAAGGAATACAAATTAATAATTGTTTCTGCTTTTTGGGTACCTATCTACTCAGCTACCTAAATTCTATTTTATGTTTAATTCTTTTTTTAAAAGACTGTATCTATGTCATGAAATAATTCTGAAATAATAAGAATAAATTTAAAACAATGTATTTTACTATCTAAAATATAAGTTCATAAATAGTTAAAAATGAAGCACACATAACACACATAACTTTTTTAGATATTAACTTAAAAATAAACTTTGGATTCTGCATTGATATTGTTAAAATGTTTTTATTTGAAAAAGAAATGTAAACATTATACTTGGAATTAATCATTAAAATTATTATTATTATTTTTTTATATGAGTTTTAAAAAAGGAAAAATATATCTCTATTTTCTTCATTTAGATCTCAGGTCATTTATGAAACTAAGGCGGAGTTTAGGGTGATTTTGTATTGTCCATCTGCAGTGTTCAAGGACAAGGAAAAAATATATATGTGGTGCAACAATAATGTATTAAAAATACATATAATTGTGTAGAATAAAAATATCTTTGTACAATAATTATAGGTAATGATTATATACAATAACTTATGGTATGTGTTACTATCATTTAAACACATATATTGTAATAAAACAGATATGAAATAAAATAGCAAGGTGTTAAGTCATAGAATTGCATACCTGGCCTTATAAAGTCAGAGAACTATAAAAAACGCCATATATGGTAGGTATATATATAAAAAAAACAAGTATAGTGAGAGGTATGTAAAAAACTTCATATATGGTTAGGTATTTCAAAGACCCCAGAAATCTTAAACAGTATACACACTCCCAGAAACTGGTATATAGGTTCTAATATTAATGTAATTTAGAGATTCCTACCTCCATGTTATGTCCACACCTTACTAAATCTTATGGCTCAGATCCCTGTCAAGGAGTTATTGTTCCCTGACTGAATTCCAATAGTGACTCAACACTACTTCGGTTAAATTCAGTGCATTTAATAAATTTAACTCACAATAATTTAATACCTTAGCTGACAATAATTTTTAGAGTAACTTTACATTTTATATACATAAGCCCATAGGCGTATAAAATAATAAAGATCGTTCTGACCGGAAGCAAACTCGTCTCTCTAAAAGCTACTGGGAAAAGGGTGACATCCAGCACCCAAATTTAAGACCATCTCCCAGTTGAGCTCTTCCCTCCAAGTCTTCTTACATGGTTTTCTTCCTACAACTGATTGGCTGGTATTCCCACTCATCAGATAAGATAATTATTTTTCGAAGTGCACACATGTTGAATTCCAAAATGTTTTACTTTTTGTTAACTTTAATTAACGAGCTATTATGAGATGCAAATTCTAGTTATCAATGACAGAAATCTGACCCTCATTTCTTTAATTATTACAAGTATATTTTTATCTCATTATCACTAATTTTACATTTTTGCTGTAATTAGAATAATCTTTTTTAATCTTATAACTTCTAATTATTTTTTAATTCTGTATTTAAAAGATAAACCTTTTAATTCCACAATTATTTTTTTATTTATTTACTATTACCTTACTTCTTCCAAGTTTGAAGATTAATTTTTAAACTTTGAACTTAATATATAGTCACCAATATACTTTGGGATTGTAATTTGTGTTTTAACATGCTATTGAGGCATAATTTCCACCTCACTTGCAGTGTTTTCTCTTGCTATGTTTGATTGCAGTTTATTGTCGTGAGTATTGTTTGTTTCCGATTAATTTTCTATTTGCATCTTCACATCGGTCTGTTGTGACTAACATGGTTATTAGATCCATACTTTCATTTTTTAGCAGTTGGTTAACATGCTTTAATATTTTCCCATCGTTCATGCACACTGTTATAACTTTATTTGAACGATGCCAAATCACAACTCCCTGCATCCAATGGTTATTTATTTTGTTCATGACCCTACTCTTTCTTCAGGTTTAAATTTATATGTTCTGCTGTCGGCACTATGTTTGCTAATTTTGTGTGTAGCTTTTTTCCTAAGTATAATTCAGCTAGTGATTTTCTGGATTTGGCTGCTGGGATTGAATGTTGGTGAAGAAGAGCTGCAAGAACTGCTTCCTGTATTTTAGTTTTACCCATTTTTCTTATATATGATTTTAAATTTTGCATGGTTCTTTCAGCCCATCTATTTGATTGGAAGTAGTATGTGGGATGAGTAAGTGTTTTATTCCCCATTCTTGCATCACTCCACCGAACTTCAGTGCTAAACCATGTTCAATTATCTGAAACTAATGTTTCACGAAACCCATGATGGGCAAATATCTTGTACAGACTGCTTAGTGTTTCTGACTATTTTACATTCAGCCTACTCTGAATATGAATCGACCACTATAAAGAAAAGATACTCTTTGAATGAAATGTAGTAGCCTACACGAATTCGGTTTGTCAGCTTTCGACCATGGTTCAAAATTGGTGGCGGAGATTTAGTGCATGACTGATAATTATTGCCTTTCTTTATGTATTTTTCGATATCCACATTAACATTTAACCACCATATATAACTACGAGCTAGTGCCTTTGCCCTAACTATGCCTGGTTGACCCTCATGCAGCAACTTTAATATTTGACTACCTACTTATGACTGGTATTAGCACCTGGACACCCCTCAGGATGCATTCTTTAGAGACAGAGACATCTGTTCATAAGTGTTCCAGAGTTCCTTGTGCAGGAAACTGGGAAAATTATTAAGTCAGACCTTTCTGATTAGCTTTACAATCCAACAGTAGCCATCATCTTTTTCTGTCCAACAAGCTAAAATTTTGCTGTTAAGGTTTTCATTTTTCCACACATCTATGTAGTTGATTTTGGTTTCTTTCTTACCTTTTTTATTCTGGAACAAATGGAACATTTCATGGTTTACAAATTATAGGTAGTGCCTCCGTGCTTACTTTTAACGATACAGGTGTCATTTAATTCTCACTGGAGCTTCCTTTAAACAAGCTAGAAAATTTGTTCTCCATTTCCTTTCCAACCTCGACCCTTCTCACAAATGTAAGTTTAATTCCTAACTTTCTGAACCATTCCAGGCCGATTTCTAGGGGTGATGGGGGCGAATACAATATATAACAATATTTCCACAATTTTACCTTGTTCTACTTACTGCGGCTTTAATTATGCCTTTAATTTCGATAATGTTACTATTTACATCTAATGCTTTCAGGTCCACTTTAATTATTACAGGGATTTCTTTACAATTCGATATTATGGTATACCAATTGCGGACTGATATCAATGATAAGCCACTCCCACTGATGACCTCCATGGATATAGGTGATTATATGTTTTATGTTTTAACATTCAGCATAATTTCATCATCCTGAGGTCTCAATATATTTTTAATGTTGGTAAATTGTTTTCCCTGATCTGAAATATACAGTTATAATTAGTAATTTCGTTATTGGTTACATTAGTTTTTTTCTTGCATATTACTTCCATGAGTCCTCTGTTTCTGTAAATTTTACACGGCTCATGCTCCTGGAAGCAGTTACTGACCTTGTGGCCATTTTTACCATAGCAAAACCAAATAAATGACTTTTTCTGTAATTAGATTGATCATTACCATTTGTAATTTCATGTTTTATGGGTTTACATGTTCTGTAGACTTCTCTTTGCTTTTCTTCGCTATTATTGAACTCGGCGAACTTATGGAATTCCTCTAGCACAAGTTCATAAGCTATGCTATGCTTTGTGGCTCCACTATAGTCTAAATTGGTGGACAATAATTGTTGCCCTAAATTGTCACTATTAATTCCCATTAGAAATAGTACCAGAAGGGCCTCATCTAGGAATGTCCCATAGATGCAATTCTTTGCAAGATTCCACAAAGAACAATTATAATCTTTAATACTCTCCTCTCTATGCTGGTAAGAATCACATAAATGCAGTCTGGCATCATGTTTAGAGGGATGGGTGTTGAAATAGCTTGACAGCTGTTCTTTAAATTGATCATAAGAGCACTTTTCGGAAATAATTGATCATAAAAGCATTATTCGAAAGTCAGGGGCTCTGCAAGCCTGTATGCAATCTCTATTATCCCTTTTCCAGCAAAGCATAATATTATCACTATTTTGAACTTGTGCAGCTCAATTTTATTTATGAAGAGATACTTTTCTATATGTTGGACATATATGGGCCAATTACTTGCCTCGCTGATATCAAATTCTCCAATAGCAGATTAAATTTCAGCAAATCTCTCAATGCATATAAATCTAACCAATTAACCTTGAGCCTTAGTTTGAATCAAACTGGCTGACTGTCAATTGTTATATTCAGTAAGTGTTGGGGTTTGTTTTGACTGTGACTGTGCCAATTGTTGTGTCTGCACCTTACTAATCTTAGCCCAGACTCCTATTGAGGAGCTTACTGATATTCCCTGACTGCATTCTAATAGTTTACCAATAATGACTCAACACTACTTGAGTTAAATCCAGTGAATTTAATAAATTTAACTCATAATAATTTAATATTTTTACTGATAAATATTAGAATAACATTTCATTATATATATGTATATACACACAAGCCCGTAGGCATATAAAATAATAATAAAGATCATTCTGACCTGTTTTAGTATCTAACTTTCTCATGTCTGGAGGCAAGCTCTTCACTCTAGAAGCTATTGGGCAAACGGTGATACACAGCACCGAAATTTAAGTCCATCTCCCAGTTGAGCTCCTCATTAACTCTCATTTTCTCCTCTCCAACCTACATGTCTTCTTCCATTGTTTTCTTCCTACAGCTAATTGGCTTGTATTCCCGCTCATCAGATAAAGTAGTTATTTCTCTAAGAGCACACATTTTGGATTCCAGAATGTTTTACCTTTTGTTAAATTTAATTAACAAGTTATTATAAGACACAAATTCTTATTATCAACGACAAATATCTGATTCTCATTCCTTTAATTATTATAAGCACATTTTTATCTCGTTATCACTAATTTTACTTTTTATTATAATTAGAATATAATCTTTTTTCTAATCTTATAACTTCCAATTATTTTTTAGTTCCATATATAAAAGATAAATCTTTTAATTCTACAATTACTTTTTACTTATTTACTAATACCTTTATATGTATGTGCGTGTGCCCACACACATTCATACCAATAAGTCAAAAGGCAGCACTAGAGTTTACTATGTGCAGATCACCACAACTTTTTATTATTTTTATGCACTTTAAATAGGCTGCATATACTTGTAAATATTCTCATATGTTAATTAAATTAAAGTATTAGCTTATCATCTAAATTCTGCCTTTATCAATTATTTACTTGTTGCTCTCAGACACAGCAAATTGGCACAGTCGCATAGGATTCGAATCACAAGTAACTGCCTAAACAGCAAACTGGAGCAGTTGTGATGACATTTGAATTAAGAGGGAAAATGGCAGGAATATCACAGTTCCGTATACGCGAATTCAATGTAGATAATCTGAGTGATTGGCCACTATATGTTCAGAGAATAATAAAATTAATTTAGACTAAATAACATTACCAATAATACTGTAAAAGTAACCTCTTTTACAGGTCAAAGGGTAATCGACATTGCCAATAAAAAGTACGAACCCAATTTGCTGGAAAAAGAGCAGTACAAAAAGCTTGTAACAAAGCTAAATGATTATTTCAACTTCCAAAACCATTTCAAGTCACAATTTATAAAACATAGTTGAATGTAAAACAGATAAATTAATAAAATGTCACAAAGCCCATGACTGCAATAAGCAAGAGTGCAAAATTTGTAGTAAAAAAACTGACAATGCCGAAAGAGGGCACCATCAAGCCAAGAAGAAAATTTACCTGTGGTGCAATGAAAAGTACAAGTAGTTACATTAAAATA
Organism: Epiperipatus broadwayi; assembly: GCA_028023455.1. NCBI lineage: Eukaryota > Metazoa > Onychophora > Udeonychophora > Euonychophora > Peripatidae > Epiperipatus > Epiperipatus broadwayi. Next base: position 6,126,054 of record JAQFVV010006216.1, on the reverse strand, counting down.
TACTATCATAGACGAAGTGGATCAAATTATGCTATATGTAAAAATAATCAACAAAATGATAACCATAGAAATTGATAGTGGTGCAGGGGTATCACTGATAAAAATCAGGGATTGGGAAAGTTTAATTAAAAATTTAAAATCCCCTACCCCAAATAGAGACAACTCACCACAAGGCCTAGGGTTAAAATAAAAATCCCATTAGAATACTAGAAGTCGCAAAAGTAAAGGTAGGAACAAAAAAGAGCAGGGAAATTTTAATCCGATCATAGGCTGAGAATGGTTTGCGCCTCTAGGCATAAGGGTATGTGTCATTAAGAAAATCGATATAGAATCACAAGTTAAAAATAACTATCCCAATCTATTCAAAAAGAAACCTCCTCTACTCATTCAGAGTTATGCGACAGAGCAAAACCTGTTATTACAAAACCTCGGAAAGTGTCACTAGCCCAGCTAAGAAAGATCGAGGAAAAACAAGATGAACTGATTGATAGAACAAGGATTTCTGAAACCTGTCGAGAATGCAGAGTGGGCTACTCCTATAGTAATAGTGGAAAGAGTAAATGGAAAAATACGAATTTGTGGAGAGTATTGTACCACTGTAAATAGGTATTTAAACAAGTCAATACTCAGTCCCAAACGTAAGAAAAGTTCTAGCCTTCATTGAACAAAATACGTATTTTGCTAAACTAGAGATGAACAGAGCATTTCACCAAATATTTGTTACCGAGAAAACAGCCAAGACCAATAGACTATCTTTTGGAAATTACAATGGCCCATATTCCAGACCAAAATGGACTTGTTATTCAGAAGCACGGATAGAGTCATCTCATACTTTGATGATGTATTAATAATGGCAAACTCTAAAGAAGTATTGAAAAACTAAGCAATGAAAAATCTGCAAACTGCTTGAGATATTTGGAGCCAGATTAAATCCTGAGAAAGGTATTAGGAGTACAAGCGCTCAAATTCCTCAGACACCTTATCAGTAAGCAAAGGATGAAACTCCCAATTAAGAAAGTTAAGACTGTAAAAGAAGCATTATGCCCGAAAAATGCTAAGGAACTCTCAAGGATTCCTCGGACTACTAAACTACTTTGAAGCCTTCTTAAATGCAGCGCTCACGTTGTCCAGCCCCTAGAAAACCTGTTAAAGAAAAATGAAATACGGAACTGAGGATGCAATCAAGAAAAAGCATTTGAACAAGCCAAAGCCTCACTAACATCAATGGACTTCTCATCCATTATGATAGTAAGCAAAAAGTCTTGCTAACAATGGTCGCATCAGAATATGGACAGGGAACTGTAATATGTCATCCAACAATTATCAACTCTTCTAGAAATATGCCCAGCCCAACTCCAGTCTTTTAATTTTTTCAGTAAGGTCAGTCACAACTGTTTGTTCTCTTACCCATATATTGCGTTTTCGATCTCTTCTTGTTATTCCCAACATGCATCTCTCCATACTTCTTTGAATGGTCTGAAGTCTCTGTATTGCTCTTCTATTAAGTGTCCAAGTCTCAGATCCATAAGTAAGAACTGGTAAAACACATTTTACTTTCCTTTTCAAACACATAGGCATATTTCCTTTTAATATCAAGTTATTTCCTCCCAAAAGCCCTCCAACTAAGTTTAATTCTATGATCAATTTCATTAATTATGGTTCCATCTGTATTAGTAATCTGACTAAGGTATTTGTAACAGTTAACTTCTAACTCATCATAATCAATCTTTATTTTCATATTTTGAGAAAATCCATTAAACATTACTTTAGTCTTTTTAACATTTATCGTTGGTCCTACTTTCATCTTATAACTCTTGCAACATTTCCTGCAACTCTAAAGCATTATTTGAAAAAACAACTACATCATGTTCAAAATCTAAATGACTTAAATAATCTCCATTTACTTTCACTACTTTAGATTCCCATTTTAATCCACAAAATACTTCTTGCAGCACTGCTGTAAAACATTTTGGAGATATGGAGTCACTTTGTCTTACACCCTTCTCGATGTTGATTTTACTAGTATCATTATGTAATCTAATTGTTGCTGTTGCATTTTTATAAATATTCTTTAAAATATGACAATATTCTGGATCTATATCTTGATGATCTAATGCTTTAATCAGTAAAGAAAATGTTTTGTAGAATCAAATATCTTTTCATAATCTATAAATCCAAAGCATAATGGCAACTCATATTCATTTGCCCTTTCTATAACTTCTCTCAATAACTGGATATGATTTACTGTACTGAAACCATTTTTAAAACCAGCTTGTTCTCTTAGTTGGTGGAAATCCAATGTTCTCTGTAGACGAGTTGTAATTATCTTGGTAAAAAGACGAGTTGTAATTATCTTGGTAAAAATTTTGTATAAAACTGATAAAAGGCTGATAGGTCTGTAATTTCTAATACCTTCTTTATCACTTTTTAAAATATTAATATTAATATTATATTCTTCCAATCACCTGGTACATCTTTATCATTTAGACAATTGGTATATAACTTTGCTAAAAAAAATTTTATTTCTATATCTGCTTCTTTTAATATATCAACTTCTTCAAAAATTTAATTGCATGTCTCACTTCTTCATTTAAAATTCTGGGCAATTTGGAAGATATAATAGATATAAAAGGTACTTGTTCTTTATTACTATATAATTCTTGATAGAAGTCTTCTTCCCATTTTATGATGTCATCTCTTTTTTTAGTAATAATTCCATCTTTTTTTCTTATTGCAGGTATAAATTTCCTACCAAAACCAAAATGTTGTTTTACACTCTTAAGATACTTATTCTCTTCTGCAGCTTTCCTTGCTAGTTCACAGTTATACTTTATTATATCATTTTCAACTCTTTTCTGCACCATTTTACAAAATTCAAGATATTCAATCCTTTTTAATGCATCATTTCTGTATATCTTCATATTCCTTCTTTTATTCATAAATTCTCTAGTCTCAGTAGAAATTTTATTGGTCAATTGCTGCTTTTTTCTACCAGCTATCTTTGTTGCAGTTTTTAAAAGTATATCAGTTATTTTTATATTAATTTCATTCAAATCTGAATCATGTTCAAAATCTACTAATACTTGAAACTGATTTGTAAGTTCTAATTTAAATTTGTTAGAATGTTTTTGAAGATTAGGAATATCAACTGTAAATATTGTTTTTCTTAATAATTTTTGTCTCTCTAGTTTTGCATTAACATGTATCTTACATCTTACTAATCGATGATCATTTCCTGTGTTAAATTTATTAAGAACATTACAATCTTGAAATATGTATTTTCTGTTAGTCAAAATATAATCCAATTCTGCTGTACTTTCATTTGGATGCTTCCATGCCCATTTCCTTTTAACATTTTTCTCATAAAAATAATTCATAATATAGTATTTCTTTTTCTGAAAACTCCATAAGTCTATGTCCTTTCTTATTTCTATTACCATAACCAAAATTACCTACAGCACTTTCATCTTTCATTTGATTACCAATTCTAGCATTAAAGTCTCCCAAAACAATTTTAAAATGTTGTTTACTCTGATCAAAAGCCTTTTGTACATCCATATGAGTTTGCTATTAATTGAAAGGAGACCCTTTGATTCCTCTGTGTGGCTTTAATGGAACCGAGTAGGGCAAAATCCTAATGTCCACTCCATATGTTCTTGTCGTTGCAGCTGCTATGGATGGACTGCTCACCAACATGAATTAGTCAGTGCAGTGAGTTTATCAGCTTTTTACCTCTGAGTTTAAGAACAAGAAACACCATGATCTTTCTTCTCAGTTGCCTGATAGGGCAGACTGAATGTATGTGTAAATGATAAAAAAATTTCCAATAGATATATACAATCATGATAGACAAAAATAAATCATGGCCCTTATTCCCAGGAGGCTGTAAAGTCACCAACCAAGGCAGCAGTTGGTGGCCGAAGGCAGAGGGTGCTAAGAATCCTCTGATTGTGGACTCAGGCTGCCATTTGATGATGACTTTTTATTAGGTACTTACAACTGCAGATCAGAAGGATTGCAAGAATTAGAAGAACTCTCTTATATTAAATGGGACATTACTGGACTTTGTGAAGTTAGAAGAAAAGGGGAAGAGACAATTGATTTAAAAAGTGGACATGTACTCTACTATAAAGATACAAATATTGGAAATAAAAGTGGAGTAGGATTCATTATAAATAAAAAGTGGAAAAATAACATTGTGGAGATTGATGGTGTATTCGCCAGAGTAGCAAGATTATAACAAATGCAGATAATTCAGATTTACGCCTAACAAGTTGGACTTTATATCCGTCTAAAAATTATTTGATAATCTCTAGCCTAATAAATATATTTTTCTAAACAGAATGTTATCAAATGAATGATTAAAGAAATTTGGTATTTGTAGATTAATCTACAGGAATTTACAATTCTTTAATAGTAACCTACACATTATATAAACAATCAGGTAAAAAAAAGACCCTATTCATTAAGTTTGCCAAAATTTTAGTAATTTCAGTAATGTTCCATCCTATTTTTACCCTAAATACCCATTTATTATATTAAATAATGATAGATAGTATTGCTACAGAATATCTAATTAAAAGTAATATCTAACATTTGCAAATCTATAAAATGTCCAACTTTTACCATAAATATAAAAATTAAAATACTAAATATTATTGTTAATATAAAAATTTTACTTCATATAATAAAATAATAATTTTTTACCTCCAATTTATCAAGTAATTTGTCTCTTGTGCTCTGAGCTTTGATATCTAAAGTGTCTAAACTTAGTAATTTTAAAACAATATCCTTGATAATAGTTAAAACACAATTCCGCATAACATATGACTAGAAATAAATAAATATAAAACATTATTTCAATGTGACTAATAAAATATCTCTTATAAATTAAATATTGTAATAATTATATGGCAATAAAGTATTACAGTGATAATAAATTTGACAAATAACTACTATAAGAAATAGAAATATTTTCACTTATTTTTATAACCATTTTCAATTAAAACTTTTAAATTTAGCAGAAATAAACATTATCATACATGATATTTACTTCTGCCAAATTTAAAACATTTAAAATTAAAGATGGTTATAAAAATAATGGAAAATATCTCTGCATTTTAAAAAGTTATTTGTAATCAGCGTTATTATTATATATACGTATGTTGCATAAAAAATGAGCAAATTACAGGCAGAGGTAAATAATGTATCTTGTGATTTTTTCCAGTTTGTTATCAGTACTTAAGTAAGATTATTCAAATCTCAATTTAAATTACCTGGAAAAAATATCGATCTGGTTTAATCATATAAATTACAACATAAATAAATTGTATTAGATATTTGTCCATTATAGTAATTTAGTACATTACAATATATAATAATTAAAACTAATCAAAACTGTTGCTCAATTTTTGTTCAGCCTGAATATATATATAATAAATTAAAAGCAATCTTAAGTTTATTTATTTTTAACATTTTACAATATATAAATGAATATACAAACATAATTAGCAGCATTTTCTGATACTACATCAGTATAAAATAAAGAATTCATTTGTTAACATTTAATAAAATTTAATAAAATGTAAGCATTTTAATTACAAGAAAAATAAAAAAATAAAAAGTTGAAGAATAAAAAGTTAAAACTGAGTTTTGCGGTAACTCCATAAAGCAATCCATGAAACACAAATATGTCCACATATGTCATTGGCTAATTCTTTAATTAGTCTATTTATCTAAAATCTTGCAAAGCTGTTTTTTAATTTAGGCAACAAACTTTTCAGAAAACTTCAATTGCAGCTCTCCATAATATTTTAACTGCATCTTCCAATAAAAACAATAATACTGCACTTCTTTACTATCTTCGAAATGATCTTTATAACATAAATAGAATGTGCACCTTTACAGTAATATATTCAATAACAACACATCCAACAGATTAAAAACACTTATTAATAAATTTCATGATTTTGCCATTACATTTTTAAAATCTTATAAAACATCTTTAACTGAAATTTTCTAGTGCTTTCATGATTACATGGAGGAAGGGGAAATAACAGCCATTTATAAATATTTAATTATTTTAGTTACAGTAATTATATTATTATGATGAAAAATCTTATTTAAATTAATTTATATTGTCAAGATGACATCCATCCAAGCCAGAAGTTGTTGATATTTTTTTTTCCATAACTGACTCATAAGGAATTTAAATTTTATGAATATTAATTACTATCTTTAATTCTATGATTTAAGAGTGGCCAATGATTTACTATTCATGGACCAATTTTTCATTTGAGTTCACACATACCATACAACTTTTGCCCTATCATTCAGTTTTTGTATAAAGTAAGCTGTATGATAAAAAAAATGTATATTTTTTTGATGCTTAATAAAGTACTATAAAAAATATTACATTAATTATATTAAACACATTAAAATTTAAATATTATTTACTTTAGTGAGCCTTCTAAGTCTAGCTTGCTTTCACCAAACTTTTAATGAAAACTAAATATTTTTCAAATTTGAATCAATCAGATGTGATCTCACTTTGTTTTTATCAATTTCATTGATAAAAATAATTTTCCTAAAGAAAAAAAACCTATAACTAATACAAAGGATGAAATAGTTATGAAATTAAAGTTAAAAACAAATAAGAATTAATCTCAAAATTAGACAAGTTTGACTTAATTGAATTTTTGTTATAAATTTTCTTTTTTATGATTATTAATAAACATTGTTTTTCAATACAATATTATTTCTTGCTTTTATAATCAAGTATTCAATAAGCCAAATTTGACATATGTGTCATAGGTTGGCCATATCTGCTATAGATCTTGGCAAGAATAGCCTAATCATCAATACAATGTAATCTTAGAAGCTAAAAAGATAAAGTTCTTATTTTTTGCTTTTAAACAAGTCAAATTAAAAACTTACTTGGTTATCAAACCTATGTCATATCTTAATGCATGTTTTATGAAGCTAAATATAAATTATTTCAAAAGGTATCATCATAAGATGGAAAACAAAGTTGAAGTTATTATAGTTTCTTGTTTTATACAGTTTTCATTTTAAATATCTCAGATTTTTCACCAACATTAACTTTTCTTTTCATTCTATCGTGTCATGTTGAACATGTATAATATGAATAAATTTCAGTAGACAACTAAATAATTCCAATCCCTACTATAAACTTTTTCAAACTCAGTTGAATTCCAGACCAAATTAATAAAAGCAATATACAAATTGCAATTTTGCTTCTGACATTTTTCTTGGGTTTGTCTGCCATCATAGATCTATAATACTTCTTGTAAACCATGCCAAGTCTGATAAACATTCATAAGAAACAGTAAATTCAACAAGATTCTTGAAATTATGTTTGCTGTAGTATATAATGATATTCCACAATAATAATTGCAATTGTTTTTAACTCTTTATTTTTATAAATTTTAACAATAAAAAATCTTTAAGATAAGATAGTAAAACTTCATTTATCCATATATTTCTGAAAAATTTTAATACTTTTGAAACTAACATATTTTAAAATTTATTTACATATTTCATCAGGATCCATGGCCTTTTTATTTTTAATATTACAAAAATTTGTTTTAACTTCAAATCTCTATTCTAATATAAATAAATTAGTGGAATGGGTATATCATTAAAAGCCAAGGATTTCAATTCTTGCATATGAAAAGTGATCAAAATATTCCCTTCATCCATTTGACATATCACCAATATCATATGAGTGTCATCCATGGATTGAATAAAATTATATTGTTTTTCAAAGTCTACTTTTAATGCATCAAAAAATGATTTTAAGTGATCACAATTAGCCAATCACTCTTTTGCAGTTTTAATCCACCAATCATTTTAAAGGTTTTTATCAATTGTTGATCCTTTAAATCTCTACACTGCTTATTAAACTTCACATTTAATTTATTATTCTATCAAATGAAAAACACATTTATTTTTTTAAATCAAATCATTAATAAGAGAATTATGAGAAAATTAATAGAAAATTATTCAGATTCCACTATACACCCAAAAATTATTATTACTGAAAATATACAGTTACAATAAAACTCTTCTGATGATTTTACATTGGCTTGTATGAATAGACTATGTCCTACTCCTGAAAATTGTAAAATTGGTGTTAACAGATGTTGGAATTCCTTTAAAATGAAACTATATATATATATTTCTTTTTCTTTTTTGTCTATGCTGACTGTACCATATAAATATCATGTCTAATGCTTTACTTTAAAAGTTAAATGATATTAAGTATATAATTGTAATTAAAATTCAATTTTAATAAATAAAAAATAACTTTTCATTTTTTTAGTTTAAAATATTGTATTATTAAAACTTTCTTACCAAATACATGAACACAACGGAGCAATCTTTAATAATTTTTCATCTTTTCTTTTTTCCAATGAATAACACTAGATCATGAGTGATAAATTACTTATTTAAAATTGCAATGTATATTAATTTCCCAATATCAATTTTCAAAGCTTTATACAAATAATAACCTTTCTGGATAATGCTTTTGATAGGACAACATTAAAAATCATTTATTAATTATTTAAAAAATAATAAGGATTGCTAATCTAGAAGAACTAAAACAAGTAAATTTTAAAACTTATATCCCTTATTTCGATTTTAGTTTAAAATATGTATTATTTATTTTATGAAAATTGTTTAATAATCTTTAATAAAGTGTTTTTATAATCATTTATTCAATTACTAATATTTCCTTCAGTCATTGATAGTTCATTATAATCCTTTATTTATCAGAATGTATCACGTTTTACAAAATTACAATTTTATTTTTTATTATTTCCTATGATTTTTATTGTTTTTATCTGTTAACTAATTATCTTTTTTAAGACTTCATTTTATTTGTGTTTTTTGATTTGGAGTTATATTTGAATTTCCCTTTTTTTTCTTTTTTTTTCTAATTTATCTGCCAGTACAAATGAACATAAATAATATTAAGCCCTAAAGATGAATGTTAGCCAGTCAAAACACTGAAAAGAAAAACAAAAAACATCAAAAATAATAAAGAAGAATATTGTAATTTTCAAAATAAGCAAAATATTATGATGTTCAATGTTAACCAAAAAAAAAAAAAAAATCATAAAAAAAAAAAAAATCCCCACAGCATATAAAAATTTTAATTTCATTTTATTTTTTATAAACATTATTACATTGTCAATAAATGTAATCTTTTATTTTCTTTTGAATAATCTTTTTACCTAGAAAATTTTATTAGAATATATGGTAGACTAAAAAAAAATTTAAAAAAATGAAAATATAGATATATTTGTTAAAAATTTTCTTAAAGTTTTTAATTGCTTTTTATTTTTTTAAAACTTTAATGAAATATTAATATAAATAATATATAGCAATTGAAAAGTACTGTAGGTTTTTTTTAAAGAATTCTCTCATTTTTAATAAAACCCTTATCACTTCATGTTCATTAAAATGAATCCAGAATCCAAAAAAAACATTATTTAAACATTCAAACCACAATATGTATATAGAAAATAAGTAGAAATGCAGTGTATTAATAGAGTAACAATAGATTCTCAAATAATTATACTTTTCAATTATGATTCTCAAGTCAAATATTTATTTTAAAAAAAAGCAATAGTTTGTCTAAATCATTTATTATTTCACATTCAAACGACCTGTAAATATTGCAAAAATTGAAATTACCACAAAAAATGTATTTCTTATATTGCAACTTCTTTTCTTTTTATATAAATGTTTGAAAATAGTATTTAAAGTTAAGAAGTTATTCACGAAAAATTATTTCCCACATTGCAATTTCTTTTCTTTCTATATAAATGGTTGAAAACAGTGTTAAATGTTATGTTTTATAATTTATAATTCATTTGTGAATGTCAACTTTATAAAATAACTAATAGTAGCTGTTGTGGAATGGAAGGAAAGATTTCTGAATAGAATTCATTTATGTTTAAACACATATATTAAAGCAAAATAATTGGAAACAAAATTTAAAATCCAAAAATCCAATCTATTTAAATAATTGGAACAATCAAAAATAAAATAAATGCATATATATTTTTAAATGATTTTAAAAAGGCTTTGATAAGATAACTTTATGTATAAAAAAATCAATATTATTACCTCTTCATCTAAAAATGTCAACAAAATGCTAATATTTGTTAAAAGAATAGTTGGAACACGTTCTGCCAACTCCATTAAAAAAGCAGATACTGATCTTGTTCCTGATGAATCTTTATTGAGATCCTGAGAATCCATTCGCCCAATTTCTCTTGAAAAATAAAAACATAAGCACGTATTAGTTTTTTTAATAAGCCACTCAAATGTACAATATTTTTAATGTTTCTGTTGTTATTCTTTTATTTACATTTTAACTAGCCTTGCAGTCTTCTTAAAAATTCCATCACTTTCAATTATGAACTTATAATAAAAATTTAAAAAAATTCTTCTGCAAAGCACTATTAAAGGAAAAGAATTAATTTCAAATTTGGTATAACCTCCAAAACAAAAAAAGGATTTGAAGACTGCCAGAACATTCAAAATATTGAATGAAAGTATTAAGAATAATGTTTTGATGATTCACATTACTAATAATTCATATATATAACACCAAAAAAAAAAAGAGATGATTTTACTTTATATTAGCTTTTCATAAAATAAAAAAATTATAAAATAATAAAATTATGAAATAATAAGATTTAAAAAAAAAAAACTTTTAAAATTAAAAATAAATTTAAGAATCTAAGTTAAATATTTACAAAATTAATTTAAATATTTCATAAAATTAAAAATTTTCTCCTTTATGTTGAAATGCACGCCAATACAATTCTGCTATCATAATATCATTAACAGCAATTTTTAATTAACTGATTATTAAACTTCATCACATAATGGGACAACAGATTATTTTTGAAAACACTCTAATATTGGAAAAAAATCAGAAATAAAAAAAAAAACTTCATAAAACTATGGTATCTTAAAAACTCACTAGCATTTTTCAAATTTCCTTTAAATATTAATCTACAATTTTAATCCTAAAGTAACCGAGTGGCTCTTTTTTTTTTTTTATTATTATTATTATTATTATTATTATTATTATTATTATTATTATTATTATTATTATTATTATTATTATTATTATTATTATTATTATTATTATTATTATTATTATTATTATTATTATTATTATTATTATTATTATTATTATTATTATTATTATTATTATTATTATTATTATTATTATTATTATTATTATTATTATTATTATTATTATTATTATTATTATTATTATTATTATTATTATTATTATTATTATTATTATTATTATTATTATTATTATTATTATTATTATTATTATTATTATTATTATTATTATTATTATTATTATTATTATTATTATTATTATTATTATTATTATTATTATTATTATTATTATTATTATTATTATTATTATTATTATTATTATTATTATTATTATTATTATTATTATTATTATTATTATTATTATTATTATTATTATTATTATTATTATTATTATTATTATTATTATTATTATTATTATTATTATTATTATTATTATTATTATTATTATTATTATTATTATTATTATTATTATTATTATTATTATTATTATTATTATTATTATTATTATTATTATTATTATTATTATTATTATTATTATTATTATTATTATTATTATTATTATTATTATTATTATTATTATTATTATTATTATTATTATTATTATTATTATTATTATTATTATTATTATTATTATTATTATTATTATTATTATTATTATTATTATTATTATTATTATTATTATTATTATTATTATTATTATTATTATTATTATTATTATTATTATTATTATTATTATTATTATTATTATTATTATTATTATTATTATTATATATTATAATAGATGTGAGTTGCCAGACAACATTATCATTTAAGGTGAAGATAAAGGATACAAGATCAAAAAATTTGTATAATATTCCAAAATTTAAAAGGAAACATTAAAAAATTCAGCATTAGTAAGATTACCTAGATTGTACAATAAGTACTTTAATACTATTAATATATTTGAAACAGATGATGAACATTTAGGACTACTGTGCAAAAAACTGCAAATGATTTGTGAACTAGATTAGCTGTGCATTTTTGTTTGGATGTAAAATCTGTTAAATGTACTATATTAAATTAAATTAAATTAAATTATTATTATTATTATTATTATTATTATTATTATTATTATTATTATTATTATTATTATTATTATTATTATTATTATTATTATTATTATTATTATTATTATTGATTCAGGTATATTTCCAGATTGTTTAAAATCTGCTGTTGTTACACCTATTTTTAAGAGTGGAGATAGGGAATGTTTGGAAAACTACAGGCCAATTTCTATTTTATCAACATTGTCTCAAATTTTGGAAATGTGTGTAAAAAACAGAATTGTTTTGTTTTTTCAAAAATATAATTTATTTTCAAACAGTCAATTTGGGTTTTTGCCAGGAAGATCTACAGAACTGGCTTTATCTGAACATGTTTCAGTCATCACTGAATCTTTAGAAAAAGGTTACAAAACTATAGGCATTTATTTAGATTTGTGGAAAGCATTTGACTGTGTTCCACATGATATATTAATAATTAAGTTACACCATTGTGGCATAAGGAGTGCTATGCTTGAATGGTTTAAATCTTATTTAAGTAATAGAAGCCAATTTGTGAAAATTAATAATTTTTTGAGTGATTCTGAAATAATTAGATATGGAGTTCCTCAAGGTTCAGTCCTGGGACCATTGTTATTTACTGTTTATATTAATGATCTGCTTGATCTTTCTCTTCATTCTAACATTTTTTGTTTTGCAGATGATACTGCTTTGGTTACTTCAGCAGTTTCATATAGTTTACTTGAGAAACTTGTGAATGAAGATTTATTTAAAATTACACAATGGATGAACAGTAATAGATTACTGCTAAATATTAATAAATGTAATTACATAATGTATTCTCTTAAAAATATTCCAGCAAAAGACTTGTTAATTCAATTGCCTTATGTTAATAAAACGTCTTGTCAGAAAATTACCAGGACTTCAACAATTTCTTACCTTGGCTTGGTTTTGGATGAGTATTTACATTGGGATAAACATATTCTTTGGCTTCAAGTAAAATTAAGAAAACTTAATTTTCTTTTTTATAGATTAAGAGATTGTTTGAATAAATCTGTCCTATTAAGTATATATAAACAAATTTTCTTAAGCAGACTTTCTTATGGTATAACATTATGGGGTGGCACTGCAGCATATTTTTTGAAGTCATTGCAAACACTACAAAATTTTACGTTAAGAATTATTTTGTTTAAACCTTTGGATTTGCCAAGACTTGAATTATTTAAGTGTGCTGGAGTTTTAACTATTCATCAATTATTTTTAGTGAATATTTTGTGTTATTATATTAAATACAAAAAAATGAATAAATATAATTCTTCATCAATAATGGTGACTAGATCAAGTGATTTTGATTTATTATTTGAACCAGTGTACTTTAAAACTCGTTGCAGATATCAAAAATGTTATCTTGGTCCAAGATTTTATAATATTTTTATAAGAAACATTGGATTTAATGTTAATGACTTATCAAGGAAAACTTTGAGAAAATTAATTATGAACTGGATTGTAATTGATGATAATCAAAAACTTTTTATTTCTATTTAATTATTTTATTGTATATTAATGTTTTTTATTTTATTGCACATGTATTTTTGTTAAGCTCCATGCATGATTTATTTATCACAAGGAGATTATATGTTTAATAAATTAAATTAAATTAAATTATTATTATTATTATTATTATTATTATTACTATTATTATTATTATTATTATTATTATTATTATTATTATTATTATTATTATTATTATTATTATTATTATTATTATTATTATTATTATTATTATTATTATTACTATTATTATTATTATTATTATTATTATTATTATTATTCTCATTTTAATTTCATCACTCAGCTAATCAAATCCAACTAAAAACTTAGTATATTGACAATTCCTATGTAGTATTAATTCCTTTTCAACTACTATCATAAAAAAATAAGTAGAGTGTAGTCATAAAAGTGCCCCAGACATAAAGAACTTAAAATGGAAAAAAGACTGATATACCATAAATATTATTGTACCTATTATCTTTCTTTTCAATGCCAGTAAAATATAAAAAAAATTCAACCATTACATTTAAATCTCTCTAATTAATAAATCACCTACCTAAATAAATCTATTATATTTAGTATCAAATACTTTTTATTGCCAATAAGGAAAATATATAATTTTAAAATTCCAAATAGATGACTGAGAAATGGTTCTCTATAATTGCATATATAAAATATCTTACTTTCACTGAGATACTTTGAAAATCACTAGGTCATTAATAATAAAATAAAATAAAACAAACTGTCTTAAAATAGCTTGTACATAAAAAGCAATAAAAACATATTAGAGACTAATAAAGATATTACTGAGTTATAGATAGAAGATCAAAAAATAGAACAATCTATGAAAGAATAAAGGCTTAAAAGAAAGAATATAAGATATAACAAAAGTTCTAAAAAAACTTATTCATATATATATAAATAAAAGAAAAAACACACAATTACTTCTCTATAATGCAGCTTAATATTTCAACCAACAGACGGGTTTACATCAGAAAGCACAGCAAAATGGCTATTTCCAGAATTTCAACATTAAAAAATTACAAACATTCATTCATCTATCAGATAACAAAATTAATTCCTATAAGTTAAAATTCTTTCTTTATAAATCTTTTTTTAAAACATTTCCTTACAAAATCTCCTCTTATAATATATTCCTTATATAACAATATATAGAAGTGCCCCATGGTGCAGAAATAGCATATTCAATTGCTATGTCAATAATCTAAGATCTAAATTCTGATCCAAATAAAATTATTTTCAAAAAATTTCAAGATTTTACTCTCAGGTAACTAGCCAATAGCTAACAAAACAAACCATCCAATATTAATTGGTGAATTGATATCTACAAAACAAACCATCCAATATTAATTGGTGAATTGATATCTAGCTATCCTTAGTTAAAGAATTAAAACAAAGAAGAAATTATTTTAAACCACACCACTTGGTAATTGGCAAGTCTAATGAAAAGTGAAGAAGTGTTTGCCATGCAGAGAACTATTTATTAATAAGACTGTTCAACTAATAAATATAGCTGCTAAAGAGGCAACATGAGTCCAACCTTGTCCACAATACAAAAATTTATATGGAAGATAAATTTAAATAAGAACAACTGGAAAAATAAAACTTATTTTCATTATAGATGTAAATAAGGCTGCAGTAAAATTGACTCAACTTAATATTCCCAAAGTAGAAGCAATAAGCATTCATTTTGTTATCTCGCAATGATCAAAATCTTCAGTACTTTAAAAATTAGAAAATTTACATATAAATAATCATCATTTTCAATCACTACTAATCCATTGCAAGATGAAATCTAATTCAATTGAATCCAGATTTTTCCAATTCACAGCATCTTATTCCAACACACTGCCTATTTTATCCAATGATTATATATATGATCTCTTTCTAAACGTTTTACAATCACTTGAGTTTTCAGTTGCCCACCTATTGTCATCTCCTGTAATGACATTTCCAGTCAAACTTCATTTTAGTATATTAATTTTATAAACATTGTCAATGATACATCAATATCATATGATTACCATTTCCCATGCTTAGTGCAAGCTGTTAAAACAGTAACAATTTCTCCATACAATCACCCAATCTGGGGTTACTGAATGAATAGGCACTAGATAAGAATTTTATGCACAAACCTTCTTGCATCCATTGATTATTATGGCTTGCACTTCCTGGCACTACCGCATGGAGAAATTGTCAGTGTTTTGACAGCTTGTGTAAGCATAAGGAATAGGGATCATGTGATATTTAGTGATTTTAATACCATTTCTGCTCACATGACGATAGTGATCGTGGTTATTAAAAAAACCAATGACAACAAAATGAGCTTGCATTAAAAACAACTGTTTTCATTTTGGACTCATAGCTTTATAGTTAACTAAAAAGGATTAAGGTGACCGCTGAAAGGTTGCATTAAATCCTAAGATCTACGTTCAGTGCTATCAAATCCAAAGCAGTTCACTGATGAAAGCTACAAGTTAGAAACTAGTTTGGGGATATTGGATGAGTAGGCACTAGATATAGATTTTATGCATAAGCCTTTTTGCATTAACAGATTACCATGGCTTACACTTGGTAGCACTACCGTTGGAAAGTTTATCATAGGACGATATGGGGATGTAAGGGGGAGAGAAATGGTACTACTAAATAATGAGGAAAAAGTATAGCTCTAGAGAAGAATTAGAGAAAATCTTTAAATATATATGTAATGGATATAGAAAAGAAGTTAGATGTGAAAGACAAGTGATAACAAACATAAAAACACATAGTAATGGCAATATTAGTTTTACAGAAAATGAATTGAAATGAGTTAGGGAAGAAGTTGAAAAGGCAAGAGGTTTAGATAAATAAGCAGCAGAGATGGTGATGAATTTGGGAAATAGGGCAAAATTAAATCTATTATCACATTTTAATAAGATGGAACAGAAGACAGAATTTCCAGATAGCAGGAATAATTCAAAAGTAATTCTATTATTTAAAGGAAAGGGTAAAAAACCATAGAAAGATAAACAATTATAGAACGATAGCAGTAATATCAGCATTATATAAAGTTTTGGCATATATGGTTGCTGGAAGTGGCAAAGTGGATGGAAGAAAATAATATTATGGGAAAAATGCAAAGAGGTTTTAGAATGGATTGGCATACAAGAAATAATTTATTTGTAGTCACACAACTTATAGATATGAGTAGAAATATAGGTAGACAGTTATGTATAAATATTGAAGCAGTAATCTTAACTTAAGATTGTGCTTCATGTTTCTACTTACTAACCCGTGTTCAAACCCCTATATCCCATCCTGCTCCTTTTGTCAGTATATATAATTTTATGTATATGTTTGAAATGTGCACCTAAATTTATAGTTTAACTTTCAATATTTATTATTATTAATTCTATTATTAATTATTAGTTGTTGTTTTTTATTAAAGTATTATAGATGCGACTCAAATATATACATAGGAGCAAAACTTACTAACAAAATATTGATTTTTTTGTAAATATTTTATTATATGTCATTTTTAGCTTTTTCTTTTAAAATTGCTTGTTTTTTTTATTAAACTATACATTTTTTATAAAATCCAATATGGAAGATGCAGGTATTGCTTAATTGTCTAAAAATAATTAGGGTTGGAAGCACTGTTGTTTTAATATGGGGTAGGTATTTTTTTAATTAAAATTTTACTTAAGATAAATGGGATTAATTAGATTAAAGATTTACTTGTGTTAAAAACATGTTGTTAAATCTATTTCTAATCTAGAAATAGATTTGAATTTATTTTTGGCGTTATCTAACAATTGCATCTTCGAAAAACAACTGATAAGAGAAAAAGTATAAAATGACTAAATTTTGAATCACTTGAAGGAGTTATTAGTTACTATTGAGTTATTAGTTACTATTGAGAGATTATAAAATGTATTTCGTTTTGCTGGAAACTTAAAAAAATGATGTAGCAGTCAATCCACCATTCTGCTCGGCCCTTTGGGTCATCACCCGCCGTGACCGTAATATCCTGCTGTCCTGAAATGGAGAAATTAAGAACTTTAATGTTAATAGAAGCTTCCAGAACTTTCATTCCAATTGCCGTGCACGGACAATATTTTAATCGGACTCTTAAAATTGAAAGGTAAATTCCAAGCCGCTACCTAATAGTCAATTTAGTCTAAATAATCTCTCAAGATCTTTTTTTTATGTATTCTTTAACTTTGTTTTTTTTATATATATATAAATAACATGTAATTTGCTCTTAAATAATTTATTTAAATTTAATTCTCTCTTATATGCTCTTTAATTTTGGTAGGGTCATTTATTTATATTATTGATTATTTGATTTATATATCTGCTTGCTTATTAATATGTCAATCTAAAACAATCTGACGAATTGAATTTTCTAAAAAAATCTTTTCTGTCTTTAAGTAAACTTTCATGAATCAAGTTTATTAACGTCCCCTTAAAATATATATGAGTTATTAATTAATTGATCCACTCGCCAGATTGTTTTACGTACCAACATTTTATTTATGTTCTAATATAAAATATATATACTTGTTGTTTAACTATGAATTTTCTTCCGGTGTAAATTCAGAAGTTAAAACTAATTAACGCTTTGAAATCTTATAAAATATTATTTATTTAATTCTAAAATAAGGTGACTTAATTGTTTTATATATATAACTGCTAGTTTTTTTTATATACTCTTAAAATGTATGCTTTAAATTTCAAATACCGTATTTATATTTCAGTTATTATAAAAATCACGAGAGTGGGATTTATTTATTTTAAGTATCAGAAAAGGGATGGGGGTGAATCTTAATGTTTCTTTAACCAAATCAAATCTTAATGTATATTTTATTAACTTGAAATCTAAATGCTAATAAAATCTACACGTATATTTTATTAAATCTAAACATTCTCTCTATATATATTATAATTGCATTGCATATTTGAAGTATTCAAACAGAAGGGCATTTATTTTGAAGCTGTAAAATGTATTCAATGTTTTTTTTTAGTGATATCATTCATTGCGTTTCTGTCATTTAGCCTATCTTCGTGTTTTTAGATATATGTGCTTCTTAATCTGGGGGTTACGACAAATTCGAACCCATAGATTTCTTCTCAAGTCTTGTCCTGAGGATAGCTGAAGCTACCCAGGACCATATATTCCATATAAAATGCATTTAGCGGTGACCCAAAGTCTGGCACACGCTATGCATATTTACTTCGTGGATAAAAGGCCTCTCACGTCGGTTATACCAGTAAAACGCTGGGTCACGTCATGCCGATCCACTTTCTCTCTCTAAGCACTACCCAAAATGGGAGTGTGGGATTTCGTTTTCATCCAGAAGCACGACCTTTTTCTTTTAGTTATTCTAGGCTACTATGTCAGCACCGCAAACTTCTTCATATTTAGTATTCCTTTTGCTTCATGACCCTGTTTTAATGCTCTAATATTAAAATTTAGCTTTGCTTAATATATATATATAAATGCCAATTACTTCTATTTTATTAATCAAGTTTATTTCAATCATTACAATCCTACCTTCGTAATTTATATATTTATCTAAGAGTATCTATGTGCCTTGGGGAAAATAAAGCGTTCATTTTATTATTATTGTTAAAATATTTTGTCATATAATCAAATGCCATTTTCAAGTATGTTTTTCAAATATAATCAAATGTTTCCAAATGTATTTATATCTGTAATGAATCTCAGAACGCTCCCCTAATATATGTTAGTCACCATGCTTCTGAACCGTAAATCAAAGCGTTAATAGCAATTTTGTGTAACTTCTTTCTAATCTGATTGGCATTTTAATATTACCCACCAAAGATGTGTGTTTATTTGTAATATATTTAGCTAATAAAGAGCATATGAGAAATAATAGTGTGAATGACACTATGTAATCATCTACTGCTTGCTCATTCACGCACATACCAATGTACCTAATTTATAAATGTATCTAAATAATTTTCCATTGTATTAAACTATATTTTATTGTTTAACTTATTTGAGTAGTTCGAATTCCTTTCCCCCACTTCCTCCACATATTACAGCCATACTTATGTATATTTTAAGATAATCATAGTTAATAGATGTCTCATTGTCTTCTCAGCTTTGCTAGTCGGCCGAATTAAGATTAATTCTCATGAGCCATAACTATTATGTTATTCATTAGGTGTTCGATTTGGGACTTAGAGAGTGGGTTCGAATCCAGGCTGGTTCCTGACCTAAATCTTGGGCTTGACTGGGTTTGAAGTACATTTTGTGAGTTCCAGCTCATGTTAGATGGATAAACATATTTTTACCGGCTCAATATAGAGAAGGCATATAATAGAATAAATAGAAATAGATTATGGGTAAGTTTAGTAAATTTGGGAAATGTATGAAAATAATTATTATATGTATCAATTAGGGGTGGAATTAAGACAAGGATGCCCTATGTCATCTATTTTGGTTTTTTTTTACATTTAAGAGAAATGGAGAGAGCAGTAGAAAGACTAGGAGAATCTGTGGAGATACCATTAATAGATGGAAAGGAAGTATATACATTATCAGGTCTTTTATTTGCTGATATCTTCTTGTGCACAGAAAGTAGGGAAGATATGGGAGTTATGCGCAAAAGTGGATAAAAAGATGGTGATTAAACTTAGTGAAGAAAAATCAAAAGTAACAATAATAAATGCTAGGGAAAAATAAGAGACAGAATTTTTATTGGGGAAATAAAGTTAAATGTGGTAAACAGGTATAATTATTTGGGAATTGAGTTAAGTAATCAGAGAAATTTCTGGATGAATGGGAGAAAAAACTGATAAATGAAGTAAAGAAAACAAAAGGACTGATAAAGAAATTAACAATGTTTTCATATAATAAATATGATGTGGCAAGATATGCATGGAAGGGAATGGCAATAGCAGGATTAACTTATGGTAACTATGTGTTATGTGTTAGCAAAGGGGTGTTAATTACTTAAAAAAAAGTACAACGACAAGTAGAAAGACATGCATAAGATGTAGATGTGTGGATGGCAAAGGAAGCAATTTAAGGATAAATGGGATAGGGTCAAGTTTTTATATGAGAGATTTAAAAGCAAAACAAAAATGTCCGATAGATTGCAATTTATGGATAATAAGAGAACAGCTAAAATAGTATTTAATTGGGTTATGAATAAAGGGCAGACAACAAGATGGATGAAAAAGGTAGTATGATATGCAGAAGATTTGGATAAAGAATTTATGCCAGTATACTTGTACAAAAGGTGGGATGACTGTGCTAGGACAATTTTTGTGTGTTATAGTGGCAAAGAATGGGATAGAAGAATTGATGCATGAATAAAACATAGGGAGTTGGAGAGATGGAGAACTAATACAGTGAGAAAAAAAGAGTTTAAATATATATAGAAGTAAACAAAATATTAAGAGTAAGCTCATTTACAATAGAAAAGTTAGTTTAGCTAGAACAGGATCATTAGCAATAGGGGAATATACACATAAATGGAGAAATGTGGATGACTTAGTCTGCATGTAATGAAAAAAAGGCATGGAAAATATTAAGCATCTGCTAATTGAATATAAATGCTTACAAGCAGAAAGAGTGCAAATAATGAAGTTGTGGAAGAATAAATATAAACAAAATGATTATAATAAAAGTGAGTTACTGGTTTTGGTCGTGGTTTGCAGACCGTACTGTAGCCGTCAGAGGGCGCGGCGACATCATCAACAACCGGCCTGAAAATGGCAAGTGATAAATTTTTTTACAAAACGCCTCAAAATCGACAAATAAAAATGCCTAAGGCAATATATGTACAGCAAATAAAGCGAAAACTACAAATTAAAAAAAAATTAAAGAAAATGCTACAAAATTCAAATACTAAAACCAAAAAACCATGAAGATTCTATCAAGAGATATACCTCCCTCCACAATCTGACAATTCACAAAACATGGCGGCCAAAAAAAGCGGGAAAATACGAAAAAAATCAAATCATTTACCTTCAACATAAATATGCATCTAAGTTCATATTAAAAAGCAATTCCCCCAACTGGTCAAAACGTAACACAGATTAATACGTAGTAACTAATAAAAAAAATAAGCAGAAAATGCTATAAAATGCAAACTATAAAAAAATAGGATCAACAGTCCGTCCCCCCCTACAATCTGGACATTCAGAAGGAAGCATGGCGGCCAAAAATAGCGGGGATCAAATTATTTACCTTAAACATAAATATGCATCTAAATTGATATAGAAAAGCAATTAATTGTTCTCTGGCTTTCAAATTAATGCATATATAAATGGAGCAGTAATATTTAAATAATCAAAAAGCAATCCTTACCGACCCCTCCCCACTAATCAAAACGTAATAAATGGTATCAATATTTTAAGATTGTTTAAGTAACAGACCTAATAAGAATTCATATCATAGATTAATACGTAGTAAGTAATTAAATAGAATTATAGTAAGTTTAAAAGAGAAGATGGAAATATTACTTTGTTGCATTTTTTTTTGTTCAAGAAATTGTTTTTCACCGTTATATAGATTAAATCACATATTGTAATTGTAGTTTCAAAATGACTATCCCCTTCCCCCATTTAGTGACTTTTCTAAAACTAAGAACTCATAACACAGATTAATACGTACTAAGTGATTAAATATGGCAACAACGGACTAACTTTTATAAAATGTACTAAATCTTATGAATATTTAAAAAATCAAACACTATCTGCACATGTGCTGTGCATTATTTAAGTAATAGATATAACTCCTCAACACAGATTAATACAGTACATAGTAAGAAAGTTTAAAAAAGAAAGTGCGAAAAATTACCTTGTTCCAAATTCGGTTCAGAGCCATTTGCACAATGATGACTCGATCATGATGTTCTGCAAAATGTAGCTTTGCTGGTAAATTTCTTAACACTTTTAGCAATGATGATTTCAGCAGATTAAAAAAATTATTTAACAGAAGGTATCTAGAAACACTAGCAATTATTTAAATCAAGTTATGCACACATATATAATATCCCAATTCATTTTAAAAATAATAAACAATTGTCCACTATATTCATATTATTTTCAATTATGTTTTTATTTAAACAAAGTTGCAAGTTCATCTACATTTTTTTAATGAGAGAAGTGTAATTACAAACATGAAATATTCTCTCCCCCCCTCCCCTTTACTTGACAGCAAAAAATACTGTAAATACTTTTAAAAGAAAAGTCTTTCAACATCAAATTATTTATTTTTAAAGCAATTAATTGTTATCTGGCTTTCAAATTATGACATATGTAAATTGATCAATAATATTTAAATAATAATCAATGTAAAAAAGGAATACAAAACATAATTACCAAAGTCTTTCGGAAAAGATTTTAACACTAAGAGCAAATATGGCAGAAATTAGCGTGAAAAAAAAGTTTTGAGTTAAAATTTGCGCATATCTAATGTTGTATTCTTCTCCATCAAAAAATAATCCTAATTAAGTTTGTCAAAAAATAAACATTATCCCAACAACTTGTATTTCTAGCACTACAAAATAATTTAAACGTCATAATAGAACTAAGCAGGTATTTCAAAACTCTACTTTAGCTACATTTTAAGTAAATTAGTTAGCTTTGGAAATGATATTCTCTATTACGTCATATTTCATTTCACAGTTTGTTCTTTCAAAATTAAAGTGCATACTATAAAAGAAGGATGACCGGAAATTCATTTTGGGTATCATGACTTAATAGAGATTTGACATCAAAAATATAATTTCCAAAGCCAACAAATTTAACTAAAACATAAGTGAACTAGACTTTTGGAATACCAGCTTTGTTCTATTTTGACGTGTTAATTATTTTGTAGTGCTAGAAATACAAGTTGTTAGGATAATGTTTATTTTTTGACAAACTTAATTAGGATTATTTTTTGATGGAGAAGAATACAACATTAGATATGCGCAAATTTTAACTCAAAACTTTTTTTTCACGCTAATTTCTGCCATATTTGCTCTTAGTGTTAAAATCTTTTCCAGAAAGACTTTGGTAATTATGTTTTGTATTCCTTTTTTACATTGATTATTATTTAAATATTATTGATCAATTTACATATGTCATAATTTGAAAGCCAGATAACAATTAATTGCTTTAAAAATAAATAATTTGATGTTGAAAGACTTTTCTTTTAAAAGTATTTACAGTATTTTTTGCTGTCAAGTAAAGGGGAGGGGGGGAGAGAATATTTCATGTTTGTAATTACACTTCTCTCATTAAAAAAATGTAGATGAACTTGCAACTTTGTTTAAATAAAAACATAATTGAAAATAATATGAATATAGTGGACAATTGTTTATTATTTTTAAAATGAATTGGGATATTATATATGTGTGCATAACTTGATTTAAATAATTGCTAGTGTTTCTAGATACCTTCTGTTAAATAATTTTTTAATCTGCTGAAATCATCATTGCTAAAAGTGTTAAGAAATTTACCAGCAAAGCTACATTTTGCAGAACATCATGATCGAGTCATCATTGTGCAAATGGCTCTGAACCGAATTTGGAACAAGGTAATTTTTCGCACTTTCTTTTTAAACTTTCTTACTATGTACTGTATTAATCTGTGTTGAGGAGTTATATCTATTACTTAAATAATGCACAGCACATGTGCAGATAGTGTTTGATTTTTTAAATATTCATAAGATTTAGTACATTTTATAAAAGTTAGTCCGTTGTTGCCATATTTAATCACTTAGTACGTATTAATCTGTGTTATGAGTTCTTAGTTTTAGAAAAGTCACTAAATGGGGGAAGGGGATAGTCATTTTGAAACTACAATTACAATATGTGATTTAATCTATATAACGGTGAAAAACAATTTCTTGAACAAAAAAAATGCAACAAAGTAATATTTCCATCTTCTCTTTTAAACTTACTATAATTCTATTTAATTACTTACTACGTATTAATCTATGATATGAATTCTTATTAGGTCTGTTACTTAAACAATCTTAAAATATTGATACCATTTATTACGTTTTGATTAGTGGGGAGGGGTCGGTAATGATTGCTTTTTGATTATTTAAATATTACTGCTCCATTTACATATGCATTAATTTGAAAGCCAGAGAACAATTAATTGCTTTTCTATATCAATTTAGATGCATATTTATGTTTAAGGTAAATAATTTGATCCCTGCTATTTTTGGCCGCCATGCTTCCTTCTGAATGTCCAGATTGTAGGGGGGGACTGTTGATCCTATTTTTTTATAGTTTGCATTTTATAGCATTTTCTGCTTATTTTTTTATTAGTTACTACGTATTAATCTGTGTTACGTTTTGACCAGTTGGGGGAATTGCTTTTTAATATGAACTTAGATGCATATTTATGTTGAAGGTAAATGATTTGATTTTTTTCGTATTTTCCCGCTTTTTTTGGCCGCCATGTTTTGTGAATTGTCAGATTGTGGAGGGAGGTATATCTCTTGATAGAATCTTCATGGTTTTTTGGTTTTAGTATTTGAATTTTTTAGCATTTTCTTTCATTTTTTTATAATTTGTTGTTTTCGATGTATTTGCTATACATATATTGTCTGAGGCATTTTTATTTGTCGATTTTGAGGCGTTTTTTTGATTTTTTTTTTGGGGGGGGGTATAGCTCATAATGCAATTTTCATGATTTTTTGTTTTTATTATTTGAATTTTTTAGCATTTTCTTGCATTTTTTTTTAATTTGTAGTTTTCGATTTATTTGCTGTACATATATTGCCTTAGGCATTTTTATTTGTCGATTTTTAGGCGTTTTTTTGATTTGGGGGGGGGGGGTATAGCTCATAATGCAATTTTCATGATTTTTTGTTTTTATTATTTGAATTTTGTAGCATTTTCTTTAATTTTTTTTTAATTTGTAGTTTTCGCTTTATTTGCTGTACATATATTGCCTTAGGCATTTTTATTTGTCGATTTTGAGGCGTTTTGTAAAAAAATTTATCACTTGCCATTTTCAGGCCGGTTGTTGATGATGTCGCCGCGCCCTCTGACGGCTACAGTACGGTCTGCAAACCAGGACCCTGGTTTTTATGCAAAGTTTGGAAAAAGATAAGGAAGATCTATAAAGTCCATAGAGTGGACAAAGATGATGATGTGGAAATGGGATAGAGCAGGATAGAGAAGAATACGGAAAAACAGGGTGGGGAATGAACAAAGAAGGGAAGGTGGGTAACAGGTTTCTCTGGTCATAATGGCTGAGAGAATCCTGACTTCAATAAGGAAGCCATAACGCATTGCATTATTTTGATAGCTTCTGTAGGCATAGAAAATGCTGATCACATGATATTTGGTGATTTAATACTATTCCTGCCTGTGGGATAGTGACTATGGTTATTAAAGAACCAAAGATACCAAAATGTATAGATACTGAACTGGGTTCAGATCTATATGATTATACGAGAAAATGAGCTTGCATTAAAAACATCTGTTTCCATTTTGGACTCATAGCTTTATAGTTAAATAAAAAGGTAAAAGATAGCTACGTTCAGTGCTATCAGATTCAAGGCTTCGTAATAATAAAAGCCACAAAAGAGAAACTGGTCTGCAGATATTGGAAGAGTAGGCATTACATAGGGATTTTATGCATGATAAAAGCCACAAGCTAAAAACTGTTTTGCGGATATTGGAAGAGTAGGCACTACATAAGGATTTTATGCACAAATCTTCTTGCATCCATTGATTACTATAGCTTGCAATGAGTGGCATTACTATATGGAAGATTAGTCAGTGATATTTATTTGTTATCACAAGCATTGGTGGTCAAGAGGTCAGCAACAGCTGCTTTACAAGCAGTTGTTCCGGATTAGTGAGTTCGCTTCCCGGCTGATGCTATGACTCATGAGAAAAAAAACTATGTATTTCACTTTGATCCATTGTTGTTAATACCAACATATATCTCTTTATTACTCTTCTATAAAGTGTCCAAGTTGCATCCATAATTGAAAATCCTCTTTTAAACACATAGGTATATTTTTAATATGTATGTGTGGGGGTACATGCGCATAATATAAAAATTATAGTAAATAAATACAAAATAATTGTAGAATTAAAAGATTTATCTTTTAAATATAGAACTAAAAAGTAATTAGCAGTTATAAGATTAGAAAAAAGATTATATTCTAATTATAGTGAAAAAGTAAAATTAGTGATAATGAGATAAAAATGTACTTATAATAATTAAAGAAATGAGAGTCAGATTTCTGTCATTGATAACAAAAATTATAATAACTCAATTAAAATTAACAAAAGATAAAACATTTTGGAATCCAACATGGGTGCACTTAGAGAAATAACTACCTTATCTGATGAGCGGGAATACGTGCCAATTAATTGTAGAAAGACAACAATGGAAGAAGACATGCAAATTGGAGGAAAGAAAGGAAAATGAGTTAACCAAGAGCTCAACTGGCAGATGGACAGAAATTTGGGTGGTGGACATCACCCTTTGCTCGTAGCTTTTAGAATAGAGCTTACCTCCGGATGTGAAAAAGCAAACTAGAAACTAAACAGGTCAGAATGATTTTTATTATTATTTTGTATGCCTAGGGACTTATGTGTATATAAACTGTAAAGTTACTTTAATATTTATTGTAAGATAATGTATTAATTTAGTGTGAGTTAAATTTATTAAATATACTGGATTTAACTAAAGTAGTATTGAGTCATTATTGGATAAACTATTGGAATTCAGTCAAGGAACAGTAAGCTCCTGATAAGGATCTGGGCTATAAGATTTAGTAAGGTGCAGACATAACAATTGGCGCAGCCACAGTCGAAATGAATGCGATTACTTAATGCATATAACAATTGACAGTCAGCCAATTTGATTCAAACTAAGAATCAAGATTAATCATTCAGATTTATATGCATTGAGAGATTTCTTTAAATGCAATCTGCTATAGGAAAATATGACATCAGCGAGGTAAATAACTGGCTCCTGTATGTCCAGCATAAAGATAAGGATCTCTTCATAAATAAAATCAAAGGTGACAAGTTCAAAATAGCGACATTATTATGTTTTGCTGGAAAAGGGTAATAGAGATAGCGAGCAGGCTTGCAGAGCCCCCGACTCCTGAAGAATGCTCTTACAATGGCAGACTGCACTTCCATGATTCTTATCAGGTTATGGAGGAGAGTATTAAAGATTATGATGGTTCTCTGCTGAATCTTGCAAAGAATTGCATCTACGAAACATTCCTAGATGAGGCCCTCCTGAAACAATTTCTAAGGGGAATTAACAATGACAATTTAAGACAACAATTATTGACCATCACCAATTTGGATTACAGTGAAGCCATAAAGCATAGCATAGCTTATGAATTTGTAGTAGAACAAATGCGAAGTTCATCGAGTTCAATAGTAACAAAAAAAAGCAAACGGAAGTATGCTAAACATGTAAACCTGTAAAACATAAAGTTACAAATGGTAATAATCGAATAAATTACAGAAAAAAGCCATTTATTTGTTTTTGCTATGGTAAAAATGGCCACAAGGCCAGTAACTGCTGTCACAGATGTGGTGTAAAATTTTCAAAAAAAAAAAAGAGGGAACATGGAAATAATGTGCAAGAAAAAAAGTAATGTAACCAGTAATGAAATAACTAATTATAACCCATACATTTTCAGGGAAAGTAGTTCACCAACATTAAAAATATGTCGATATTTGATGATAATAAAATAATGCTGAATATTAAAAATGTATAATCAGCTTACATCAAAGGAGGTCGATAGTGGGAGTGGCGTATTGCTGATATCAGCCCGCGTAACATCAAATTGTAAACAAATCCCTATAATAACTAAATGGTCCTTAAAGTGTTAGATATAAATGGTAACACTATCAAAATTAAGGGCATAACTAAAGGCACAATATGTAGAATTGAGGGTAAAATTGTGAAATCACCATTATATATATAGTATTCACCCTAATCAGCCATGAATGGTTCGGAAAGTATTCGTGAAAAAAAAAAAGAAATTAAAAAATAAATTTCCTTAGTTTGTTTAAGGAAGTGGTAGGGATAACTAAAACAATGCCTATATTGTTAAAGCTAAGCCGGAGATGCTATCTATAATCAGTAAACTGTGAAAAGTTCCATTTGCCCAGAAAGGAAAAGTCGAGAAGGAAACCGAAATCAACTATATAGACATGCTGAAAAAACAAAATATTAATAGCAACATTATAGCCAATGGGACAGAAAAAGACAATAGTTACCAATGGATAATAAAGCAACTCAGAGAAGGCTGGCCTAATCAATGCCCCAGCTTCCTCCACAAGGAACACCCCTGAACAGATGTCAATGTGTAAAGGATGTATCTTGCGGGGTGACCAGGTGCTAATACTAGTCATAGGTAGACAGCAAATATTAAAGTTGCAGCATGAGGGTCATCTGCCATAGTTAAGGCAAAGGCACTAGCTTGTAGTTATATATGGTAGCCGAACATTAATGCAGATATCAAAAAATACATAAAGAAATGCAATAATTGTCTGTCATTCGCAAAATCAGGCCCGTCTAATTTTGAAGCATGGCCGAAAACAGATAAGCCATGGGAACGAATTAACATAGACCATTGCGATCCATTTGAAGGTCATCTGTTCTTTGTAATGATCGACTCATATTCAGGGTGGGCCAAATGCAAAACAGTACAGACAAAACACTGAACAGATTTTAGGGGCCTTTTTCCCATAATGGGAATCTCGAAATATTAGTTTCAGATAATGGAACATCATTTACATCACAGAAGTTCGATGATGCAATGCAGGAATAGAGATAAAATACTTACTCTCCCCCCCCCCACACACACATACACACCAGCCCCAACTAAATGGACTGGCCAAAAGAGTGGTGCAAAACTTAAAAATCATCTATAAAAAAAATGGGTAAAACTAAAATACAGGAAGCAGTTCTTATTGCTCTGCTCCACCAACATTCAACCCCAGTGGCCAAATCTGGAAAATCACTGGCTGAATTATACTTAGAAAAAAAGCTACGCACAAAACTAGCAAGCGTAGTACTGACAGCAGATCAAAACAAGCAACACAACTGTTCATATAGCTGTTCATATAAATTTAAACTCAAGAAAGAGTATGGGTCATGAACAAATTAAGTAACAATTAAATGCAGAAAGTTGTGATTTGGCATCATTCAAAACAAGTCATAACAGTGCTCATGAATGATGGGAAAATATTAATGAAGCACGTAAACCAACTGCTGCAAGATAAAAGCACAGACCTAATACCCATGTTAGTCACAATAGAGACCAATGCGAAGATGCAAAGAGAAGATATAATGGAAACAAAAAATACCCATGACAATAAACTGCAATCAAGCACATCAAGAGAAAACACAACTGAGGCAGAAATTATCCCTCAACAGCTTACTAAAAGTCAAATTAAAACCCCAAAGTATCTCAGTGACTATATATTAAGTTCAAAGACTAAAAATTAATCTCCAAACTTGGGGGAAGTAATGAAGGAGGTACATGCACATACATCATATAAATGTAATAATAAATAAATAAAAAATAATTGTAGAATTAAAAGATTTATCTTTTAAATATGAAACTAAAAAATAATTAGAAATTATAAGATTAGAAAAACGATTATATTCTAATTATAATGAAAAAGTAAAATTAGTGATAACGAGAGAAAAATGTACTTATAATAATTAAAGAAATGAGAATCAGATTTCTGTCATTAATAACAAAAATTTGAGTCTCATAATAACTCTTTAAGTTAAAATTAACAAAAGGTAAAACATTCTGGAGTCCAACATGTGTACACTTAGAGAAATAATTACCTTATCTGATGAACAGGAATACCAATAAATCAGCTGTAGGAAAATAATAGTGGAAGAAGACATGCAAGTTGGAGAAAATGGAAAATGAGTTAACCAAAAACTCAACTGGCAGATGGATTCAAATTTGGGTGCCAGACATCACCCTTTGCCCAGTAACTTCTAGAGTAAAGAGCTTGCCTCCAGACATGAGAAAGCAAGCTAGGGACTAAACAAGTCGGAACGATCTTTATTATTAAATTTGTACACCTATGGGCTTATGTGTATATAAATGTAAAGTTACTCTTAATATTTATTGTCAGCTAATGTATTAATTTAGTGAGTTAAATTTATTAAATGCAATGGATTTAACCTAAATAGTATTGAGTCATTATTGGGTAAACTATTGGAATAGTAAGCTCCCCATAAGATTTAATAAGGTGTGGACACAACAGTTTTCTTTTGATATTAAGTTATTTCCATTAAAAGTACTCTATTCAAAGTTAATCTATGATTAATTTCTTTCATTGTTTTCTTTTGCAGAATCTGGCTAAAGTGTTTACAGTTGTTAAATTCTCTCTTTTTTTTTTTTTTGACAAGTCACTAAAAACTACTTTTATCATTTTAGAATTTATCTTTAATCCTGTTTTATTATTTTCATATGATCTTGTAACATTTCTTTAAGCTTTGAAGCATTATTTTCACAAAACAACCAATTCATTTGCAAAATTTAGATAACTTTAATAATATTTGCTTCTCATTATAATCATAAAATACTTTTTTTAATACTACTATAAAGTTTTGGAAAGAAGGAATATCCTTACTATATACCTCTACCAAAATAAACCTTTTTGGTATGGTGTCACTATGTAAATTATTGCACTATTATATTTTGATAAATATTCTTTAAAATTTATTAATATTTGGATTTATATCTTGATATTCCAAAATATTTATTATCACTTAAAAATTTTAGAATATTTAAGCAAAAAACCAAAAAGGAATTTAAAAAACCTATATTGTATGACATTTTAAAACTATCTTCTTGAAATCATCAGCTTATGAGATCATTCGGGAAATGACTAGCTTTTCTTTTTAAGTCATAAAAAGAAACTAAAACTTTGTTCATTAAAAGAAAATTAACTAATAACACAAAAACAGAACATATTGCTCTCCTCAAGTAAATCATTTGTCTAGATTACATTGTAGATTACATTATCCTAATCAAAAACAAATCTTCTAAAGAGAAATCCAGAAATCAGAATTTAATAATTGCATCCACAGCCTGAATATCTAACATGATTCTCATTACCATTATAAAAGATAACTTTAAAGCACAAAACAAATTTCTAGACAAAGCATTACTTTCAACCAAATGGTAAAAATATCAATACAGAATTCACTTAAACCATCAAACATCACATATTCATCATTCTTTATGCTTACACAAGTAGTGCCATTCAGTGCAAGCCAAAGTAATCAATCCATGCAGGAAGGTTTGTGCATAAAATCCCTATCTCATCCAATACTGCCAGATTAGTTTCTAGCTTGTGGCTTCCATCAATGAGGAGCTTTAGATCTGAGAGCACTACACCTAGATCCTATGATCTAATGCAAAACTCCAGCAGCCACCTTTTACTTTTTTAGCTAACTATAAAGCTTTGAGTCCAAAATGAAAACACAATAATGTTTTCAAGCTAAACTCATTAGCTTATAGTTGTATAAATCTGAACTCGGTTCGGCATCCACACTTTTTGATGTCTTTGGTTCTATAATAACCACAGTCACATAATCCTATTGGGCTGCATTGGTATTAAACCATCACATAATCACCATTCTTTATGTTTACACAACTAATAGAACAGATCTTTTATTCCTAATATCCTTTTTTTATCTTTCTTAGATATTATTATGCTATTTCATTCTTTCATTTCATTTAAATATTTGGTTTATTACTTTATCAACAATTTACTTATTTTTTTTTAAGATACTTAATAAGATCCACATAAATTGTTTACAAAAAGATTTGGATTTAAGCTAAACAAAAAAAGGTAATTATAACGTAATCGGGCTTGGCCACTTGATGGCGTTGTTGGCAGTCAAAAACAATACAATGTACGATTTATGGGGCTGTGTGATTTTTAAATCGCTGTTTTTTTTTTTTTGGTTATTAATTTATTGATTGCTATAACTTTTTTTTTTCATGCCTTTTTAATTTTGTATTTAGTAAACAACAACCTTTTTTTTTATTTTTAAATTGCTGTTTTTGGACAAATTATCATCATTCCTCCTTTTTAGTTATTAATTGATTGATTGCTAGAACTTTTTTTGCAATGTCTATTTAGCGATGTCTTTCGCTTAATTATTGCTTTCTACATAACAAAACAACTGTGTAGGGTTAGGGTTAGGGTTAGTTTTAGGGTTAGTTTAGGCTTAGTTTTAGGGTTAGGGTTAGTGTTCTGTTGTTTGTAATGCTAAAATAAAAAATATCAAAATCGTAACCGTAGTCGGACAAAAGAAAGAAACTCAAACTTTTTTAAACAACAACAAACACATATAAATGTCTTCTTTACTTATTAAACATGTTTATAATATGTGCTTTCTATGAAATTTACAAAAAATCGTGTATATTTTTATTGGACAGCAGAAATACTCAGCTTCTGTTTTCGGCAACTGCGGAAAAAGTTACGTGATCGCCAGCCATTTTATGAACTACGTGGTATTTCACGTGAAAACGAGATTTCGCATGCGAACTCGGCCGAATTCTGTTGACGTACCCTCGGCAAGCTTTTACACATTACACCTTCTCTAAATAAGGGTGTGGCCATTTGGAAAATTACTATAAAGTCAGGTTTCTTAAATTCATTACAAATACAAAGATTGTGTAACGTATATTGTAAAAATTTGACTAATCAAACTACACACACATATATATCAAATTGTACATGAAAGATAAGTGTGTGGATTCACAATAACTGTCGCGAAGCAGAAATAGGCCGTATTATTTCTGCGTTACATCATCATCAACGGCCTTCTAATGGTAAGACAAACATTAGATGTTTTCTATAGCCGTAAGTCAGACCTTGTAAACGGCATTTGTTAGGTGTTTTGGCGAGCCAGAACGCCATCAAGTGGCCAAGCCCAATTAGGTTATAAGTACCAAAAAAAAAAACCCCAAGCTAGATTTAAAAGTTGTTATAGCATAGTTAGATTGTATCCAAGTATTAAAATAGTTGCAGATCAAACAAATGAGTTTGACATGCCACTTTGCAATAGATTCGTAAATTACAAAGTCAGTTGACTGCATATATTTTTGTTGGTTAAAATTTTCTAATGTCATGACACAATCTGGATGGGAACAAATTTTGAAAATTATTTAACAAAACACATCAGCAAAGATTATTCTATATGATAAAACTAAAAAGATTAACAGTGATTAAGGGTATATGGTATGGTAATTACATACTTCCAGATATTTTTGCATCAGTTTTACGAAAAGTATTTTATGGATGAAAATGGTAAACAAAATAAGCAAAAATTAAGAGAAAATTTAAATGATTTAAATTTTATAGTTGATGTAGTTGTTTGTGCAAATAATACTTCAAATTTGAAGCAAAAATTATATTTATATTCAAAGATCTTTTAAAAAGCAAAAAATAAAGAGTAATAGTAATCATTTTTAAAAATTAAAAAAATTGTTTAATATCTTAGTCAAATTACTAATACAGATTGAAACATAATGGATGAAATTAACCATAGAATAAATCTTGGATGAATAGACTATAATTTAAATTTTTTTTTAAAAAAAGACTATATGTCTGAAAACCATTCTTTTGGTACTTATTTAGAGATTTGTCTATTTATTAGCAAAGTAGAGAAACTATATCTTGAAATTAAAAAGGAAAAATAACCAAAAATGAAATAAATGGATGAGAGAAAATAGGTATCATTGCTATCCCTAAAATAATTAAGAGGCAGAAATGAAAATGGGATTTTAAAAAAATATAATAATAAAAAAACCAGACCATATGTTATATAGAGACAGAGAGAATATATAAAGCAGTTTGTTAGGTGATATGGAGATGGAAATTATGGATGGAAGATCACTCATAAAAACTATCGTACAATGTATCAATAAAGATGGGAGCAAATGAACATTTAATCATAATCAAAATATTTTCAATATACTTTGAAAGTATTTTGTTTGATTAATCTCTGAAAAGAAGAAATTTAATATCAAAAAAATAAACTTTATTTTTATTTTAAGCTACTTAACTTTTTAATTTTAAAAACTAAGATGAATTTAAATAACAAAATAATTATTATTAATTTATAATATTCTTGCAGTTTATTAAAGATATCAAAAAAAAAGCATTTCTCCATTATCTGAGATATTTAAACCATTAAGCATCGCATGATCACTATCTCTTATACTAGCACATATTTGTTTATAAACAAAGCAAAACTCTCCATACAGTATTGCCACCCTGTGCCAACCAGAGTAATCAATGAATGCCAGAAGGCTTGTGTATAAAATCCCTATCTAATGCCTACTCATCCAATATCCCCAGACTAGTTTCTGGCTTGTTGGCACAGGGTGGCAATACTGTATGGAGAGTTTTGCTTTGTTTATCTGAGATATTTCTAATAAAATGTTAAAATTTAAAGTTTATTTTTACAGAGAGACTTCAGACCACTCAAAGAAGTATGGAGAGATGCATGTTGGGAGTAACAAGAAGAGATCGACGATGCAATGTATGGGTAAGGGAACAAACAGATGTTACTGACCTCATTGAAAAAATTAAAAGACTGAAGTGGAGTTGGGCTGGACATATTGCTAGAAGAGATGATAATAGATGGACAATAGAAATTTTAAACTGGATTCCAAGAGATTGTAAAAGACCCAGAAAGAGACCACATGTGAGATGGATGGATGAAATAAGAAAGTGTGCAGGGGTGATGTGGAGAAGAGAAGCTAAAGATAGGAAAAGATGGATTGAACTTGGAAAGACCTTTATCCTGCAGTGAATTGATAATGGTTGATGATGATAATAAATCATAAAATAAGGAAAATTTATAAAATCGAGCAAGAGATTTTTTTTTCAAAGTTGTATTTCTAAAACTGATTATTTTTTCCATAGAGCTTTCTTTTCTATCAAAAACACCCCCCCCCCTCATTTAATGATAATTCTACATTATAATAAGCATTAAAGAATATAATGCTAAATTCTATGTAACTTTGAAAAAAAAAAAATTTATATTTCCAGAAGTTTAACTACATGTTGAATGCAAAAGCAATATTTTGCAGAGGCATTAGCATGATTCCATATCTAGTACAATCTGACTGCACTAAAATATATGTTAAACCTAGTAACAGTGAAACCATAAGTTTATGACTTTGATGAACAAATGTCAACAGATATATCAATCATTAACTAAATAAATGACAAAAATAGCAAAAGTATGTCTGAGTTTCTACCAGCCTTGTGATAATTCCAATTATCTGCAAGGAATTCTAAGTTAAGACAATAAAATATAATAATCAGAGTTTTGTGATAAAACACATAGCACCATGGCATATTCAATAATGAATGACAATATAATATCTAAAAACCAATGGCTGTTGAGTCCTCATATGGTAGTAATAGCCATCATAAGTAGAGCTAATTTAGGTCCTCCATGAAATTTCTTTCAATACAGTATCATCAATTACAAGATCCTCTATCTCTAATATTATTAAAGCCTTGACAATTCATTGGTATATGGGTAAAATTTTACAACCTAGCACAATCTTTGGATTTGTCATCAATACAATAGAGAATCTTACTAAACAATGTCTGAAAAAAATATATACTAGTAATACATTGGAATTATAAGATCATGCAGACTTATGAGATAACATATATAGGATATTATTAAGAGATTATTACATTATGTAGATCATGTTTCACTGCGCTACAAATCATGGTGGTTATGCAAATTATATAATTCTATCTTGTCTTCCACCTAATTATTTATTGGTTTGTTAATCATATAGTTTTATTAAGTTTCATTTTATTTATATCATTCTTTTTGAATGGAACAATTTCTATGTCAAACTATGTAATCTAAAAATTATATGCAAACACAAACAAATGTTGCTGAAAAAAAAATTTTTTTTTTTGTTTTTTTTTATTTTTAAAAAAAATCTTGGAAGGCTTGTTGTTTGCAACAAAAAAAATATAATGTAATCTCACATGAATTGTAATTCTAACTTTTCGAGTTTTACAATATGTAAGATCTATATATATCATTTATCATCCAAAGTAATAAATTTGAATATAAAGTTTTAAATGACATTCACATTATTCTTGTTACTGATAATAGCTAGTAATCATTTCTAATATTACTGTATGTGCAAAATAAACAAATATTGCCTTTTTTTTAAAAAAAAAAACAACATTTCACTAACAATGTAATTAACACTGAAAATACTTTACCGAATAATTTCATTTATTATTGATGTTGCACTATATTCTATAGAAAACAATTCTACTGCTTGTGCCAGAGGTATGACCAAATGTTCAAAATGCTGTAACAACTGCATAACTTTCAAACTACAACCTAAATAACAAATGACAAAAAAAAAAAAGATATGTATAATTCATTTTTCAACATAAAATAAATAATTTCTTTATTGAAAAAAAAAAATGTTTTAAAAAATACTCTCTTGACCATTTTTACAAACTATTTCTTCATATCAGCAAAAATCAAAATTAATATATTAAATAAATAATCCATTGCTATAATTATTATATAAAAAAAAATCTGCAAATGAATTAGTATTAGTATTTATATACAAATAAAATCTTTTTTGGGTTAAATCAGATATTATTTTGTTTAAATTCCTGACATTTCAATGAAATATCATTAATCATTGTAAGATCTTAATGAAGAACTGGTAGAGCTTAAGTAATAATGCTATTGAGCATGAATAATACATGGCTTAATACAAAAAAGTTTTATTTACATCATATATCTGTGAAAAAAATATAATATATATATAGTGTGATGATCGCACATACTGCGGTCACACATATAAATATTAAACATTCACAGAATATTAAATATCATGTTTGATAAAATAAAGAAAAAAGAGCGAGCTTAGAAAATTTACAGAACAAAGAAATGTTTCAATTAATTAAAAAAAGAGAGGGAAGTAGAATCAAAAAGATTCTTATCTTTTACCCTCCAAAGTTCGGATTTTGGTGAAATTAAATGTAAAATTAGAAATATTGGAGGTGTACGTTAAAAAATAAAGCGATAAAGAAATATAAATAAAATGCAAGTTAAAATCTGATTTTGAAAGAAAGTAAAGTTTAAAAAACTTTAAATAGCGTGCAAAACACAGAAAGTTAAACATGATCAAAAGATAAGGATCTGGGTTTTAAAGTACACATTTGACGATAAACGAAATGCGTGTATGGAGTGTATTTGAAGCAGAATATAGACAGCAATAATAAATGCTTGTCTAAACTTAAATAAAAAAAAGAGAGAAAAACATGTATTAAAATCTGTGTAATTAAATTAAAAAATATTGGAATAAATAAATGTACATAGTGCTACTAGATTGGGTAAAACAAATTTACATATGGCCGAAGGCATAGTAAGAAAGGTGTGAATGAAAGTGAAAACAAAGGATCGGAAGGACAAAGGCTGGTGGAATTTTTTAATTAAAAAAAAGTTTTTCAGAGATTAGAGCTAGAGACTTCGTGTTGAGAGGGTGGTAAAACACAGCTCCAATAATCAACCGCTATAGTTAACAAATATGACTTTCAACATCGGTGCCTCATCTAGAATGGCTGGCTAAGTCCATCGTGGTCGCTGGTCGATCCGGACTTACTGTACTAATGGTTCTGGCCAAGATATAACAACTGCCGTCGTAGCGCCTGCCGGTGGATTCATTTAGTTGCCTTGTCCTTGATGCCTTAAACACTGAGAAGCTACACACAACCAAATCTAACCTGCGACCGTCCCTCCTAAAGAAGTGGAGAAAATCCACGTGACGGTCGGCAAGACGTCGGATAAATTCAGAGACTAAAACCTAGGTAAAGATACATACTATTTTGTTATATATTTCAATGTGCACATAGTTTAATTAGACAATGGCCACATGCCTTTTGTGAATGATAAAGACATTCTTGAATTTTTTGATAAATACCCAGACTGACGATTTATAAATGTACCATCATTTATAATAGTTTTATATGTATTCTTTTCTTGTAGCACTATAGATTATAATCTGTTTTTCATTTCATGTTAATGTGTTTTTTTTTATATCTCTTTTACAATTAATTTATTCTATTAAATCTATTATTTTATTTAAACCTGCCTTGTCTCGTTCTTCGCCACTCCAAAAGGGTAGTCTAGTCTAAGGGTGGGAAAACTATTATTCATTTTTTTTTGAATATTGAATTAACACGTGGAAGTTGGTGGTGCAATATTTGATCCTGTTAAATTTATAAATCATCCAAGCGCTGTAACTCGGTCAGATCTTACAGCAATCGAGAGACGGTTGGTCGGGAAAAATAATCTGGTGCTATATCCGTATAGCATACAGATTCGGTCAAATACGGATATAGACTCGTGTATGTCCGTATGTTCTCTCTGCTTGAGGTAGCGGAAAGTGGACGATCTTGAATCATTAGAATTCCCCATTATACACTCATAAAAGGGAAGTGTAGCCTTCGATGGTCCCGTGCCCGTTACAATAGAAACACAGAGAATCTTTTTTGTCTGACAACTATAACAAAATATATACAAATATAAATATTGAAACAATCTAATCTAATAATAAAATGAAATTATCATCATTGTAATGATGATGATAATGATATACATAAGTTTAACTATCTCAATATGCTTTTTAATTTTTTTTTACTTACAGTTTTTAAACCTTAAAATTAATTATCTATGATTTTTTTTTAAATGTTAATCTGCTTTCGTGAAATTTAATGTAGTAATGTTTGTAAATATGTACATAAACAGAAAACACATCTAATTATTTTATTTTATTTGTTTTTCATAAGTAATTCTGAAGATATGTAAAAAGTTTTAAATAAATTTTAAAAAAGTTAAAGTTGATATTGGAATTTTTAGTCTGATAGTTGAGTTGTGAAGTCAATCTCCAAACAGGAGGATCAATATGAATGAATTCTGCTATTTAATATCACTACTATTGGATTTTTAAATGCTTATTAAAAAAACTCTTTTGGATCAGTTTTTGAATGTTATCTTGTTTGTATTGCTATACCCATCAACAAAATTATTCATCTCTAGATTATTTAAAATGGAAAGTTATTAAATTTATATGAAAAATAAATTAGATAAGAATTTCTATAAGTTATTTATTGAAGAATTTGGAATTACCACAAGGAAATTTACCACTAAAAGAAATCCAAAACAAGAAACAAAGATTAATGAAGTCAACTGTCATTAATCTGAAGAATAAAGAGTAAAAATATTTCTACACTTTTAGGCATAATTTATGCTTACCTATTTAATAATTTATCTATATTAGAAATCCAGTCTAGTTATTTAAATTATGTTAACAATATTTGTTCTATTTTTTTATTATTATTTTATCAAACAATATTTTATCAAATTATTTTATACTTTAATAAGAAATATTTGTATTAAAATTAATATTAATACTGCAAAATTACACCCTGTTTAATATTAATAATTTTGAAAATTTTAAATAATATATGCATTCAGCTAATGCCCTCTAAATAATTGTTTAGATTATAATACTTTTTTGTAAAATTATTTTGATAATGAATACCATTCTTAATTGTATAATACTGTTTTCTATTCATAAATTAAACTGTAAATAGGCAACTTATATCAATTGCTATTTAATAATTAATATCAAACTATGTACAATTTTCAAAAAAAAGTTAAAAACCTTCCATTATGCAGATTTTTACAATAAATACATATACTAAATAATTTATATCTTTCTGAATCTTATAGTAAAAAATAACAGAAAATTACAATCAAATAAATGGTTTAATAAAATTCAGTTGTTCTCAATATTTCTTATTTCGCACCCCCTTTTTACCCTGAATAATTCTGAGCCTCCGGCATAATATAAAATTAAAAGATAGATGGCAGTAACCCAATCCGTGAAATTTAAATTCGATTTGAC
This sequence comes from Epiperipatus broadwayi, assembly GCA_028023455.1. Lineage (NCBI taxonomy): Eukaryota > Metazoa > Onychophora > Udeonychophora > Euonychophora > Peripatidae > Epiperipatus > Epiperipatus broadwayi. Next base: position 6,085,284 of record JAQFVV010006216.1, on the reverse strand, counting down.
AAATCTAAGCATTACTACCAATGTAGTGCAGTCACACCATATTATTATGTGATTTAACTTTTACCTGAATGCTCGCATCAGGTATCAATGAGCCTGAAACTTTCGAGATTGAAAATATGCAGCTATAAAAGCAATACTTCTGCTTGTGAGTTATTAATCATTACATTGCAGTTGTGCTACATAATATTTTGTCACTTGGCATTCCAACGCTGAGAAAAAAATGTATATTTACATACCCCTGTAAATAGAGATAAATTTTTAATCAGTTTTTCTTTACACATTATTTCTGTGTGCCTTTTTTTATAATTTTTGCAGCATTCTCTTTTATGAAAACAGCTGCTGGCTTTTTTTCCCCACAGCAAAAACAGATTAACAGGTTTTTACTGTTAGAACTATTATCATTAATCTGAAGACAATTCTTTTTTTACGGTTTTATAAACATCTGTTTGGGATTTGCTATTACTCTGCGAATTTTCAAGATTGTTCAAGCATGAGTTCATAAGCTATCCCACATTTTATAAACATAATAAGTCTCAAAAGGTTTAATAATTTATTAGTGTGTTTAAATTTGTATTAGTGTTTGCCCGTGCATGTTTGCGTTTATATAACAATGATTTTTATATATAAAAATTATAGAGCGGTGCAATGTAAATTTTAAGATTGATTATCAGATATAGAGAAAGGTTGTAGATAAAGCAATCACAAAATTTACTGGGCATAGTACCATGTGAAAATACAAACACTTAAAACTCATAAAGAAATATTTCAAATGGTGTGTGTGTGGTGATAGCCACAATAGTTGTGTATATACAACATGGAATTGTATTTATGCAAAGAATCAAATTCTGATTCTTGCCTATGCCTTGGTACTCATACTGTAGAGTCAGTAGTTTTGCGACATCAAATGAGCTATATGAAAATGAGCTATTTGCAAATAAATTATATCTCTGTGAGACAATAAATATAACAAGATAGCACCACTGGTGTACAAAAAGAATGTAAACATCACTGGTGTACACAAAAAAATATAAAATGAAGAGATGAGACTCATTTTATCATGAATACAGACGGTAGCCTACAATATCTAGTTTTAGATAGACAAGAAGCCAATTGCTATGATGACAAATGCATATCCATATTCTGGAAATTTGTTTTGCATCTTTTATTAGGTTGAATCTTTTTCTTATAGATGCCTTGAGGTTTATTAACTTTTAGAATACAAGATAAAAAATAATTCTTATGCGATTAGTTTTGGAGACTCTGAAGCTATGGATTACTTCAGGTAAGAAGTATTATATATGGTTTGAATGAGAATTTTGTGAAGAATACAAAGAAATTATCAATGAAGATGTAATTTAAACTTAATTAATGATAAATTAGAAATTATGAACAAACAATAAAGTAATAATTATTTCGAATATTGAAATTTCTTCTTTTTATTTTTTATTTTTAAATAGTAATCATTATTCATCTTAGTCTTATTGTTTTCCTTAGTTTTTCTAGTTTCTATCAATGTGAAGTTTTTTGCTCTAATATTATGCTGCTGATGACCTGGGCCAACTGATGAGTGCTGGTTCAGCATAAAATACATCTAGGGGCCATTTGTCTTTTATTGTTATCTTTATTTATATGAAGAATAAAAAAGAGGAAGTATGGAGATTATTAAGATAATTGATAAGATAAAATGCATACGAGAAGGAAGGTGAAAAGCCACGTATGGGTATGTGTAAAAAATCAGATATAATAATCTTTAACTTGGATTAAAGTTTATATCTGTGATAGAGAAAAACTCTAGTTTAATAAATGATTAATAATAAATGTAGTTAGGTTTATCAAAAATGTACAAAGTTGAGGTGGTAAGTGGAGCAAGTTTGGCGATCATACATAAAGATGCAACAAATTTGCTATAATTAAATACTCTTCATATAATAAAGATATATATATGAGAGCTGGTGACCTGGGCCAACTGATGAGTGCTGGTTCAGCATGAAATGCATCTTGGGGGTCATTTGTCTTTTATTGTATCTTTATTTATATGAAGAATAAAAAAGAAAGAGGAAGTAGGGTGATGACAATCAGTGCACCTATCAAATAATGGATACTATTATTGGTATTTTAAATTTGCAGCAATATATAAAATCCTTCACGAAGAGTTAAAAAATTGTTTCACATTGAAAGAGCAAAAAACTAAGCATGTGAGAATCAACAAATCTGGCAAATACTTAATGATGGTCATCACCATATCATTTCTAAAATTATAACAGACATGAAACCTATATTTCTTTATATGATGAATCACCAAATCAAGAAAATATTTGTTTGAACAATCCAATATCCATCATTATGAAAAGGAACATTTGAAGAAAAAAGTAATATACACTATTTCATTCAGAAATGCAGGATTGGTGAAAGCTATTAAGCTAGGACAAAAGACTGTTGCATCATTCTGGTACACACAACATTTCCTGTCTGTAGTTCTCTATTACCTGAGAATACGAGCTTAATGCTCCAGCATGACATGTATTTTCTTGTAGTTCTGCAATAACTTTACACTTTCAAAGAAAAATGAAATCGTAGTTATCGAACACTCACCATACTAACCTGATCTTGCAATGTCAATTCCTGGTTATTCTTCAATCTCAAAAATAATTTATATGATACTTTTTTACTTCAGAAGAAAATGTTTTTTTATTCCATTATGAAAAACAAGTGGTATAACACCTTCTGATTATGAAAAATTTGTCTTCAAAAATGCATCGACCCTGGACAAGACTACTTTGAACACTCATACAGTTTTGGGTGTTTAGTTTATAGTTTCCTCATATGTCATTAATTTCAGTGTGATCCTCGTATAATAAATGCACTATAGAAAAAATGTAAAGTTTACATACTGCTGACTTCAATGAGATTTAAGAGTCTGCTTTCTTTTCATCAAGCTTTGTTTTGAATTAGGCAAAATATTTTTCAAATTTAAATCATTTTAACATTACCTCATTTTGTTTTTTATCAATTTCATTTATAAAAATAATTTTTGTAAAGAACAAATTCTAAGACTTATTAAAGATAAACAATTACAAAAAAAAATTACCTCAACATTAGCCAAACATGAAATGTCTATTTACAGAATGAACAGAGGAGAATTTTTTTTCTTCTTTGATTCCCTAAATTTGAATTTTTGTTGCAATGCTTATAGAAACCAATTCCTTTTCTTAATTTACAAACCCAAATTAAAATGGCAACTTATAATCATTGGAGCTTTTATAACTTTCTAATTAATACCTCAATGTGATTACATGAGATATAATCATTTTTAAATTGAAGTTTTCTTTTGGCTGATTTAAATCAAAAGTTATTAAGTTCTAGAGTCTGTAATTTTTAATATTTTTCTTTTCATCATTTTTAAATCTGCATTCTTCCAGTAATCTTATACTTTAATCATTTAGATATTGCTGTATAACTCTAAAACAATTAATCTATTTTTCACCTGCTTCTTTTAAAATATTTGCAATAAATTCATTATTTCATAAAACTTTTTCATTCTTCATAGATTTAACTTATATTTTATTTCTTCATTTAAAATATTTGAAATTTTAGAAGATATTTTAATTGTAAAATCTATTTTTTTTTGTTGTTGTTGTTACTTATTGCAGTAGAATTGTTTACAGAATTATTCCACATACTTCATGATGCTATTTTTTTTTAGTAATAATATCTTTTTTTTTTTTTTATTTTCTAAAACAATTTTCTTTCTAATACCAAGATGTTCTATGTTTGTGAGAATGTTATTTTCATCTACAACTTTTTTTTTTTTCTTTATGTCATCATTATTTTTTTTTTTCATTTTACAGAATTTTAGATATTCATTTCTTAAAATATTTTTATGCTTCATTTTTTTTTCATGCATTGTCTTCTGTCATTAAAAAAAATTGGTGATTTTTTTTTTGCTTATGGAGTAGTTCTTAGTAGATAATCAATTATCTTCTAGATCTCATTCAAGTCTGAATAATCTTCAAAAATCTATTCATGTTTCAAAATGATTTTCAGGTTTTACTTATAATCAATACAGTATTTTTGAAAATTAGGAACACCAGTTATTGGTGCCACCAGTCCTGATAGCTATTGTCTTTTTACATTTGCATTGATATGTATTCTATATCTTACAAAGTGATGATTCCTTTCTGGGTTAAATCTATTAAGCACATTAATGTCTTGAAATATATTTTTTATTAGTCAAACAATAATCCAATTGTGCTGTATCTTTATTTGAATGTTTCCAGATCTATTTTTATTTAAAATTTATTTCAAAAAGCAATTATTAATATAGTCCCCCCCCCACCACCACCACCACCACACACAAATTTCCATTCTTTTTATGTAATTTTTATAACTGATACTATGTGTATACAAAGAAACAGTTTTAAGAAAAATTATTTGTTTGATTTGCTAAATTTTTTAATTATTAAAAAATGAATCCGTATTCTGATAGCAAAAAAAAAAACCAAATAATTTGATCAAAACAAATCTGAATTTTCATTCAAAGCACGAATGATTTAGTGGAAATTGTTCTATTTTGGTTATATCATGAGCTGATCTAATTCATTAAAGTAACATAAAATTTGGAAAGTTTGGTGATAATGAAAAAAAAAGAATACCATCAATGAGATTGATAGCCTCCATGATAATAACAATAGTAAATATGCTTTTGAGTTGCCTGAAAAACCAAACAAATACTAGGTCATTATGAAGAAATGCTATTTGTATGTACTTATAGGTTGGATTATTTCTTTCTACTAACGTTAAACATTGAATGCCTTTAGTAAAATTTTTAAACTTTATTTAAATTTTCTAATTATATTTAACTGTTTGTAATAACACACAGATTATTATATACACAGTATTTTGAGTGGTATTATTCTTCTCTCTTCTTCAGATGTTGTAGACCTGCCCAACAACAATACTAGCAGGGAAATTCTTGAATTTTAAGAAGGAATAAGAATTATCAATAATTAATTAGAAGGATTTAGCAATTATAAATACTTTAATTAAATTATGGAAACATAATGGATAAAATTAATCACAGAAAAAAATTTAAATGGTAATTTTGTTAGAAATAACTTAGGCAGCAATGGATTACAATATGGTTTAATCAAGTAAATGCAACAAATGGACTCTCATACTACTTCTAAGAAGACTATTTGTTTTATAAAACATCATTTTCAAATTTGACTTTTTTTTAATTATAAGAATTATTTACAATATGTATTAAAAGGTTTAAATAAAAAAAAAAAATTTAAATATAGCCATAAAATCACAAAAATGAAGAAATAAAATTACTTTTGCCTAACTGGATTCAATTGATTCTTTTCTTATAAAATTATTATAATGAAATAAATCTTTTTATTATTGTAGCCATTAGTTATAATAAATATTATAATATTTGTTTTAAAAAGTAGCAAAAAAAAAAGCAGTTATTAGAAAAAGATGAAAAAAATTTAAACTATTCGAGTTAAAACTTATTTTTGCCAAATAGATACATATTTAGAAAGACAATGAGAAGGACACCTGTTTAATTTAAAAAATAAGAAGTTAGGGTATTTGAAAATGGACAGCAAGATCGCACATTGCTTATAGTCATTGTGGGTTAATATTAAATGTAAGATTATTATTAAATATGTGAGATTTAGGCATTTATTAGAAGATGAAGACATACTTCAAATGATATAAAAAAATATGGAGAGATATAAGATGAGAATAACAAACAAATACTGAAAGCAAAATAAGTGGATGGGAAATATTAGATAGATAACTATCAACTAAAGTAGATTCAAAAAATGGTATAAGCTCTATAAAGAAACTATATGTGAAATAGATAGATAAGAAACTTTGATGTAATGATGTGAAGAAATTAAAATTGAAAAAACTGAATTAAACTTGAAGATACCTTTATTCTATAAAAATAATGATGACAATGATAAATTATTATGTTAAAGAGTGATTTTAATAATTTCATTATAAAATAATAAATATTATACAATAATCAACTATTGAATTGTAAACTACAACAATATAATGTTCACATAAATAATTTAAAAGAACCCTTATCAAAATTAATTTAAAAGAACTCTTATCAAAATTAGTTACAAGATTCAATTCATGGTTAATGATGTTTAAAAGTTTGGCATAAGTGATGATGAAGTTACTCTGAAATTGGTCCTGCAAGTCTTATGTAGTCATTGCTTACAATTTAGAAGTTGGCTAGTTTTGAGTTTACTAGAAATTGTTTTAATGCTCTGACTCAAATATAATAAGAAATTAAAATATAAAAAATAACTGAATGAATTGTTGCATGGAGATCATATGTCATTTGAACTCAGGAAGTGGCAGAGTTGAGTTGCAGTCCATGGATCTTTATTTTCTTAAGTCTGCCAATTTACAGTACATTAAAGGATACAAAGAAAATAAATAATTTGCAAATAGGATTTATTTCTAATATTTTGTAAAAATAAATATTACTGGAAAAATACATATATAATTATAAAATTTTAAGATATGCATTATTAATTATTTTTTAAATTTATGTAATTAAAAATAAATAAATTTATATCATACCTAATGAATGATTATATTTCTTTATACAGGTTGCCAATGTATGAAAAATGACTTCCTTAATGGACTTTATTTTTGGAACTTCTGGATTCTCAAGTAATTTATAACAACAGCCAGTAATTAAACTATTAAATATTAAAAAAATAAATAAAAGCAAATATGTAAAAACAGAAAAATCCAATAATTGAATATTAGAAAGTTTAACAAACTAACACAGAAATTTCAAGTATGCAGAAAAATGATACATGTATTGAAAAAACTGCTATAAATCTAATATTTTATTTAAAAAAAAAAACTATTGTAAAACGCTTGAATTTAATGAATAAATTTCCTCAACATTCTTTATTAATATTGACTATATAATTCTTCTGTTGCAGAATTCTGCAGCTTTGATGGTGATTAGTATATTTAGTTAAGAAATGAATTCATCATACATAGATGTTTTTTTTAATAATTAACATGATTAAGTCCTCCCCCCAATCCCCTATAAAAAAAATGTCAATCAATGTTAAATAGAGTTATGAAAAAAATCGGAACAGCAAAAGGATATATTCCCAAAATGTAGGTAAGAATTTACCTTATCAAGAATAGATAAATAGGAAGAGAGAAAATAAGATGGTAGAGAAAAGAACGCCCTAACCAAATTACATAGCTAAAACCTTCTTTTAGAAAGTAAAAAATTCCCACAAACAATAATCAGATAGACAGAATTTCAAAATTATAGTGAATATATATATATATAAATGAGAAAATTTGATTAAAAATATTTCCAGTTTAAAAATTGAGACTGTGAGCCTGTAATTCATCACTCAGACAAGTTTTTTAAGTAACAAAAATCTGTTATTTTATATAAAATTAAAACAGAGCAAAATTCAAAAATAAATTATGAATAGAGATAAATAAAGCATAGTAAAAAAAAAACACTGATAAATAGTTGAGCATTAAGTTATTTAAACACTAGACTAGCCTTTTATCAGATTGAAAAAATATAGCATAAAAAAGCAAAGGGAGATATTTCATATCTAAAATTTGTAAAAATTACATAAAAATATTGAAAGCAATAAATAAAAAATTATTAAAGATAGTTATTTTCAATTATTCATTGATGCTCAATGCTAGGTGTGCTCCAGAAGCTACTATACTCAGTATTGCCTGAAGGTTTGTGATGATGGTATATTAAGATGTAAAAATATGGTGCAGAAAGAAAATTGTTGTTAACTAAAAGGAGGCACTTTGATTCCTCTTGGAGGCGTTAAAGAAATTGAGCAGGGCAGTTTCATAAAGTCCATTCAATACATTCCTTCACTGAAGCTATTATTATTATGTGATTATTATATAATATAACCATGGATGAGATGCTCATCAATACACATTAACCAGCATTATAAGTTAATTGGCTTTTTATCTCTGAGAATTGCCTGATAGTTCTTAACTAATTTATCAGTTGAGTTTTCTTGAAAACAGAATGAATGGGTATGTGAATTGTTTTTTCTAATAGATATTTACAATCATGATAGACTAAAATAACTCATGGTTCTTATTTCCAGGAGGTTGTAAGGTCACCAGCCAGGCCAACAGCTAGAAACCAATGGTGAAGGATGGTAAGAAGCTCCTAATTGTAGACTCAGACTGTCTTTGATAGTGATCTCTTATTTAGGTACTTTCCACTGCAGATCACTTTCAAGTGAAAGAAGATTGCAAGACAGGAAGAGAACTGTCTCATATTAAATGAGACATTATTGGACTTTGTAAAGTTAGAAGAAAAGGTGAACAAACAATTGTTTTAAAAAGTGGACATGTACTATACTACAAAGGCACAAACATTGGAAGTCCAAATTGTAAATAAAAAATGGAAGAACATTGTTGAGAGAGAGAGTGGCAAGATTAGTTATTGAACTTAATAGAGAAGATATCAAATGCAGATAATTCATGTTTATGCTCCAACAAGTCCTCATTGTGATGAAGAAGTAGAGGATTTTTACATGGATGTACAAAAGGTTTTTGATCAGACAGAACATTTTAAAATTGTCGTAGGAGACTTTAGTGCTTGAAATGGTAAATACAGGCAGTCCCCTAGTTACAAACTTAAGTAGTTCCTGACATGTGTTTAGAAGTTGAAATTGTTTGAAAGTAGAGGTATGTAAAAAACATCAAAAAGGGTTGTCAAAATACAGTATTTATTTTTTATTGATTAGTATCTGGAGTTTTATTTACAAATTTATCAAAAATTAATTGAATTGTATTCTTTTTCTTCTCTTGATAAAAAATTCTGTAAAATTCTGTGTCTTTTTTTATTGCCCTTCGTACACAAGATTTATGCTCTCCATTGGGATCACATTCTTCCATGAAAGTCAAAAATTTATCAAAATACATAAAAACTTCATTCATATTCTTGATTGTCAAACTCTTAACAATGTAATTCATTATTAGATTCTTCTTCATTTTCTATTTCCTTCATCTCTCGTAATTTAATCAAGTATTTATTTGACAGAAGTTCTGAGTGAGATTGCATTAACTCATCAATATCTTCATCAGTGACATTGCTTGCTACAAATTCAACAGCAATCTTCTTTTAATTCTTTCTTCAAATCTTCATGCAAACTATCTTAAATAATTGACAAACTCACTGGGATGCCTTTTAGATGTTGATGTTCAATCCATAAAGCCAAAGATTTCTCCATTTCATCCATTACTCTGCCATGTCTTTCTGAAACAATCTTTGAAAAAATATTTCCACAATTTTTAACATATTCCTTAATTTTGTTCTTGTTTTCACAATTGTATATATTGTTGATCTGTTTAAATTGCATGAACGTGTGATTGAATCAAAAGATTCACCATTTTCAAAATTTCTAATTACTGTATATTCATTTTTGTCACGATGGTTAGGGTTTACGAGGCCTTGATTTTTTTTTGATTGTATCAACACTGCTGCTTTTTTGTTTCTCACTCATGTTTTTAATTAATAAGAATGAAAAAAATTCACCAAAACAGAAATATATACGGCGTATTGTACCGGTCGAACATGTCTACTCATTCAACATGATCTAGAATCTAAGTAATGATAGCTTAAACTCACTCCGGCCCAAAATGCACAGATCAGGAACCATTCCGAGTTTGAACCTATTTCACCCATTCTCCAGATCACTAACTAATGTGCAACATCTACGATGATACAATAAACTTCTTTGATTCCTGGCCTGGAGAAACAGCGGAGAAGACAAGAGACTCTAAACATGGCTGATATAATGGCATGGATGAAAATATCTTTCACATAGACTAAAGAGGTGGTTCACATATTCAAACAATGGGATGAATGATGATTATTTTATAATTTTAGGATATCTGAGTTTGAACCCCATCCCAAAACCTGGAAACCTAAATCATTATAGTGAGACAGAGGAAATGAGAAAGTGATTCGAATAAAAAAAACTGGATAAGTATAAGATGTGTTTTAATAATACAACAAACAATTTTATAAATACATAGGTTACATGTACGTGACATTGGCTAATATATGCCATCAAGGCAGTAAACTCCACAGTATTAAATACACTCAAGGTATCACATGCTCTTTCTGGATTAAATACATAAATATATTGAACCAACAATGCAGTAATGTAGACGGTGTTAATATGCCAATATATATATTTACAGAATCTATTTCATAATTGCATGAACGCTTTTACTTATATATATAAAATAACAATCAATTACCAAATTATATACACAAAACAGGTACGGTGTTAATATGCCATTTTATATATTTACATACTGTATCGGTCGGTTTTGTCTTTTCATATAACAAGATCTAGCATCTAGGCAAAAGTACCTCGAGTCCAATCAAGCGCAAGATACATAAGTCAGGAATACTCATGAACTCTGTCCTATTTGCCTATTTTTCAGATCTACCAACTTATGAGCAACAATCCCAATGATACCGATCTAATTTATCTCTCTCCGCCAGCATCACAAAGCGGAGACACAAAAATACTCTAATTTGAATTTATATAATGGAATATTTTAATATAAAATATAAGATTGACTCATTTAAAGGTTGTGACCTTTCATATTAATTATATCTATAAGATTAGCGGGAGATCATCTAGTCAGGGCGAGCATAATTTAATAACTAGAATATTAATATTTTAAGTAAAAAGAAACAATAATTTTGCAAGTTATGATATATATATAAGATTTATTAATTTAAAGAAGTATGCATAAATACTTGTTTTTTCATTAATCATCATTGGCCTCTTAACGTACATATAATTTGATTAACATTTACATGGTAACAGGTAAATCACATGAAATTTGTTTATAACTTGGAAAATGACAACTGTAATTATTATTTTATTTTATTGCAGCTCGCTCATATGCCAATAATTAATAAATATACTGATGAACAGTTGATTTATCGCTATGAGGAAATATCTTTGCGAGATACCAATCCACCGCCAGAAAGAACAAAATGTAGCACTTGACCGAATATTTAGAATGATAACTATATGACAAAATATACTTCACAGGTATAAGTAAATTACTCTCAGTTTATACTGAGTGAGATATGTGTGTGGGATAGCTCGTTGACATATATATATAATGACGACGCAAAAAGGACACGCATATGAAAATATTAATAAATATAATAAATATATCTGTTTAGTAGAATCATATTATGGTTTATGGACATGGTGAGAACTTTAAGAGAATGGTGTATGCATGATGGCGGAATTAGGTGATTCAATCTCGGATCCGAAAAATGTGCTTCCAAATTTAAAAACGAAGGATGGTGACCGAATTCTTGTTGCTACTTTCGCAGGTTCGGTTCACAGAACGAAGGTGTCGGCTATTAATAGCAATAGGCCGCATCTTTAAGGAGTAACCCTATATCAATAGCTCATACGACGAATAAGTCCCACAGTGGGTTTTCTAGCCGTGTTCTTGGACTTGGAATGAATAAATGGGATCCGGATTACCGAAAATCCCGGGCAACGAAGCACGAAGACACACATCTATGTATTTGAACATGGAGGCTTGTTTGCATATAACGCTTGGAACCAAAGACATAATATTTTAAAAACAAAGGATGAATGATTGATAACCTATATATATTGGGAAAGTCCAACGTAATAGTATGATTTAAATACTAAACAGCAATGGATTATTTAACCTTATTAATAAAATACATAGTCAGTGGAATAGAGAATTCCCTTCCCCCTTACTTTAATTTATCTATAAACTTCCCACAACGTTAAATAAATATGAGAATTTAGTTATAAGTGCTTTTATATTATACTAGATATAATTTAAACATATAGGAATGGGATGATGGTTATTGATTTCATAATAAACAGATTTGATTTCATAAAGTTTTTAAGGTTAGCGCTTACTATTTAAATAAAAATAAAAAAACATTTCTTAGAAAAACATATGTTCTACTCTGTTTTTCCATAATGACATTATAAGATAATTAAATTTGTTTTCCCAACTTTGCAAGTGTTCGCTGTTGTCAAAATAACAAACTCGTTTGAATTAAAAGCTAAACTGACCTCCCCATGAAAAGAAGGGGGAATAAAATAAAAGAAAAAGACAAGCGAATATTCTTGCAACTTTAAGAAATTATTGGCATATTATTGAAACATAAAATATAAAACATAGGATTAGAATTATAACATATTATTGCCGCATGAAAGTGAAAGAAAATATTACATTTATTTAATAGAGGCTCAATGATAAAAAGGAAATTAAAGAAAGTTATATAGATGCTAATATCAGGTAAGTAAATTACAAATCATTTTAGCGAAATATTAAATTTCTGGTCAAAGGACCAGCTAATAGAACAATACATTAAATTATGGGCAGGGTTATTAGAAATAATTATGGAAGGTTGAATTTAAGAATTTAGACATTAGGCAGCAGCTAGAGTTCTTTTACCTTTGTAATTCGTGGCGATCCTTGGTGATTCGGTGTCCATTGGGATTGGTGAATTAGATCTAGTTAGATTCAGTCAGGCAGGCAGGTAGCATTTAATTATTCAGTCTCTAAGCATATTAAAATTCATGGGTAACAGGATCCTAAGTGATAATTGCACGAAAAAACATGTTGAACGAAGAGAAAGGTGAACATTTCTACTACTCATGACACATTGAATTATTATCACGACATGCGTGGATTGCTGTTAATAATTAAGTCTCTCCCTTTGGATTCAAATCTAGCAGTATTTGTACTATTTTCCATCTATCTTGGAATGCACTTCAGTTGCTAGACCTGAAGCACTTTATGCACTTAGCAGACCTGGAATTTGCTAACCAGATGACCCTTTTGTTCAAGTACGTTTTAAAGACAATGCAATCCTGTTAGAATTTCTTGAACTGATTGTTTTAAAATATGATCTATGATTTTAAAACAAATTTGAAGTGGATAAAATTTCCACTAATGGATTTTTACATCATTCTATAAAATTATCATATGTTTTAGATGAACTAATGGGTTTCCGGTAAATTGTCATAATTGCATTCGCTAGGGTTCAACTTAATTCCATCCCATTTCTCCATTTATTATATGTATATTAAGTGTATATATATAAAAAGTAAAACAGGCAAAACTCTCTATGCATATTGCCACTCAGTGCAAGCCAGAATAATCATTGGCTTATTACTAACACAGTATCTAACTGCTAAAGCTTTTTGTTTTCTTTGCATTTCAGTTGTTGTTAACACATTTTTGTTAAACTTGATAATAATAATTTTTTTAAAATCTTCAGCACTTTAAAATCCTACATCGAATGGATATCATTTTTCAATACATCGTTCATTTTATTCCCCGTTCAAAAATTTTTTTGTTTCTTCTTAGTTGCTATAATGCTAAACAAGTTTTTTTTTAAAAAAAAAAAAAAGCACAGACTTGGAATTTTGGCTTATCTTTTATGCTCGAGTGTGTTATCACTGTAGATGCCTATTGTTATGCAACCTATTAGCTGTAGATATTCCGAAATAAGACTACATAATAAATTTATATTGTAGAATTCTGTTGTCAATTTCCAACACTTGGTTGCTAAAACATTTACTCAAGCAAATTGTTATCATCATATCAACAAACTCAGTCAGTTTTTATGATATCAACAGATCAATTTTTAGGGTCACAATTGGTACAAGTATATATATATATGAGCTTTCTAAGATAAAGTTGTCTTTTTATTAGAAAGAGCATTGATTTTATGAACTCAATGTGTGTGCATTTATATATTTGTCACCTATTAAAGTAAATATAGGTATTCAACTCATTATTTTTAGCTCATGTTTTTCTGCTTAGCCTGCTATGGTGAACATATAAGGTTGAGTTTGACATGGATTGTAAGCTACCCTTACAGGATTAAAATTTTATGCCCTAACTTAAATTTCAATACTTCACTAGTATGCATGTATGCTTCATGTTGGATCTTTTTTTAAACAGTGTTATAAAGTTTATTCACCTTAGTATTTGCTATTTTCTCAGCCATACTTCTACTTACACTCTTTCATGCTATCCTTTGTCTCATGATAAATTAAGATCTGCAAATAGGTTACCCTTTTTTTATTATTTTGTTTTATGGTTTGGACCATACCATCAATGTGTATCTATGCTAGATGATATAACTTTGTCTAGTGATCTCTTTCCTGCCCCCTTCAAGGCTTATCAGATATTAAGAGTCAGCTAAACCTTAAGTGTCCACCATCATATATGGATTGACTCAAAAAAAAATTTAGGTCTTAACTGCTTCTGCTCTTGCTCGGCGTTGTTCATTCGCTGAAGTTTGGTTTTCTTTTTGAAATTACGGAAACACTGTAAGGACTATGCATGCGCCTATACCATAATTCTCTTCGTTATTTTTTTCTCTTTCCATAGGTAGTCGCCATTTTTCGCTATGATAATAAATAAAGTTTTTTTTTTTTTTTTTTTGCGATTAACATCAATTATTTTTTTATTTTTTTTCCCACTTTTTTCAATTATACAGAAACAAAAGGATATAAAAGAATATGGCCTCCGATATGGATTATTCTAGTGACGATCAATTTGCCCAGTCTAAGCCCTTTCAATCTGAGGATGAGGATAGTGTTACTTTCAGCAATTTAGAAGAATATTTTTTGTCATCATCATCAGAAGAAGAAACTCCTTTACTAGCCAAAAAGAAAAAAAAAACTACGAGTTCTTCCGGATGATACCAATAGACCAGGCCCGTAATCTAGTAACCGTGATGTACGTCCAAACATAACCTGCAAACTGGTAAATGTGGAGAATTTCATTAAAACTCAGGTTTGAAATTTTCCATTATAGGTGAGTATTCAATTTTAGATTTTTTTCTTATTTTATTCAATAAAAAACTTTTATCAACTATTAGTGAGAAAACAAACAAATATGCCATAAAGAAAAGTGTATGCGTGATTGGATGAATGTAACAGATCGTGAATTGTCTGCCTTTCTTGAGATGGTATTAGGAATTTCATGCAAGGTCCCTGTCATCCAATTGAAGAACATTTGGAGTTCCGATCCTAGTGTGAGGGTACCACATTTTGCAAATATAATGCCACGTAAATGATTTATCAATATTTTATCATATACACATTTCAATGATAATAAAAAAAATGTCGAAGGTAAACAGTAAAGATTTTGACCGAATTTATAAGATTAGACCAATAATAGAAAAATGCAATATAAATTTCAAAGCTGCATAACCGATGCACAGAGAGATTGCAGTTGAAGAGGCAATCACAAAATTTTTAGGTCACAATGTTATGAAACAATATGATAAATCAAAACCAATAAAGAGAGGGTTCAAGTGGTGGATGTGCGCTGATAGTCATAACAGCTGAGTGTACCACATGGAAATGTATATAGGCAAAGACTCATCTTCAAATGCTTCTCAATACCTTGGTATTCGTGCTGTGAAGTCGTTAGTTCTTCCATACCTTGAAAAACAACATTACATTAGTTTCTGTGACAGATTTTTTTCAAGTGTGGAACTAACTAAAGAACTTTATGAAAATAAATTATATATCTGTGGAACAATGAATGTAAAGAGAAAAGATGTTCCAAAACGCATTGTTGAATTGCATAGTAATAAAAAAATTAAAAGAGGAGAATCTCATTTTATCATGGACAAAGATAGTGGACTTCGATTTTCAGTATGGGTGGAAAAAAAGCCAATAGCTATGATTACAAATGCTTATGCACCTTCTGGAGATGCTGTTGTTACCCGATGAAGTAAAAGTGGATCGCGAGAATTAGTTCCATGTCCACTTGCAATAAAAATGTATAACAAGTACATGGGTGGTGTTGACTTAGCTAATCAAAAGCGAATGCAATATGGTTGGGACAGAAAATCTATACGATGGCCATTGCAACTATTCTGGCATTGCTTTGACACCGCAATTTTCAATGCATATATTTTGTATTGTACTTATAGATCATCTAAGAAATTTGACTGCCTTGAGTCATCTAGATTTTCGAAGAACCTTATCTAACATGATGATTGATGGATTTTCTTCAATGATAAACTATGCCATAAAATCACATGTATTTCCACATCTATCACAGTACTCACATGGAAACCATACACATGTTGATCTTCGTCACCATAACATTCCCATGAAGAAGCGTTGTGTATCTAAAAAAAGACAAAGACATGAAACTCATTTTGGCTGTTTGGAATGAGGATTGGAACCTATTGCGTTGACTCGTGAAGAGAATGTTTTGTTTTTTATCACACTAAAAATATAGCAAGTGATTCAAATCCTGTTCTATCAGTTTTACCCCAACCATGAGCTGCAGTTTCATCACAAATGGACTTGTTGGGATTATAAATAACATGTAATCTGAAGGTCTTCAAATGCAGATGGCTCTACTTATGCTCAGATGAGGGATATGACTTTTGAATAGTTCTATTGGGTAAGTTACATTTGCATTTTACTTTTTTGTTTATTATTTTCCAGGAATATTAATTTATATTCTTTTGATTTTATATTTTAGGTGAATTCAACCTGATTGACTGATTTTTTACTCTGTGATAGGTAGCACATATGAAAGGTAATGTTTTTATTATTGTTTTTTTGTTGTTGTTGTTGGTTTGTTTTAGCTACCAGCACAATGGACGAATGGCTGACACTCTAATTCCAAGACTATTTACAATTTATTCCTCTCTAGCAATTTGGTTGTATATAATGCAATAATTTTTTTTTATTCTGTTTTTACTAATTTTTGTTTTACTAACTTGGTTTTCATTGTTTTTGTTTTACTAATTTAGTTTTTATTTGTTGTTTTACTAACTTGGTTTTTTACTAACTTCATTTTATATTTTATAGATATATGACTGCCTGATTGCCTTCCTTATTAGAATTTTGTAACAGCTTCATTACTGATTACTTTTGCCAATTGGTAAACAAGATCTGGAATGAATTGTTTTATTAATAATATTAAATAATATGAAATATTTTGAATATTTATATTAGATTATATGAACAAATATGCTTCTCTGGAAGACATATCTTGAAAGAGATAGAATATAAACATTTTTTTATATAAATATCTGCCATAGAACTTTTTTAGTAATCATTGACTGCCTCTTGAAATGAGAAATTTTTTCATATTCTAAATTTGTAAATTGTTTTCTGTATTGGCAATGATTATTCAGTATGATGATGATGTTATAAACAAGGTTGGTTTATCCAAAGTCTAAAATCAAAATAGTGCACTTATTTATCAGGCTTTTGAGCTTTCTCATAACCATTAGCAGAACTTTCATGATGCATACATATACACCACTTTTATAATATACATATACCTGTACGATGATGATAATGATGACATTTTATTTTTTTATTGTATTTATAATGGCAAGTAATAATATTTCCTGATAAAATTTTAATTATTTTTTTTTTATCTTTTATTAGGGAGAACATTTTTTCTTCCAGGCATGTTGACAGTTTGCAACATTTGGGGTAAAAGATAAAAATGAACTCTTAAAGGAACATTTTTGGAGATTGTAAAGCTATGGATTATCTCAGATAAGACTTATTATATGTGTTTAGAAAGATTTTTTTGTGAAGAATACAAAGAAATTATCACTGAAGATGTAATTTGAATTTTAGTTAATGTTAATTTCCAAATTATAAACAAACAATAAAATAATAATTATTTCGTATGTGAAAATTTCTTTTTTACCTTATTTTTTATAGAGTTATCACTATTTATTTTATGCTTATAGTTTTCCTTAGTTTTTCTAGTTTCTAGCAATGTAATTGTTTTTGCTCTAACATAATTAAAACTGAAGTTATTGTGAAAATTGTGTCTCATGTCAGTATTTTAAAAAATTCAATATGGTGTTTTAAACTGAAGAAGATTAGATATCTCAGCAAATGTCTGACTAATTGCTAGAGCATATCCTCATAAACATTAGAATATTTATTATTATCCCAATTACATTTGTACTCCTTTTTTTTTTGTTCAACGAAAAATTACGCATATATCATTCCAGAGGTCCAAGGTATGGCTTTAAGATGTGGGCATTATACGTCCCTTTTACTTCCCATCCTATCTCAATCCAAAATGCGTTTGGACCTGGTTGTCTTACGATAGTAAATGGTCCCTCATACTGTGAATAAAATTTCTGGTATTAGCCCTCTTAATTATTTGTTCACAAGCTTTTTATCTCACTACTTGTCTTGGCATTTGTATAAAATCTAAACATAGAGTCGTGAGTTCACACTTCTTTGTATTATCTATGGTGTTGATATATTACAGTATTACTGCGTCTTTAATTGGTCTATATCCTAGGTTGAAACTAGGAGTCTAAAGGTTAAATTTAGGTGAACATGTTGGCATGTTCTTCCACATCTTTAATTGACTTTAGGCATTTTCTTCAATGTCTAGGTCATGGTCAATTCTCTCCCATATATATATATATGTGTGTGTGTGTGTACACCTGTTTACTTCTTTTTCTTGGGAAATAATATTAGGATTCAATCTTTGCCATGTTCCAAAGTCACAACCTATGAAGTCCATCCCTGAATATGTGCTTTTTCCTTTAAGCACTATCATTCACATGCTCAATGAACATGAAGGGACCTTCAGACATATTGCATAGCTTATAGAATTGGGAACTTATTTGCTTCTTCACAGGCAGTATGGTCATCTCCACCATATCCCAATAATTTCCTATGATTTCGTTATCTTTTTGATTATGGCGGGACTTCAAATCCCATAATCTACACATAAGATGATCGAATCTATCGACTTCATTATTCTTCTCACAATTGACTTCCCTAATGAGGCAATTTACTTTTGTAGCAATCCTTCAAGCATATAATAATCTATCTCCTCTGAATGTTGCTACTATGTTTGCAGATCTTGTATTGGTAATAAACTTTAAGCTTTGGGCATTGGATACTCACAGTAATTTGCATTGCTTGGTTGCGTAACTTATTCGTTTCCGCACTATTCATGGGCAGGATCAATATACATAAATTAATGTCACTTTGACATGTTTTAGAGATCGTTCCTCCTAAATTTAAAATTGGTGGAATGATCTTTTATTCTGTGTTCAGGTATATGATGAGTCTATGCTCGCATTAATTTGCATTGCTTGCTTGCGTAACTTATTCGTTTCCGCACTATCCATGGGTAGGGGCAATATACATGAATTAATGTCAGTTTGACATGTTTTTGGAATCGCTCCTCCTAATTTAAAATTGGTGGAATTATCTTTTATTCTGTGTTCACATACTTGATGAGTCCAACCAGTAGAAAGCTCGGATTCAAGCAAAGTTTCAGCAGTAAAAGATTGTTTATTACTTTGTTGGGGATGTAAAAATTAAACAAGATAAGTCTTTTTCAAGATAATAGTCTGTAGCTGTTTATCTAAATTGCAAATGACAATTTCATTATCCCCTTCCCAGGTAAAAAACCAATTTCCAATCGCTGAACAAGTTGAATTGGGTGAAGATAGAATAGGTTGACTAAAAGTACCAGGTTTAATATGACTACATGCACTTCGTATTTTTTTTAAATATCGTTCACGATTTTCTGAATCTTCAGAAGCATCCTTTGAGCTACCACAAGGGTACATCATAATAAATTTTCCATTCATGATAAATTGAAAACAGCCAACATTACTATTGGATAGCTCTGAGATTGTGGCACCACTCCAAATATACAGACAATATTAATCACGATTAATGTACCAGTCATGCCAATGATAAGGTGTACCAGGTAAGATTTCCTTTCCATTTTCCTGTGTAATTTCATTACCTTTCTCATTGTCCAATGCTGTGGTGATTTCTTCAAAATTGTCCCCTTTGTGTTCCATTTCTGTGGAGTTTGTTGGAAGTGTCAATATTTGGGCATCTGCAAGAGATGTCTTTCCCATATTACTCCAAGTATTTGGACTAGACATGACCTGTTGCATTCTTACAACTTGTGTCTTTTGGCATAGCTGGGGTTCAACAATTCCAAGCCTTTGGCTTATGGTCTCACCTAAGTGTGTCAGACCTCATTCTAGAGTCTCTATGGTGTCACCATGTATTTCCATAATTTTGTTACATGCTTCTACTTCCGTATTTTGCTTGATGGTAAAAAGACTTTTCATATGAGTTTTCAAATTTGTCTTCATAGTTTCCATTTTACTGTTCATATCAGTTTTCAAACTGGTTTCCATACTCTCTATTCCACTATTCATGCTATTTATGATTGCATGATATAATTGCTCCATTGTTATCCCGTTTCCTGCAGTATGAGTTATTCCAATTCGGGATAGTTGATCCATAATCAAATTGCCTATGTGTTTGAAAAGGAAGGTTTTTAATAAATGTGTTTTACCAGTTCTTACTTATGGATCTGAGACTTGGACACTTACTTGAAGAGCAATACAGAGACTTCACACTACTCAAAGAAGTATGGAGAGATGCATGTTGGGAGTAACAAGAAGAGATCGAAAATGCAATATATGGGTAAGAGAACAAACAGGTGTTACTGACCTCATTGAAAAAATTAAAAGATTGAAGTGGAGTTGAGTTGGACATATTGCTAGAAGAGATGATAATAACTGGATTCCAAGAGATTGTAAAAGACGCAGAAAGAGACCACATGTGAGATGGATGGATGATATAAGAGAGTGTGCAGGGGTGATGTGGAAAAGAGAAGCTAAAGATCGGAGAAGATGGATTGAACTTACAGTGGACTGATAATGGTTGATGATGATAATGATGAAAGCAAAAAGAGGAACTGATGATTGTTTGTTTTTTTGTTTTGCTATAATCGTTACTTATTTATTTTCCAATTTTATTAACCAATTATTTTTGCTAAAAACTTTAAAAATTAATAGGAATGTGTTGTTTGATTACTTATATACATAATTAAATATATAAACAAAAAATAATAAAATTATTACTTAACAAATTCTTGTTCTACAATTGGTGGATCCCATAATTTATTCAAAGGTAAATGTAATAATTGGGTCATAGAAGTAACAGCTTCTTCCCGATTAAAATCCCAATTCCAAGTTTCTTGATTCTTCTTTTTATTTCCATAACCTTTATTCTAATATATATATAAAACTATAAAAAAAAACTTTATTATGTAAAAATAAAAATTACATATGAATATAAATGCAACTCCCTGTTTGAATATCTCATTAGATTTTTATAAAACTTAAGTACATAAATTATGAATATTTAGTTCAGCATTTACCTTAAAATCTAGTTTGAATTGTAATGTAGTTAGTAAATGTCAGTTATAAATAAATGTATTATAAAAAACTGGTCAAATAACACTATTATCTTCTTTTACTTAAAAAATTAAAGTGAAAACCTATTTATATTTTTAATTAATAATTAAAAATTGAGAGAATGCCTAGTATGCCATTTAAGCATCAATCATTCTATTACTAAACATTATTTATTACTGATAAACTCACATACCTACATTCCATTTTTTCTTTGACTCTTTAAAACATTAACAGTCAATATTATGAAATAATACTAGGATAACTGATAAAATTTAAGATTTAGCCTAACTTTACTTATGCAAAATATAGATATGTAAATAATTAAAAAAAAAAAAGAATAAAAATAAAACATTTTCATGCATTACAATAAATCCTTTTTTTAGTTTTTCTAAATTAATGTAAAAAAACCATTGTTAAAATGTTTTGTTTGAGAAAGAAATCTAAAACTTGAGTTGTTTCTTTATATTGTTTATCTTTTAAAAAAAAAAAAAAATTTTTTTTTAAAAATCAATTTTCAAAGAAAATTTACAATTGATTCTATTTCATTTCTTTCTCTACCCCAATCTGCTTTTTCTATTAAAACCAAATAAGGAAATTGAAAAGACAGTAGTAAAAGTTCAAAAACAAACCTATCAATGATAAATAATGAGTTTTAAATTATTGAAACAGGCAAAACTCTCTATATACGTATTTATAATAAATTAATTTTTAAGTCAAGAATTATTCTTAAAAAAAAAAAAAATTTAAATTTATCGATTAATTATCCCAATACTGTTTTATGATGTTGACTTGCAGTGTTTAAAGAATCACTACACATAAAATAAAATGTAGATTCCCCAGCCCATCGGTACTCATTACTTTTTATTAATGACATGCTAAACTATACAGAAAAGTATCTCAAGTAATCATACAACAAAAGATATATTTTATGCAGAAATAAATAAATAAACTAATTAATACTTAAATAAATAGTTGAAATGTAATATTCAACATTTATAAAAGTAATGGTTCAGTATCCATACCATCCTATGCAATTTTAGTATCTCTGTGGAAAAGTTAAAACATTATTGTAAAATAAAATCAATCCATTTTACAAATGAATGTAATAGTTTTTTTTTAATCCAAAAACATGTGAAAATGTTTTGTAAGAGTCAATGTCAAATGTCTAACATATTATATAGAAATACTGACAGAAACATATGAGGACTATAAACTGTAGCTGCATAATAATGTCAGAAAAAATTTTGAAAAAACAATGCATGAGCTTAGTCAACCTACAGATGCACATCAGAATTATGACTAGAAAAACATACATTGATTGAGAGACATTGATTTAAATTAATTTTTTATCTATCTTTTATATAAAAAAAAATAAAAAAATAGAAGGAATCAAATATTTCTAATATATACATTGTGTGGAATAATAATAAAGCATATTGCAAGTATTTAAAACTAAGATTTAGGAATAAACTTTTAATATATGGAACTAAAAACAATCTAAGTTTTAATCATTAATTGATGTTTTACATATAGATAGAACAAAGTAGCTTCCTGATATTTAATGAGAAAAAAAGCACTTACATCACTGTAATCACATTAATAAAGAAATAATCAATATAAATTAATTAAATTCACATAAAGAACATGTCCTGCAGCAAAAGATTAATTACTTCAACCACATCTTTAAAAAAATCTTCTTTGAAAACTTCAAGAAAATTCATAAGAACTCATTTAATTTTGAAACTTATACAAAAGATAATGTGATCAAAATAAAAGCTCTTATTCATTGATGTGTGTTAGTTCTTTGAACTTGAGGAGTCTGCTTTAACAGAGAAACCATTAATTGTGGTAGAATTTTTTTTTTTTTTTTTTTGGCAAGTCTTGTTAATTTTGAATTTGGGGTAGTTTTTAATTATTAGGCCTTTAATATTTATATTATAATTATAATTAAAATTAAAAATCAAAGTGTTTTATTCATATTGTAAAATATAAATTTTTCAATTTCATACAAAAAGTAAGGATTATTTGAGTACTTCATAAGTATTACCACTAGTGCAATATTTTGGATAACAAATCAAATTGGATAAAAATAGTTGCCATAATAAAGATACTAATAAAATGTATAATTTAGATTAACCATATTATTCTGTTTTAAAAATGGGTCCCCTAAATCATTGACTTTTATAAATTCTTAAATTTTACATTCTTCATTATAAAATTAAAACACAATCTAAAAACTTTAAGTAATCAATAGAAGATACTATCCAACAATCCGCAAATGCCCAAATAACTTCATTACTAATTTACATACTGAGGCAAATATTGAGAGATTATCTTAACACAAAAGCATTAACAAGTTCTTATTAGACAGTGAAATCCCAGAATTTTACTAAAAAAATAAAGATATTGCAATGATGTCTTTCCTCATACAGAATAGTTAAAACGATGTTTTTATAAATAAACTGTACTTGTTAATACTATTGTTATAAAGCCAAAATATATATTCTGGTTATTAGAAAACTCATCCTTAAGTCAAAAATCCAATGGTAGTATTGTCATTGTCAGCTTCTATTTTCTACTATTCTAATTGTAATTTTTTCTAGTTTTACTCATAATGCATCCTATCTAAATTTTATAATGCATCCTATCTAAATTTTATTGCAATCTAAAAATGTTCTTATTTTTTGTTTAAACAATTATTATTAATCTTTTTTTTTTAGGTAAGATGTCCCAGCATATAATGAGAATATGTTCTTTATAATTTATTAAAAGCTTTTACTTAACTATTTATTATTAACTAAAAATAAATTAAAATAAAATTACAAAATTTAATTATGATCGTTGTACAATAAATAAATAAAAACTATTTAATAATGCATGAACATGCTAAAAAATACAATGTATTTAAGAAAAGCTAAAAAAATAATAATAATATAATTATAAATGACTGATTTAATTAAGCATTTACTTTAATAAATTTTGTAGACAATTTTAGATAGTTATTAAGCAGTTTATGATTAAAACTGCTTAAATGCGCATGTATTAGAAAAATCTGATCAAAAGCGTATTTTTATTGAAACAGGAAAAGACGTGAAAATGTTTAAGTTTAAATTAAACATGTGCGTGTATAAACGCAATGGATATATAAAAATGCTATGAACTAATTAGGTGAAATTAATTTAAAGAGCAGCAACTCTGATTAAATATCAAATAGCCCTATAGCAAATTTGATTAAATGCAATTGGAAAATACGGATTAGATTCCTGATAACAATTATCTGAAAAAAAAAAACTTTAATTAATTAAATATACAAGAACTTGTATTATATATTAATTAAACAAAAATGCAAGTTGGAATGTAATAACAATGGTACAACCATGTGGTGCCGTTGGACTCCAAAATGGGAACTGAGAGCTGTGATTTTCACCAGAAAGGGAAGAGAAAATTATTAGCTAGTTGAAACCTTTGAAGAACAGACGTGTTTCTTCCTCTGGCAATTATTGTCAGACTTGCCAATCTGGCCACTCCGAGAACTATTCTCCGGACTTTAATTAATACTTGGGACCACAGTATCAGGTTGCAAGACCCATATGAATTAACTACCTTCAACCCGTTCTAAATATATATGTATAACTTCATATGTTGATGGGAGAATTAATTTCTAAATAACTATTTAAATATTCTGGAGTATCAATAATTTAAATTGCCATACCACCCGAGATTATATCAAAGTCACTTTTTTAAATTTGCAATCCAGCTGTGCTATAACTTGGTCACTGCTGGACATAGCAAAAACACTAAATATTTAAAAGATCCAAACATAGATAGGTCTTGACTAAAAAAGATATCAGGATTTTATTCAAATATTTATCAAAAATTATAATTCACATCAGAAATGCATATTGACTAGTTTTTATAATAGATAAGAACATTCAGTAACCTGATGAACAGAATAATTAACAATGATTTTAAATCTTTCTAAAATAAATTAAGTATAATCTTATAACCTGCCTAGCATAGTGGAACTTTTACAGATTGTTATAGTTATATTTATATAAAAAGAGAAATTATTTGATAGTTGAAATTAGAAAAAGAATTGTAGAATATAAATTCTAATCACTGAAAATGTAAAAGTTGGAAATCATAAAAGCACATTGTTTTCAAAGAAAAAGTAAAGTACTCTAGAAGATAAAAAATAATTAATAATAAAAAAAGATTCCTTAAAGAAATAAAAACAAAAGTATAATCATTTGTTTAATAAAAAATAATTAATTATGGAATTTTGAAATGCTAAAGTCCTGTTTGTTAATTAACAAAATAATAGTGGTAAGAAAAAATGTAAATTAAAATACATTAATTAAATCTGTAGATCAAGATTTAATTAGTGCAGAGATAAGAAAATATGCAATGACATATAAATAGGGAGAAATTGTTGCTACAAGTATTGTGCAACTTTGTTGCTTTTTGTAGATGTTCTCTGTCAAGTAGTTAACTGAACAAGATCGCCATGAGTGTTAACCTACAGCCATCGAGGAGTTTCCTATCCCAGGCACCAGTTACCTGAAGGTTAATGAGTTGGTTAGGATTCCATACACATCACCTTGATCTTATTATTATATTTATATGCCTGAGAAGGCTCACAGAGGAATAATTACCAGAGGGTAATAAGACTTTATTTTGTCAATTAGATTTTTAATTAATATTTTGGACTGAGAAATTAGAATTGTCTTAAATACATCTATATGTGTAGCTGTGCAGAACAGTATTGAGAATGAATTCTAAATGTTTCAGTTAATGTGAATTGCATAGTAATGCTATATATTTTGTCTGTTTATTCAATAAATAAGTAATTTTCATTATATTGGTATTTGAATTTATTTAATTCCCAGTTATCGTATTTTGCTGTGATCTGTTACATTTTTTTGTTAACAGATACATAGCAAAAGTTGTCGCAGTCAAAAAATCTGAACTTAGCCGTATGGAATAAAGTGATAAATTAGAAAGGAACATAGATGGTGTAAGAATGTTTTGTTTCGTAGGATCAAAAATATCTTTGGGGCATCAAATATATCAGTTTGATATAGGTAATGCAGTGGAATGACCACTATATATTATGCAAATTGAAATTTTTTTTGTAATTAATGATATTAAAGAGAATAAATGGAAAATAGCAGCCCTGTTATGACTGGCAGCACGTAAGGTTATTGATATTATAAATAAATATTGTGAGCAACCAATAAATGAGTCAATCATGTTTGAAGTCATGATAAAAAAACTGAATGATCAGTTTAGTCTGAAACCATCTCATCACATAGTTAGATTAACACTAAGAAATAGAAAGCAATATGAAGAAGAGACGATAAAAGACTATGATATAGCACTGAAAGATTTGTCAAAAAACTGTAGTTACAGAGATTTTGTAGACTAAATACTGTTAGATCAGTTACTATGGGGGATTGCAGATGACAGGCTCAGGAAAAATTTACTTATTGAAGTAGATTTAATATATGAAATGGCAATTAAGAAGGAAATAGCATATGAGCTACAGTTGAACAGGCTCTCATGTTGATACATACTGATATTAATTTCATATTAATAAATAAGGAAAGAAACCAATGATAATATTTTAGTGTTAAAATAGGAAACAATATATTATAACAAAAATATGAAACTCAAGATTGAAAGTGGATTAATAATGTAAAGATACTAATAATCTAAATAACAAAATTATTTTTATGCTGAAAGAGTATATAATCTTAGTGTTGTTTTAATAGTTTATATTTTGTGATAAATCGGACTGCTGTTTTGGTCACAAAGATGTAAAAGATAAGTAAACCCATATATTTTTCAAAATTATTTGTTTAATCAATGTGTAGTTATCTAATAGAATGGGGATTTTGAAAAGATTTTTTATGTCAAAGGATCATACTAGTAGTGAAGTAAAAGTTTATTATATGTTTAACTGTTTTTTAGTGCAATGTCAAAGGCCCATTTTTGTTCTATTACTATTACGATATGTTGAAGCAATAAATTTTTAATGCAAATAAATTTGGTTTTAAACAAAATTGAACTTAGTTATTTATAAATACTTAAAGGAAATTAAATATAATACTACTTAAAATTAATCCATATTTTCAACAAAAAATAAAATAACCATTTCATTTCAAAATCATTAAAGATTGATTTAATCATTAATACCTTTGACAATAGTTTTAACAAGAGTTCTAAGTTAATTGTTCAACATTAGATTTTTTATGAGAGCTGAATTCAGCTTCAGATGAAAAAGATTAGCATCAATTTATTAGGCTTTTGCCTAAATACTTTCTAAAATTATAATTTACAATAGTAATTTCTTATTAAATACTATAATCTATTTATAAAAATCTGTTAATAAATATGACATATATTTGCAAAAGATTAATAAAACAATTTTCAAGATATTAAATAATTTTCTTTTATAAAATATCCATGATTTATAGATTAATAAATATAACAATTTCCAACTTATATTACTTGATATTATCAATAATCTTGTATATCTTCTTTAAGCAAAAAATAATTTGAAATTAGAAAATTAAATTCTTCTCCTTAGCAAACACGTCGCACATGCTACTAACTTCAGAAACAGTTGAGAATAGAGAAGAGGTATATAATTACATATAATGAATCAAAAGTTCCAAATATATTTTTAAAAATTATAACATATTACAAGTATTTCATGAACAGATTTTGTTAATCCTCTTTAAACATTTTGTTTTTTTAAAACATCAAGAGATTACGTAATTCCCTTGTGAAAATGGTTACTTCTTGTGAGAATTCTATTTTCTATTTATGTGCGTTATTTATAATTTTTCTATTCTAGTACAAAGAACAGTTTATTAAAAACCTTTAAAGCAGAAACAACATTTTGTCCTAATGTAAAAAGTTTTTGATGCTAGAAATGTTCTTAACATAGAAATAAGGAAAAGATCAAGTTACTCTGAAAATATTGAAAAAAACTTGTCAAACCTTTTCATGCAGTCTCAATAAAAAAAAAAATGCAAAAAGTTGAAAAGAAATTGCAAGCTCTGTACATAATGTTGCATAGAAGGTTACATAAAAAAACTTTAAAAACTCAAAATATAAATCTTTATAGCTCCACAGGCTAATGATAGGCTACTTCATTTGAATTTTGTTAATGACATGTATTATCTAGATCAGGGGTCCCCAACCCTATGCCCGCGAGCACCCGGGTGCCCGCAGACCATTTTACGTGTGCCCACCGCTATCCGAATACGATAAAAAATTATTTATCTGATACAAATAAATTTAATTTTTAAAATTTGTTATAAATTATTGTATTATATTGTAATCAAATTGTAGGGCATACTATACTTTTACAGCGTAAAAATATAAATGTTAATTATATGTTAAAATTTTATTTTTGAAATAAATATTTTTTTGTACATTATGTGTATTATTAACAATATCCAACTATAAATTTACATTGAAAAAATAAATGGTGCCCGCCATCTGGTTGAAAAAAATAAATGGTGCCCGCCACCTGGCCAATATTATAGAATGCGCTCTTAAGTGCAAAAAGGTTGGGGACCCCTGATCTAAATCAAATCATAACTCCTTAAAATGCATATTGGTTAAGAATAAAACAATTTTTCACAAGTTATATAAAATGAACTGTGACAACAAAATATTTAGATTTGAGATCATAAGTAGATATAAATTAAATATCAGAAGTACTTTGTGAAATAAAGATTTCACAGATTGAAATATATTATTAACACAAAATAAAAACTTTTTAAATAATTTATCAAAAACTTTTGGTACACCTTCTATTCACAAATGCTAGTGCTTTAACTTTTAAATTATTGCTTTACATATACATCTTTATAAACAGAATAGCAATCATTTGACAATTAAAAAAAGTGTTTCCTTCTCAAAAAAAAAAAAAAAATTCTAATATTTACAATTAATCTTATACCTTTCCAGTAATAAGCACAGAAGTTGATGGTTTTGTGGCATCATTTTCCAAATGTTCTGTATACTGACAAAGTAAGTATACAGTCATTTTTAATATATTCAGATAGTGATGCTTCTCAGCTTTACTAAAACTTGTATCATCCAGAAAAGAGGTCAATTTCTGTCTCAAACTGGAAATGCCTAAAATATATATACATATATATTCATATGTGTTGATGAGTAGAAGAACTAAACCTATATTTAGGATTTATTATATATATATATATATATATATTAATGTTTTATATACTTGTGCATATAATGTCATACAGCAATTCATCTAAAAGTTACATATTAATGGTTCATTGAATAAGATATGGAATAAATTCTAATAATAATATTATTCATTTAAATGAAGGAAAAAATGATAACCTGAATAAGAACCATAAATAAATTATATACCTTACTTAATGATATATATATATATATAAATGGCTTAATTTTGATCATAATTAAAAATTGTTTTTTCATTAAAATATAAGCCCATTAGAGCATGTTGCAATGCAAAAGATATAACAATCAAATGCTGCAATACTTTACCACTCATTATCTAGTGTAATTGTATGGATTTCATGGCATACAACATAGTAGTGTGTGTGCACAAATATATATGAAGTTGAAAGGAAAAGAAGAAATAAACACAGTCAAAAAATTTTTTGTAGATATTTTCTACAAGTACAGTACACTGAAATACACAGAAGTAAATAATTTTGAATTTAAAATAAAATTTTACTATGAAATAAATATTTAAAAAAATATAAGCAATATTTTTATTAAATTCTGATTTTGAAACTTTATGACAATAGATATTCTCATAATTATGCAATGTCGACTATATATTTTGGAAATCTTTTATTTTAAAAAAAACTTGTAGATCATCATCATTGTATCGATCCGGAGAAAGGGCTTAACGTAAACTGCACTACAGGGCGCCATCTAGGCATTTGAACCTAGAAAAATTTATAAAGTAGGCAGATACGTAAGTCAAAAAAAAAAAAAATTTTTTTTTTCTTTTTTAAATATTTTGGTTCCGGTCGTTAGCCCATGTCACTAGCTCAGTGGAATAGCAGAGATTTAATAAGATAATCTAAGAGCATATATATAAAAAAAGAATAAAATAAGCCACTGCCAGTAATTAACACACAAACATTTATTTATTTCACATATATATAAGATTTAAAATTATTTTAGTATTAGTTTTACATTTTAACATTTAACATTATTTTTAACTTTACCTTAGATTTTTGACTTTAATTTACATTTAATTACTATTATATTCTAATTTTACATTTTAATTAAGTTCGCACAGATAAATTTAGGAAAGCTTGTTTATAATGTTGAATATAGATCGGTTACATAGATTTCACGGTCAAAAACATTTCAAAGTAAACATAAACGATCAAAATACAAAATTATTGATTACTGACAATTGCGGAGGGAAATTTCTACGTAACCCAATAGTATTCATCATAAGATACTTGCATTGTCACCAATAACTTAAAAGACATCCGAATAAATACATTTTAGATACTCACCGTAAGGTATCATTATTTATCGGATGTCTATATATTTTGATCAAATATGAAAACGCAAAACATAGTTAACCGATAAACAATCCATGCAAGCGTCTATAAACAACTTAAGTTTAATGCATTTTTATTTAGAATCGAGTATGAATAGACCACATAAATTTGCTTTTGAAAATAAACATTCTATCCCTATTTAACCTTAGGTTAAAATTCGTAGTCAAACTGGCATCAATTCATCTGATATATCGATGTATTCAATGTAATAAAATACGGCAGCACAAAAAGTTAAGAGAAGAAATTGCTTCTCATGAGATAGGAATATTACATCTATCTGCAAAGAAGAGCAATAAAACAAAAAACTCCATAGAAAGGAACTGCGGTATCCGACTTATAATTCCTTCCATAGGCAAACGGAAGTGTGCGGCGTATGAAGCGATTCTGCCCGTAGCGAATCAATATTACATCTACTAATCACACCAATATATCCAATCCATTGACCCAATTTAACCACGAAACAAATAACCCAAGATTACCCTCCCCTAATATAACTTTACAAATCTATACAGCCATTCACGCCCGACTTAAGTTTAACATTTATATAATTAATTTAACGGAAAACAACAATCATAATAAAACTTAAAGAACAAAAAATAAATAAATGGAAATGATTTTACAAAATAAATAAGAAAAAAAATACATCAAATAACATTATTAATGAAGAATTTAGTTTGGTCAGATAGGATTCTATTGCATTATTTACTAAAAAGTTTTAAAATTTAGAGTTCTTATTGTTTCAAGTGAATATATAAGTTCTTACGATTTTTAAAACGTCCAACTTTATCCGTTGCTTGCCATGAACGTAAATTCCCACGCCGTCCTAAAATTGGTATCCATTTAGCCGTTGTTTTATTTATTCATTCGGAGGTTTTTTAATTTAGTTGGTCCTCAATGTAGGAAACGATAGTTCATTTCTCCCTTCTTTAACAGCTGAAAGAATTGACCGTGCGTCTGTCAATTCCTCCAACTCCGGACTACTACATATAGTCACATCGTAATAATCAATTTCCAGTCACTGATTAATAATTTCCAAATTTTCCTTTTATATTAATGTGAAGGATTGAATTTACATTACGTCACCGATGCGATGGTCCTTTCGCTGCGGTCCGATTCCATAGGGATTTCTTCTTATTTGCTAACAGTTTCTATTGTTTTCTTATCTGACCGGTGTTTTTACATTTAAATGCCGAAGGCTGGTTTACATTTAACTAATTAACAATCATTTCCATTTCTGATTAATTAACCTGTTTTCCAAATCAAAAATATATTTAAAGATAAATTTAAAGATATAATTTCATCTCCAAATCTTTTTAAAATTTAGTTTTAAAATACTTTTTCTTTAATAAAGTTTTATTTTAATAATTTTTCATTATCTGTGCGATTTAATTAATATATAAGAGTTTAAGATGATATTTAATTTCAATTTTTAATTCTTAAAGAAAATTTTTAAATGCGAACTTTTTAATTTACTTTCATGTTTAATAAATTTAAAAAAAAAACAATGTAACAAACGTCTATGCTCGTTACATATCAGTAAAGTTACTTAAAAAAAAATGATCAAAAAAAAAAAATATTTTACTTAGGGTTAGTAATTACGGTACACGATTGACGAAGACATTTACAAAACATCCGGTTAATAATTTTACAAAAAGACTATATACAAAAAGAAAAAGAAAATGTTGACTATCGCTTACCTAAGGACCATTTACGTTTACACCTCCTCCCCCCGAGAATTCTATTTTATTTTATACATTTTATTTTTACTCACGGCATGACAAGCAAATTATTTAAATTATTTAGGAAGGTTGCATTGAAGTAAATATATTTTGAAAGATAATGGGTTTATGCGTGTATATTTGCAGCACAATTATAAATACCACCAACTTATTTATGACTGATTAAAATGCTTAAATAGGGTTACACTGAAGTAATTCCCAAAGGTATTCATCGTAAGGCACCACATTTCGATCATAAACTTACGGGGCTGTGCGCCTATACACGTTAAAGTGTAATATATATCAACAACAAAAAAAAACATATTTATTTCAACCCTTTGACTTTTTTTTTTTTTTAACAAAAATTAGTTTTAAAATTTTTTATATCTTTCCGTTGGTTTTTAATATATGTGCTATTTCTTTCTGGCAGTACTTTTATCAGATTTAAAGTATACGACTTTATGTAAACAGATAAAAATATTTCATTTTGACAAAATTTGCTCAGGGTATTTGTGGTTTATTAAAGATCGGCCCGAGTTGGTTCGCCATTGTATCGATCCGGAGAAAGGGCTTAACGTAAACTGCACTACAGGGCGCCATCTAGGCATTTGAACCTAGAAAAATTTATAAAGTAGGCAGATACGTAAGTCAAAAAAAAAAAAATTTTTTTTTCCTTTTTTAAATATTTTGGTTCCGGTCGTTAGCCCATGTCACTAGCTCAGTGGAATAGCAGAGATTTAATAAGATAATCTAAGAGCATATATATAAAAAAAGAATAAAATAAGCCACTGCCAGTAATTAACACACAAACATTTATTTATTTCACATATATATAAGATTTAAAATTATTTTAGTATTAGTTTTACATTTTAACATTTAACATTATTTTTAACTTTACCTTAGATTTTTGACTTTAATTTACATTTAATTACTATTATATTCTAATTTTACATTTTAATTAAGTTCGCACAGATAAATTTAGGAAAGCTTGTTTATAATGTTGAATATAGATCGATTACATAGATTTCACGGTCAAAAACATTTCAAAGTAAACATAAACTATCAAAATACAAAATTATTGATTACTGACAATTGCGGAGGGAAATTTCTACGTAACCCAATAGTATTCATCATAAGATACTTGCATTGTCACCAATAACTTAAAAGACATCCGAATAAATACATTTTAGATACTCACCGTAAGGTATCATTATTTATCGGATGTCTATATATTTTGATCAAATATGAAAACGCAAAACATAGTTAACCGATAAACAATCCATGCAAGCGTCTATAAACAACTTAAGTTTAATGCATTTTTATTTAGAATCGAGTATGAATAGACCACATAAATTTGCTTTTGAAAATAAACATTCTATCCCTATTTAACCTTAGGTTAAAATTCGTAGTCAAACTGGCATCAATTCATCTGATATATCGATGTATTCAATGTAATAAAATACGGCAGCACAAAAAGTTAAGAGAAGAAATTGCTTCTCATGAGATAGGAATATTACATCTATCTGCAAAGAAGAGCAATAAAACAAAAAACTCCATAGAAAGGAACTGCGGTATCCGACTTATAATTCCTTCCATAGGCAAACGGAAGTGTGCGGCGTATGAAGCGATTCTGCCCGTAGCGAATCAATATTACATCTACTAATCACACCAATATATCCAATCCATTGACCCAATTTAACCACGAAACAAATAACCCAAGATTACCCTCCCCTAATATAACTTTACAAATCTATACAGCCATTCACGCCCGACTTAAGTTTAACATTTATATAATTAATTTAACGGAAAACAACAATCATAATAAAACTTAAAGAACAAAAAATAAATAAATGGAAATGATTTTACAAAATAAATAAGAAAAAAAATACATCAAATAACATTATTAATGAAGAATTTAGTTTGGTCAGATAGGATTCTATTGCATTATTTACTAAAAAGTTTTAAAATTTAGAGTTCTTATTGTTTCAAGTGAATATATAAGTTCTTACGATTTTTAAAACGTCCAACTTTATCCGTTGCTTGCCATGAACGTAAATTCCCACGCCGTCCTAAAATTGGTATCCATTTAGCCGTTGTTTTATTTATTCATTCGGAGGTTTTTTAATTTAGTTGGTCCTCAATGTAGGAAACGATAGTTCATTTCTCCCTTCTTTAACAGCTGAAAGAATTGACCGTGCGTCTGTCAATTCCTCCAACTCCGGACTACTACATATAGTCACATCGTAATAATCAATTTCCAGTCACTGATTAATAATTTCCAAATTTTCCTTTTATATTAATGTGAAGGATTGAATTTACATTACGTCACCGATGCGATGGTCCTTTCGCTGCGGTCCGATTCCATAGGGACAGTTTCTATTGTTTTCTTATCTGACCGGTGTTTTTACATTTAAATGCCGAAGGCTGGTTTACATTTAACTAATTAACAATCATTTCCATTTCTGATTAATTAACCTGTTTTTCAAATCAAAAATATATTTAAAGATAAATTTAAAGATATAATTTCATCTCCAAATCTTTTTAAAATTTAGTTTTAAAATACTTTTTCTTTAATAAAGTTTTATTTTAATAATTTTTCATTATCTGTGCGATTTAATTAATATATAAGAGTTTAAGATGATATTTAATTTCAATTTTTAATTCTTAAAGAAAATTTTTAAATGCGAACTTTTTAATTTACTTTCATGTTTAATAAATTTAAAAAAAAAACAATGTAACGAACGTCTATCAACCATTATCAATCCACTGCAGGATGAAGGTCTCTCCAAGTTCAATCCATCTTCTCCGATGTTTAGCTTCAATTCTCCACATCACACCTGCAGACTTTCTTATTTCATACATCCATCTAACATGTGGTCACTTTCTAGGTCTTTTACAATCTCTTGGAATCCAGTTTAAGATTTCAATTGTCCATCTATTATCATCTCTTCTAGCAATATGTCCAGTCCAACTCCACCTCAATCTTTTAATTTTTTCAATGAGGTCAGTAACACCTGTTTGTTCTCTTACCCATATATTGCTTTTTCGATCTCTTCTTGTTACTCCCAACATGCATCTCTCCATAGTTCTTTGAGTAGTCTGAAGTCTCTGTATTGCTCTTCTATTAAGTGCCCAAGTCTCAGATCCATAAGTAAGAACTGGTAAAACACATTTATTAAAAACCTTCCTTTTCAAACACATAGGCATATTTCCTTTTAGTATCAAGTTATTTCTACCAAAAGCACTTCAATCAAGTTTAATTTTATGAGTAATTTCATCCATTATGTTTCGATGTGTATTAATAATCTGACCAGGTATTTGTAACTGTTAACTTCATTTAACTGATCATAATCAATCTTTATTTTCATATTTTGAAAAAATCGATTAAACATTACTTTGTGTTTTTTACATTTATCTTTAGTCCTATTTTCCCACTTTCATCTGATAA
Organism: Epiperipatus broadwayi; assembly: GCA_028023455.1. NCBI lineage: Eukaryota > Metazoa > Onychophora > Udeonychophora > Euonychophora > Peripatidae > Epiperipatus > Epiperipatus broadwayi. Next base: position 6,049,155 of record JAQFVV010006216.1, on the reverse strand, counting down.
CTCCTGCAACATTTCCTGGAGCTCTAAAGCATTATTTGCAAAAACAACTACATCATCTGCAAAGTCTAAATGACTTAAATAATCTCCATTTACTTTCACTCCTTTAGCTTCCCATTTTAATCCACAAAATACTTCTTACCGTTCTGCTGTAAAAAGTTTTGGAGATATGGAGTCACCCTGTCTTACACCTTTCTCAATGTTGATTTTCCCAGTATCATTATGTAATCTAATTGTTGCTGTTGCATTTTTATAAATATTCTTTAAAATATGACAATATCCTGGATCTATACCTTGATAATCCAATGTTTTAATCACTGAAGAAATGTTTATAGAATCAAATGCCTTTTCATAATCTACAAATCCAAAACATAATGGCAACTCATATTCATTTGTCTTTTCTATAACTTCTCTCAGTTGTTATCTATTCCCTGGTGTCAGCCGCATGACGGTGCTATTTCTAGATCAATTCCTAGAAATATACTGTTTCAGCGACCTATACCCAACCAAGGAGGCTTCTTTCTACGATAAAACACAGAAAGTCCCCGCAGGTCTGGCTTTTTTCTATGCTAAAAGCACAGACAAATGGCTTTATTGGCTGCCGTAGTTGCTTGTTATTAACTTTATCGTAATGCTAGAATGTCTACTTTCTTTACACTTTGGTGTGTGTGGATTTCGTAATTATTTAAAATTTCATTACATAGGTATTTTTTTCAAGTGCTCTAACCGACTGTTACGTTGCAATTTTATTAACAATGTCCTGAAGGTTTCATTATGAATGGGTAACCCTCAAAAATTGCTTTTAAAGGTGTGGAACAACAGTATTTCGAGGATCATGTGAAAAGTAACATTTTCGCGAGAATTGGTCCGTGATAAGTTACTTTATATATATATATACGCACAAACAAAAACAACCCAGTGTCAGATTATTAGTAATTACTTGTCCAAAAAAAAAATTAGTCGGGTATTATTTTTTTTACATTTACTATTTAAATAAGATTAGTTTTTATATCTATACAGTAACAAAAACAACCCCGTTTCTGATTAATTACTGTCCAAAAAAGAAAGAAAGCAAATAAGTTCGGGTTTGATTTTTAAATGTAGTATTTGAATTACGGTACATACACAATATTTACAAAAAAAAAACCACTTTCTGATTAATTACTGTCCAAAATATAACGGTCAGAGAGGATCTGAGTTTTACGCATCTGCCATACAGGCACCACAGGCTATTGGAACCTGAAAAATTTATATAGTAGGCAGATACTTAAGATCCACTTTTATTAAACTGTTAGCCCAAGTTACTAGCTCGTGGAGCAGCAGAGATAATGTATACTTTATTTTTAAAGAAAATAAAAAATAAGAATAAGCCACTGCCAGTTTAACTATATACAGAAACATTTATTTTGCACATATATAAAATTAAAAATTATTTACTTTAGAATTTAATTTACATTTTAATTTTTTTATTCTATAAGTTCGCACAGATGAATTTATTAATATTTTATTAGAGTGTCAAGTATGGATAGACTACATAGATTGCACTCGAAAAAAAAATTCCATATCCCTTATTTAACCCTAGGCCAAACATTCGAAATCAAACTAACACCAATCTACCTGATATATCGATGTATTCAATGCTGCATGAATATGACAGCACAATACCACACTGTCAGAAATATATACATCCGAACAGCATGGTTATTGAGAAGAAATGTCTCTCGTCCACGTACAGAAATACTTTGCCTGACTGGTGAGAAAAACAATAAAAAAAAAAACTCCATAGAAAGGGATTGCGGTCCTTTTTGTGTCTTACCATCCCATTCCATAGGCTAAAGGGGTGATCTAAGGAGCAGGGAATACCGTCTGCTTCCGATGGTCAGTAAGAAATAGGTCTTATTTTGCCCAAGTGCAGCATATAAGGTGATCCTGCATGTAGTGGATTTTCACGCTACATTTACTAATTACACCAATACATCCAATCCATTGACCCAATTTAACTGTGAAACAAATAACCTAAGATTTACCCTCCCTTAAACTAACATAACTTTATGAATCTATGCAGCCATTCATGCCGGACTTAAATTTAACATGATTTAATTAAAAAGTTTTAGCTTAATGTGAAAAACATAATAAACACTTAAAAGAACCGAAAAAATAAATTAATGGAAATGATTGTAAAAAAAAATACATTCAATAAAAATAATTATTAATAAATGATTTAGTTTGGACAGATAGGAATTTCTATTTCTATTTAAATACTGGGAAAGATTTATAGTTAAAGTTCATTAGAGTTCATAAAGTTCTTACGGTTTTAAAAGGAAAAAGTCCATACTTTCTAGTTGCTTGTAATTTGGATCCCAGCGTTAATTCACGTCCTGAAGAGACAGGTATGCTGTTGCCATTCTGTATTTATCCGGAGGTCCTTTACAGTAGCTGGTATGGTTGTTTGCAGGATTCTATTGCAGTGTCTTGGTGTCCACAATATAGGAAAACAATCTTTCATTTTTTCTGTTAGAGAAACTTAAAGGAATTGAAAGTGTGTCTTTTCAATCCCTTCTCCTTCAGCTCTCCCAGCACTAACACATATAACACATCTATTAATTTATTTCCAATCTTTTCCTTTTTATATTAAAATCTTGGATTGACTGGAAATGACATCATGATGATGATGATCCTTTCACTGAGGTCCATTTCGTGAGGGATTTTTTTTATTGGCTATTCTGTTCCTATTGTTTTTCTCTCCTGACCTTTAATTATAAATTTTGAGATGCCCAAAGGCTTGTTCACTTTCACTAATTAAAATAATCATTTCCATTTTACACAACAGCATTAAATGAGGCATTTATTTATATAGCACTATGTTTATAAATTGTAATAAACTAAAGATTAGTAATTTGATTTATCCTCACGCTTTCATATCCAGTACTTAAGATTTGCCCATATATAAGCATTTGAGTTGAATGAATAAGTGAATTCATTTATTCATTCGCAAAGACTTTATCTTATGTTGGAAATGAAAGTATTCATTTATTATTATTAACATTCGTAAAAAAGCGCATGTACATTAGCTTGAAAGGCTAATCTTTAGTTTATTACAATAGCATTAATTAAATTATTGTGCATTCTTAAAGATATATATTGTAATGGACAAAAGATTTTTGATTCTCATATACTCACCACAAGGGTGCCACTAGTCTGAAAATTGGAACTAGATATTTATTTTAAGGGTGGACAGGATATGCGAACCTGAATGCACCGAACTAAACTCAGGGAGGAACAAGAAATCTTATGGATTGTTTAGACAACTGAGAAAGAAAAGACTAAGACAAGTGTCAGCCAAATTAAGTTTGAACATATTTTTAAAATTTTATTTAAGAAAAAATAAATATATACGATAACAAGTAGGGTTATATCAAACGTGTACCAGAAAGACGAAAACGCAATACTTTGGCAGACAGACTGACCTTCCAATAGCGAATTATAAAGAGAAGGAGCAAATTTCTTTCAGCAGAGGATTCACCTAAACATTGGTTTTCCCTTTCGCAGATATGAAACTAATATAATCTTGAAATAAATCAACAAAACCAGCACCAATGAGCTTTTCGAGGCCCGAAAAATGTATCGAGACCACGAATGTCATATGCCGGTAGAAGCTGCATCTAATATTATGTTTAAAATAAAGATGATTGATTTACTCCAAGAACAAATGAAAAATATGATGTACAATGAAAGGAAAACAAACAATTAAAACGGGCAAATCCCCAACCAAACGATTGGCCAAAACTAATAATCATTAAAGGTCTCAATAGGAGACAAATAAATCATTAGAAAACCAGTTACGTTTGCCTCAATATTTCAAGAAAATGAATTACAAATAAATCGGCCTAGTTCTGAGTACACACTCTGATAAATTTACAACTACACATAAATTTAAAAATAAATCTAGAAAGCTAAATGTAGCCATTCCTAGATTTTTATAAGTTAGTTTATCGGAGTGCACATGAGTACGAAAATATTAAAGCATTTATAAAACGTTGGGCATAAAAAAAAATACAAACTCATCAGTCACTCTCCAGTAAACAAAAATTGAAAGCAAACTGGGAATCTTAAAACTAAGATTCCAAGACACACTATCCAGATCATAAATATTAGATTAAATAATTACAATAACTAATACAACTTTATATATCACACTTATCATTAGATTGAGTGGAGATTTAATTAAAAATAATTTATTTACCCTAGCTAGAATAAGTAAATGTTTATCTTATGGTAAAGTAGAGTTAACATAGTTTTCTGAAGAGTCCCCACTTTTGATAAGTTCTTATTTCAGGTGTCTTCTCTTTATGACAGCGGCAAGTGTCGAGGCAAATTGGGAATCCGGCTTAGGTTAGAGTTTAATGGCATAACAAAAGAACAGCTTAGAGCCCAAGGCTCGTCCTTATTTAAATTAGCAATGCATCTTACTGTTTCCAATATGTATAGCAGTTTTTGTTGACATCATGAAGGCAAATTTCAAAAATATCTTAAATGTTCAAACTGCGATTAATATGAAGTTCCATAGATTAATCAGAACGCCTCTTAGAAACAAAAAGCTGAACCAAGCACTTTTAAACAGCTTGTTAATCTAGAATCTGAGCAACCACCTTCCAAACTGGCAGGCTATATTTAGCTCACTACATTTCCCGCAAAAAATTTCCTTATTGTCCAATTCTATGCCTCAGGCAGGGCAAATATTAATCTCCCGCTCAATCCAATTTAAGAATTCCAACCAAAGATTATTGTAACTAAAACAACAACACAAAATTAAATCTCTGCTTTTAGAATTAAATTAGAACTGATAAAAATAAGAGACAGGAATGTAATCACACGTTTACTAGTTTTTTAATTAAATGGATTAAAAATAAGCAGTGAAAGTAAACTATTTTAAAAATCAATTCTATAAACATTAAAATGATTTATTTTAAATATAAACACGTACGTGTTTTAATACAAGTACGCTTTTTAAATAATAAAAAAATTTTAAGATTAGACATTTAATGAAAATTAAGTTTTGTTTTTTTTTAATTTTAGTAATAAAACCAACGGATATAAATCCGGTTCAATATATTTTTATCTTTAAGATTTTTCTTATAATTTAATTTTAAAACTTTTTCTTTTTTTAATAGTTTTCTTTTAATAATTTTTACATCCGTGAGATTTTATATATATATGAATTTAGATAACTTTTAATTTTCAATTTTTAATTTTTAAAAACAAATTTTTATTTGCAAACTTTTTATATTTAATTTTATTTATTAGAATGTAACAGCATGTGTGCCCAATTACAAAAAGAAAGGCAAATTAGTCGGCCATCATTTTTAAATTTAGTATTTAAATAACGGTACTTTTTTATAAAAAGAACCCACTTTCTGATTAATTACTGTCCCAAAAAAAAATCAAATTAATTGGGTATCATTTTAAAATTGTAGTGTGAATTTTTTACAAGTTGTGGGTAAATTGAATAATGTACAATTGTGTATTATTTTCGAGTGAAAAAAAGACCGTAACTTTATATATATATATACACACAAAGAAAATAAAACCCACTTTCTAATTAATTACTGACAATACCCAAAAAAAGTTATTCGCAGGTATCATTTTTCAACTTAGTATTTAAATAATATTACGGCTTTTGATATCTACACACTAACAAAAACAATGCACTTTCTGATTCATTATTGTCCAAAAAAAAATGCAACATAGCCGGGTATCATTTTGAATGTAGTATTTAAAGAACGGTACTTTTTATATATACACACAAACAAAAACAACCCATTTTATGATTAGTTACTGTCCAAAAAACGTCAATTATTCGGGTATCATTTTTAAATTTAATGTGAATTTCTAATTTTTTTTTAAATAGTAATATTATTTACTATTAGTTCCTCTAATTTCCTATTACAAAAACTAAAAAAGCTGATATTTATATAGATAGATTCACAGGCCCGGCCTAGAATTGTAATATGTATGTTTTTGATTAGCATCAACGCCATCAAATGGGTGCTATGAGGAAACCACTTTCAAATCCAGCTTGTTCTCTTGGTTGGTGGAAATCCAATGTTCTCTGTAGACGAGTTGTAATTATCTTGGTAAAAATTTTGTATAAAACTGATAAAAGGCTGATAGGTCAGTAATTTCTAACATCTTCTTTATCACCTTTTTTAAATATTAATATTAATACTGCATTCTTCCAATCATCTGACACATTTTTATCATTTAGACATTTGGTGTATAACGTTGCTGAAAAAAAATTCTATTTTTTCACCTGCTTCTTTTAATATATCAATTATAATTCTACCATTGCCTGGAGTCTTTTCTTTCTTCATATATTTAATTGCATGTCTCACTTCATTTAAAATTCTGGGCAATACAGAAGATGTAATAGATATAGGAGATACTTGTTCTTTATTACTATATAATTATTGATAAAAGTCTTCTACCCATTTCATGATATCATCTCTCTTTTTAGTAATAATTCCATCTTTTTTCTTATTGCAAATATAAATTTCCCATCAATACCAAAAAGTTGTTTTAGCTTCTTAAAACTTCTATTTTCTTCTACAGATTTCCTTGCTAGTTCACAGTTATACTTTCTTATATCATTTTCAATTCTTTTCCGCCCCATTTTACAAAATTCGAGATATTCAATCCGTTTTAATGCATCATTTTTGTATATCTTCATATTTCTTCTTTTCTTCATAAATTCTCTACTCTCAGTAGAAATTTTATTGGTCAATTGTTGCTTTTTTCTACCAGCTATCTTTGTTGCAGTTCTTAAAGGTGTATCAGTTATTTTCATATTAATTTCATTCAAATCTGAATCATGTTCAAAATCTACTAATACTTGAAACTAATTTGTAAGTTCTAATTTAAATTCATTAGAATGTTTCTGAAGATTAGGAATATCAACTGTAAATATTGCTTTTCTTAATAATTTTTGTCTCTCTAGTTTTGCATTAACACTTATCTTTAAGAACATTATAATCTTGAAATAGGTATTTTCTGTTAGTCAAAATATATTCCAATTCTACTGTACCTTCATTTGGATGCTTCCATGTCCATTTCCTTTTAACATTTTTCTCAAAAAAAGAATTCATAATATAAAGTTTTTCTTTTCTACAAACTCCACAAGTCTATGTCCTCGCTCATTTCTATTACCATAACCAAAATTACCTACATTACATTCATCTTTCGTTTTTTTACCAATTCTAGCATTAAAGTCTCCCATAACAATTTTAAAATGTTGTTTCCTCTGATCAAATGCCTTTTGTACATCCATATAAAAATCTTCTATTACTTCATCACTATGAAAACTTGTTGAGGCATAAACCTGAATTATCTGCATTTGGTATCTGCTATTAAGTTGTATAACTAATCTATCCAATCTCACTTTTTATTTATAATGAATCCTACTCCACTTATATTTCCAATATTTGTGCCTTTATAACAGTCATGTCCACTTTTTAAATCAATTGTCTCTTCACCTTTTCTTCTAACTTCACAAAGTCCAATAATGTTCCATTTAATATAAGACAGTTCTTCTAATTCTTGCAATCTTCCTTCACTCGAAAGTGATCTGCTGTTGTAAGTACCTAAATAAAAAATCATCATCAAATGGCAGTCTGGGTCTGCAATCAGGGGATTCATAACACCCTCCACTTTCGGCCACCAACCACTTACTTGGTTGGCGACTTTGAGCCTCCTGGGAATAAGGGCCATGATTTATTTTTGTCTGTCATAATTGTATATATATATTGGAAAAATATTTATCATTTACACAAACATTCATTCTGCCTTAGCAGGCAACTGATAAGACCATGGTGTTTTTTGATCTTAAACTCAAAGGTAAAAAGCCAATAAACTCACCACATTAGCTAATGCATGTAGGTGAGCAGCCCATCCATGTTCATATACTATATGAATAATCACAGTAATAACAGCTGCAATGACAAAAACATATGGAGTGGACATTGGGAATTTGCCATGCTCGGTTCCTTTAAGGCCTCCAAGAGGAATCAAAGGGTCTCCGTTCAGTTAGTAGCAAACTCCTTTCTGCAGCATTGTAGTCAGACTTTTGACAATATTTCAAAGTTGCTTTTGAAAGGATTAAAGTGATTTTTTAAAAAGATGAGAAAAACCATTTTTTAATTAATGAATTTTTTCATCCCTCCCTAACTATAAAAGAGTTTGATAAAGTGTAATAGTTGATTCTCAGAGTTATAGACAATGAAGATGTAATTGAAGGCAATGGCTACTATTCACTGCTGGAGTTTAGATTCACCTAGAAAGAAGACCCAACTTCTGTGTTCTCCATAGCTGACATAGTATTAGATTGCTTGTCTGAAGTCTAAGTGGAACCGATTGAATGTCAACAGTTACCTGATTCTATCTTAGGTGACAAGAACAAATCCCAGAATGGCTCCTATAAAGAGAATGCATCAGCTGGCTGAAGAATTAGTAATACATATGCTGTTTTATCTATATGCAGAGAAGCACAGACAAATGTACTAATATGAAGCACAGCTGATGAGTACAGTAGTGTTATATATATAATAAAAACCAAATTTTAAATAATTTTTGGTTAAAATAACATTTTTTAAAAGTGAGATATATAACTGGGAATATTATTTTAAATTGTTTACTGAAGAAAAAAAACATTTAAAATATATATTTTAAATTTAAAGTAAATTTAAAGATGTTTACAATTAATTAATTAGGAGTAACTTGAAAAAGATAAAAAGAAACTTTTATAAACTGTCCAGGAATTGATATTATTTGTTTAACAAAAAAAGGCTATTATCTTTAATAACTGATCCATATTATTTTTTTATATATACACGCATGTGTAAATTTTATATATTTTCAACAAAAAATTAAATGTAAAAATATATTTTTAATAATTATAATATTTTGATAAATTAAAATGATAGAAATGTCTGTATTATAAGAAAATGAATTTCATTTATATGTTAATCCATTATTTTACATCTGTGTGATGATATATGTTTTATGTAAACCTAGTATAAGGTATCTGTTTCATTAAAATGTGATAACTTAAAATTTTATTAATAGTTTATAGCAAATCAAATATGTTCAGAAATTGTTATGCTACATACCTTTGTGCATCAATGATTGTCATATAGACATATATGTAAATTTTACTCACTTTTTTATTAAATGACAATTCAAATATGTTCATTTTATGATACCGTATGTCTATGCGGCTATGCATGTTTTATGTAAACCCATTAGGAGGTATAATAAATCACAGTGATAACTTAATTTTGTTTTTGTATTAATCAAAATCAGAGCATAATTTATATGTATAGCCATATTCTGTAGACCTTAATGTCATTTTTTATTATTAATAATCAACTTATATTCTATTGTTAAAATTATTCCAGTGACTTAATTCTAAATATTTTAGGACATTATATATTGCATCGATCTCTTGTTCACAATAATAGTTATAGAGCTTGTGTTCTCTGAGCTAGATTTATGCATAAGTCTATTATATGAAAAAAGAGTGTATCAGTGTATGGACATTCAGTTGATAAAAATCCAGGATTGGCACAAAAAGTATATTCTTTAACTCATTAAGCCCAAAGCACCCTCAGAAGCTCCTATTCAAAAGTTTAGTTTCAACTGAGTTTGTGCAGTATCGATAAATCATATACATAGGGGTCTTAGACCATTCCATTTGCCATTAAGTTAAGATTTAAATAAGGTATGTATTTTTTTTCTATGATGAAATTTGGATTTTTTACGATTTTTTTTTCTAAAATACAATTTCTAATTTATTTATTTTAGATTTACTAACCATGAAGCTTTTTTACGGTTGAATTGCATTCTCTTGCTGCTTGATATGAATGAAATTGGCTATGTGTGTTTGTAAGCCTTCTTTTTCTAGAAGCTCATTTTAGTGGCAGTTCAGATATGGAAGCTCCAATGTCAAAAAAAAGGATTTGTAAGCTGCAATGTGGGAAAAAAAGGATTTGAGTCATTTTTTATCTGCAAGGACAGCTATGGTAACCATATCTGATGCCTTCATGACTGGATTCAAATTTGAAATGGAATATAACATTTAGCCAGGATTCTATGAGTATTGAAAAATAATAAATATGCTATAGATTTTTAGGCAATTTACATTGCAATGATATAAAAACATACACATCCAGACTCGACCATATATGTATATTTAGTGCAATAGGCAAAATATATTATGATTTTGAGTATTCATTTAGTTTATTACATATTTTTATTACTTATTTTTTTATATAATTAAATATATGTAGAAAACAATAAATATGGTATAGAATTTTAGACAATTTACATTTCAATGATATAAAAACATACACATCCAGATTTGATCACATACCCTCAGCCATTCACTCTCATATCCCACACACATATATAATCAGTGCTCATAATAAATTTGTTTATTTTGATGTTTATTGATTTTATTCATTTTATCTTAGAGAAATTTTTGTTTGATATTTATTTTTTGAGTACCCTTTACTTTCTTCAAAAGAATACATATTTTAGGTGGCCACCAATAATTAATTATATTTTTAAATATATTACAATTTACTAAAGTTCACTTTGCATAACATCTCATAAGCTGTTCTTATTGTTTGATATTTATTTGAGTACTTTTTACTTAAAAAGAATACACATTTTAGGTAACACCCCATTTTTCACTAATATAATAATTAATATATAATAATATTATAACATAATAATATAATATATTACAATTTATTAAAGTTCTCTTTGCATAATATCTCATAAACTGTTCTTGCTCTTTGATATTTATTTGAGTACACTTTTTACTTGAAAAGAAGACACATTTTAGATCACACCCCATTTTTCACTAATATAATATAATAATTAATATATAATAATGTTATAATATAATAATATAATACATTATAATTTATTAAAGTTCTCTTTGCATAATATATTATAAGCTGTTCTCACTGTTTATATTTATTTAAGTATACTTTTTACTTAAAAAGAATACACATTTTAAGTCACACCGCATTTTTCACTAATATAATATAATAATTAATATATAACAATATTATAATATAATAACTGTAATGGTAAGGTCGGATATACCCGGATGTTCCAGTCCGCAAATACATTTGAACACACATATCAACTTCAACAATCATCTAGTTCGTCCATAACATATAATCAACTTACATCAAATCTAAAATTGCTGCTACACTTATCTGCCATATCCTAAAGTTGATAGTACCAAATGCAACAGTCTGATCCATCCATGTATATAGGTGAAAAAGAGCAAGCTCGCATCTAACTACTGTCGGACCTAGCGTCTTCATGTAGAATGCTAGAGATAACATGATGAAACACCTGACTCATGATTACATCTATCTTTAATAGACTAGCCTAAGCATTATCCATCAAATCTACATGTAATTCATATGAGTTCATCTGACATCTCACTACTCTTTTCCAAAATCGTTGCCTCAGATATTCGAACTCAGGAAGAATTCGCATTCGATTCTCTTAACAGGTATGTATCTATGCAAACTGTTAATTAACAACTAAATTAATACATCCTATCTATTAAAAAATAATAATAATAATAACCTTTATTTAATGCTCTCTCACATGCTTATTAAACAATAATGTGGATGTGTGCATGTGTAAAATATTGGTTATAAGATGCAATGTAAATGTTGGATTGAATGTAAATGCTGGATCAACAAAACTGAAGAGATCTTGTTAATTAACAAAACTTCATAATATTTATTTACAAAAAAAAAAAAAAAATAGGATATACTTAAACATAAAATAAATTCTTAAACAATTTAGAAAAGAAAAATTTCAATAAAGAAAAATATTTAAAAATACCCATAATTACTTGGATATCTCTATGTACTTACAATTTCTATGTCTATGATGATAATAATAAAAAAATGATTAATTAAAAATGAGATTGCTAACCCTAAGTAAATTTAAGTGCAACCTCAGATATAACATGCAATTTTAATTGAGGAAAAATATAGTGATAAAACAACACAGAATATGATAGAAAGTGATAGGGAACACTATTTTAAAAGTGTTAGTCATTTATTCACTACATCTTAAGAAATATTATTAGTAACATATATATAAATAGTCATATCATGTGGCAACATAGTTTATATCAGTGGCTTTAAAAAAAATCTCTTACCGTTAAATATTCTAGTGAGGCACTTAATTTTTTTGTGCATATTTCAATCCCAAATCTCTTGGTAGAAAATAAATCATCTAAATTTTATTTTAAAAAAAAATAGACTTTTCAAACCCCCCCCCCCGTACTCTCTTGATATTTTATTATTTTGGACTGTTCCCTGTATAATTAGAAATAGCACTTTCCAAATATAAGATGAGATAATAAATAAAAATACAAATTGATACAACAGAAAATAAAACATAATTTACAATTTTTTTCATGAATCGATGTGTTAAAGCATAATTATTTTTCCGAGTCCTCTTTACACAAAGTTCTTACGGTTGATGTATTTTTTTAAATAGATGTTGAAGAACTCCAAATTAATTTTATAGAGCATCCTAAATATATTTAAGTGGGCAGTAGGTAGTTCAGTGTTACTGATCCCATAGATTTTCATCCTGTGTAAATCCCAACTTCTCAGGCAATTAAACTGTAGATAGTCAAATATTTATACTTATATGGCCATAGTGAATAAAAAAATGCTTCACCCCGACAACAATTAAGCTCTTTAGCCAACGTATTTCATACTTTAACTATATATATATATATATAACTTTATATAAATTTATATGCAGTTTGCATCTAATAAAATATACTTATAGACAGAATAAAACTTAACTCAACTGTTCTAATTTCTTTTTTTTATAGTTTCTTTTAAAAAAAAAAATATTACTTTTCATTTTTAAAATTTAAATTGATAATTATTTCCACTTATCTACTTGATAATTAGAATAATGTTCCATCCATTTCTTTTATTCTTTACCCAAATGCCGAATTAATTAATAAAAAATGTCCATTTTGTAGAAAAATATAAAAATAATCCTTCTGATAAAACTAGACTTGTCCGATCTCATTGCCGAGCAAGAACCAGCAGATGATTTTTTGTTTCCTTTTTATCTTGGCGCTATTTCTACTGTTCAAAACCAGCGTTCCAGCTTTTAAAATATTTTATTACTAATATATATGTGTGATTTTTTATGGTCAATTACCAATCATTCTTAAGTATTCTTAAGTATTTAGTAGGTAGTTATTACACTGTTTAGAAAAAAATATTAAAAATATAAAAACATTAATTTTTTCCAAAAGTGTTCCAGCAAATTAGAAAAAAATATTAAAAATATAAAAACATTAATTTTTTCCAAAAGTGTTCCAGCAAAAACCTTTTACTTATATTTCTACTTGCTAATTAAAAAAAAGAAAACAAAAACATTCCATTATTTCAGATGGTTTAGGTATGTTGTTGGGATAGCGATTTTTAGCTACCTTCACACTACTTAAGTTCTCTTTGCATAAATATCTTATTTTTCCCCCATTAAAAACCAAACATATTTCTAACAGATACTCTGCATGGAAGGACAACCAACCATTTCTAGCAGATACTCTGATATGGAAGGACAGGATACTGAAACGATAACTTTCCAAGCCCCTATCGTTTCACCATCAAACCTAATGACACTCTCATCTGTGCTAAGTTCGAACCTATTTACATGTTAATAAATTTAAAATTCGCTCATGTCTGTCTAAACAGCATTATATATTTACGTGCGAACCAACGCTATAATTAGATAGGATTAGTAAAATTATAGCGTACTAAATTGATTTAATAATTCTAAAAATGTTCGTTATATTATTTAAGTTAAGAGTAAATTATTAATTTTGTTTGTTAATATTGTAGTTTCGTATGTGGATACATAATCTGTGCTATATAGAAGAAAGACATGATTTAAAATATGTAAAAGCCAGTATCTAAAAATAATATTAAATGACTTTAAAAATTGTTAAAAGATTTCTTGTTTTAAATATATTTCAGGGAAAAGTTTCCCGAAAATATATTTAAAAGCTATATCAAAATATGTTTGTAAATTATTTTAAATAAATATGTTAAAAAGATTTGCGTTTTAAAAAATGTTAAAAAGTTGTTTTTAAATAAGAAGAGTTTCTATTAAATGTAAGATAAAAATAAAAAGCTGGTCAAGTAATTAAAAAGATTTTTGATTGTAAACAAGTGTCATTAACGACCATACCTGTAATCCGTAAAAAGTAAAACTAGTTCAAAATTTACTAATTAAAATCTCCTTAGATAAGATTAAGTTATTTCAAAATCTAAATTGGACAATTGTTTGCAACGAAAAATCTTAATTATAATAATAACTTAAGGAATGTTTTTAACATAAGTTATCTAAGATCTGGATTATAAATTGAAAAATATTTAATTAAATTCCTGAGTTTAGTGAGTCTTGAGGCGATAGATTCCGATAAGAAAAAGATATAAATACTCTGTATTTTTAACAAGGATAGACAGCCATATTGTTAGTGAGAATTGCAGCCAGTCTTCACAATTGTTAATGTTTAACATGTCCGGCTAAAAGCGGGCATCTTGTTGCTGTTACTCCGTGGGAGAACGGGGTTTCTCTCGTCGAAATGCCTAAACCACCATCATGCCGCTAGCAGAGATCAGTCTAACAGAATTGGAAAGATGATGCCACCCAGTCAAACTAAACCAAACCAACAGCCAAGAATTTGCAGTCCAGACAAATAATACCGGTACAGTTTTATTTTTCAAACCGCAGAGCTCTGTGTAAATGTAAATATATCTATATAAGTTAGTTAACTCTCTTTTTAAAATAATGATAAAGCTAAATGTAATCAAAACTTAAAATCCATTTAATATTTTAAATATGTCAATTGCTATCAAAATTTAATGTGTTAAAGTTTAAATAATTTGACTTATTTATATTTTTCATTGACTTCAAAGTAAATTATTTAGTTTAAAGTTATATCACTGCGGTTGTGTCTATATTTCTTTGCTTATTTTAAATGCTTATTATATTGCATATGCCAATATTTCGAAACAGTGAGCACTTAATTTCATGTATATTTTTAAGAAAATATTATTTGAAAATCTTCGCGTAATTTGTTTATAGCACCAACTTTCTGTGCTGTTTCGAAATCCTATTTTTTATTATTTAAATGATTTAATATGTGAAAAGTGGTTCTTTTATAATCAACCCTTTAAAAACGTAACCTTATAGTTTTATTTAGAATTAAATTTAGCCTTGATCGTATTTATAAGTATATTTGACATTTAAGTTCTTAAGTCCATAGAAATATATTTTCCCTCCTTAAATATTTATTATCTATAAGTAACTTAATAGATCGAGCATGTCAAAGTACAGATGTATTAATATCCCATTTTAGTAGCATAGACATTTATTATCAGGCTACACAAGAGTTGGTCCCAATTTGATAGAGCTAATATGCTATTAACTCGTATTTCATAGTATGAAATATACTATTCTTTGCTTGGCGGATGTGATATTATTTTATAAAAATATTCTCGTTTTGCTGCTATACGTAATATACGTATCTCAAGATGGAGCCACGGCGTTGCCAGCACATCTTCTCTTATAGGGTAAAGCAGTAGCGAAGCCTGAGCCAAGGCCAGGTTAGCACGTAAGTCCCCCGCCATTCCTGAACACAATGTTCCTTTTTACGCAGCATTGCGATCGCTTACAGGGTACCGGCGTTTGTCGCAAGAATCCTGAAGTTATTTCATCCATCCGCAGAGTGACTTTTCCTATTATTGTTTACCTGTACCATAGCGCATTGGTAAAATCTTATGCAGCCAACTCTCCCACCTTAACATAACGCTTTCAGCATTCTGAAATTTTCTCTCGAAAGCCATGTTCGATCGATCATTACTTGAGCTGGTTTATGCGCTCATTATTAAGTTATATATGTATATTTTAGTAAATGAATTCATGATCAAAGTTCCATATAATTATTTATATAACAGCCACCAATGTAATAGGATGTGGCTTATCGAGATTTATAGACATAACATAGTGATTAATTATGTATCAATTGTAAACAATTCATAAGATGGGCATATGTTAAACCCTCTATGAAATTTAATGATTACTTATGTAAAGTGATTTTGAATTACCAATGTTTGCGTACATTCGACGCTGAAATGTGTAAAACATCAATTTCATGCCAATTGTAAATAAATCTATAATTAATTTAATGTATTTCATTCTCTGTCTCGTTATTGATCTAATTCAATCCAATTCTAATTACTATTTATAGCCTATATATGTGAAGACTATGCATTAATTTAAATTAGATTAGTGATATATTTTAGTCAATTAAGAACCTCTCTTTTAATTATCAGAGTCTTATTGCTTCTCCGTGACCTATGTTGGCCGTGTGGAAAGAGGTATACTACGTGTAATTTCAAGGTGGTCATTCGTAGAGTCTTGAGTCTTGAAATCCTGGCTCACGAGTTGAAGTGTGGTCAGACTTGGGATGTCACAGTCCTAGTCTGGTCAGCTTCGGTCTTTTTTGCTTGGATTCTGAATTCTGTTACGCAAATGTATAAACTTGACTGTTACAATACGGATCAGCTAGTGAAAATGGAATTACCAATAACATTGTTTTTGTAATTTTTTTATTGAAAAATTACCTCAGGTAAGACATATTATATATCTTTTTTTTCAGTAATTTATGACAAATGTGATGTCTATGAAATTGTTATTTTAACATTTAACTTTCAAAATTTAGAATTTGTGAACCAATGTAAAAATGAAGATGTTTAAAAGTGTTAAAAATCTCTTTTTTCTTAATTTTTTTTTTTTGCGATAATGATTATTTTATCAGCTCTATTACAATCTTTCATATTTGCTCTTTCTAACAATGTATATATATATATTTATATTTAATGTAATAAAATAAAAAATGTATTATAAATTATATTTCTTATAATTTTTTTTAAAATTCAAGATAGTGTCTAAAGTCCATGCACTACATTTTATTTTAGTTTATTTATAGTGGCCAATACATTAATGGTATTAAATGGCCAGAGCATTGATGATCAGCATGTTTTTATATACCACTATTATTGTTTTTATAGTTATATATTCTGATGGGTGAACACTTAGTTTGTGCATCCACATTATGTTTAAATAATTGCCTCAAGCTGGTAAAGATTAAATAGTTAGCCTGGGCTACAGTAGACCCATTTCAAATCCAGTCACAAGATTGACTGTTGATTTATTTTATTGCTAATCACTCATATAGATGTATATTACTTATAATTATTTGTAATACTGGTGAATTTATTTAATTACACTTATAGTGACTCTAGTGAGTTAACTGGGCTGATCTCAGAGTGATCTCATACTCATTATTGTATATTTTATACTAAATATTGATATTTAAATTTTATGTTTATTTTGAACTGGGGTTGATGATAATTTTCCATCACCTAGCTTAACTACATTACCTCCGTACCATACTATTAGATATAGGTAAAATAGTAAACAGTTCTTTAAATAATTAATGCAGATGAAAGCTTCTCCAGTATCCCTACAAAGAAATACTATTTTCTAGGCTAGTCAATGTTAGATGGTGAGAGTTTAGTTTTGTGATCTAATTTTATGATCTGGCAAACAATACTTAGATACTCATTTACCAATCAATAATTGGATGGTTGAAATGAATATGAGATGACTATTTGGAAAAAAATTTCAAAATTTTTCTTTCAGGATTAGTATATCGTACCGGTTGAAAACGTATGTCCATGCAATAAAACTAAAAGTCCAAGCAAAAGTACCTGGAATCTGATCACGCTCGAGATACACAGGTCAGGAGCAATCCTGGATTCTAACCTATTTGCCTATTCTTCGAGTCTCTGACCCTATGAACAACACTCCTGATGATACAGCATAATTATTTTAATTCCTGGCCTGAAGACACAGCGATAGAGCACGAGATCAAAAATTATGATGATGATCGTGACCAAGGGTAGCCCAGAAATTACATTCATTAGTTATATTTATTAATATTAAACTATTAACTAAAGGAAAATTTAAACACATATCAAGAAAAATGCAGACATATATTATAGAAATATTTCACGCTTGCAGTTACCTTATTTGTTTTACAAAGCTTGGGATTTCTTCTTACGAAATCCCATTATACAAATTACTTATTCTGACTTATTTACTTTGAGGGAATTACTTATTCTGACTTATTTACCTTGAGGGGTGTATAGCTTGTGCGGGTTCGATATGCCAATTTCAAGATATTTACATATATTGCACTAATGCGATGGATGCATAAAATATAAAAGATCGTGACCGATTGGAATTATCCATGACTGAGAATATGTTTACAATTTAGCAGTAAACTGTTTGATAATTAAGTGGAACATACAATTTCAGTCATTTATTTACAATATGAACAAGTAACATATCTTCAATGTATTATTTAGAAATAACATCTTTTGGAATATGTACTTGTTATGTCTCTGAAACTATGTGATATACAAAATCTTTAGGATTTTACAGGAGAGAACGGACTGCTTTACAAATATGGGACTCGCTCATTATTTTGAGAGGAAAGCACTTAAATCAGGCATATTCGAGTAATTAGTATTGACTGATTCCTTATGAAAAATATATTCTTTTCAATACATCATTGCGACTAATGAAAATCAAACAGGCGGTAATTAAATTAATAAGAAAAGTAATGTTACTAGCATAATATCAAGGGAAATCCGGCTCCTATGGTTGTTGGATACTT
Organism: Epiperipatus broadwayi; assembly: GCA_028023455.1. NCBI lineage: Eukaryota > Metazoa > Onychophora > Udeonychophora > Euonychophora > Peripatidae > Epiperipatus > Epiperipatus broadwayi. Next base: position 6,030,281 of record JAQFVV010006216.1, on the reverse strand, counting down.
TAACATTTTAAACTTGGATCAAAGTTTGATAGGTCAGCATATTTTAGCGAAGCGATACTGCATGGAGAGGTTGGGTTTCAAAACTTGATCAGCGTATGGTCTCCCACAGTGCTCTCAATTCACAAACCACGCATTCCACAGGGAGTAACAAATATCCCTGATTATGAACGATTTAGAGAAAGGTGGATGGCTTTGGATTTCTGAAATTCCCAAATGATGAAGCATAAAAAATATAAGGTACCATAATAAAACCAATAAAGTATGGCAGTAACGTTACACATAAATAATAAAATCAATATATTATATTATAAAGCCTGAAAATAGTCTAACTTCTGCACAATGATCTGTTGTAGTAATGAGTCATCAAGAAAATTATAACCCATCATTATGTTGTTATTACATTAAAATATAAAATTATATTTCATTCCCATATACGTATTAAATAATATAAATGACCCTCCAGGCAGTAGCAGGAGGTGATCTTTAAATGACACTTAACAATAAATTAAATAGCATCCATCCATGAATAAAAGATTTAAATAAAATCAATCTGGCGAGTGATTTCCACTAAAATAAGCAATAACTTTAACTATTGATTTTGAGTGAAGCCCCTGCTTCTCTCCAGATTAAACAAATAATAACTCCCCCTTTTCGAACTTGCGAGGTTGGGTTGTATTGGCATATTTAACAAATAAATTATGTATCTAAAAAAAAAAAAAAAAAAGTTAACTATTAAATCAAGCCGCACAAAGCTATATAACTATAATTTAGCATGAAAAGAAATGGTTAGAAATACATTGGGATAGTATGGGATTATAGAAAGAGTTTAGAACACATTTAAAAGAAACTTAGAAACTAATATACGAATTAAAATATATAAGTTTCATTACATCTTATTTAAAAAATTTACAAAAGGAATTTACATATTATAAGCAGCTCTAAGCAATGGATGATTTTATCTCGGGATCTGGTGGAGGCACACACGGATAGATCTATTCTCTCCAGTGCTTTCCAGGTTACAGTCAGGTACAGTCCGGCAACCAGCAGTCAAAGTCAACACTCAGGTGGTCATCTTGTGCGGCCGGTCAGATGGATGGAGCAGCAGGCGGCCTTTGAGAGGTCCAGGGAAAATGCTTGCTTCCCTCTACTCGCTGATCATACCTCGAAACTTTTACCAATTGACTTCTTAAGATTTTTTACTGAATTCTTCTTAAAATTTTACTGAATAACTTTTACTAACTTTTACTCTGACTTAAAATTTTATTACTGAATAAATGTCTTTTGTTCTCTGGGCCATTTTATACCTTTCCTTAATCCTTTCAAGAATGTGGCTTCTTCATTTGCCCACAACTATCCCTGTGATATCTTTAATTAGATTAGCAAAATTTTAAAGTAAATAAAGCTCGAGACACTTTTTAAAATATTTTAGATTTTTTTAAAAAGATTTGCAAACAAAATAACAAAAAAATTCCTTAGTATTTTAATTAAAATCTTATACTTTTAATTAGCAAAAGTAATCTGACATATAACAATAGACTGCTTCCGCTTAGTAACCAATTCTTAAAAGTATCTCGAACCTTTTAAGCCCACCATATAATTAATAATATATATTTTTAAAAAAACATATAATTTTCAAGCAATAATCTTATTAAGATTATTGATTCGTACATATAAATATATAACACATGTGACTGTTTATTTTTTCAAAATGTATTTACATAAATTTCTTTAATTATTATATGAACAGTGTGTGTGTGTGCACATACATACAGCGAGTGCTGTATTACTGACTCCAAAGAAAATTAGTATGGATGGTGAAGCATGAAGCTCGATGCGATTAAACATCGACTGCTTCAATACTAAATACTATTTTGATAAGGATTTTCCTTGATGACAAATTTGTGAATTTCACAATGACCCTCAAAAGCCAAACAATAATACATTGTTAATATATTTATTTAGCAAAATAATTATAACCAGTTAAGAATCATGATACATACTATGGAATCATGATATTTAGATTTTTATCTCTAATTTTTTTTATTAATTCTAATAATAAAAAAAATTCTAAAAGAAAACTGCAATAAACAAATTATATTCAATAGGGCAATAAAATTTACAGTTGCTAATAACTTTATTTACAAATAATTTGATTTTTGAATGTTTTATTTTTACTTAAATAAATATCTGTGAGAGAAAATCATGCTGATATAATAATAAAAGTTTGAATACCAGTGCCATAAGCTAAGCTTATATATTTATTATTATTAGGCATTCAATAATAAAACTATTATTAATTGCTATAATTTACTGGATGCAATTTCTGACTGCCTCATGATCACTGTTGAGTATTCATCTATGAAGCTGACTACCAACAATTACCACAAAATTATAAATTACCAAAACATTATTAATAACAATTAAATATATTTATTTACATATTATACATACACTTAAATTGAGATTTAACTGGGTAGCTATCATCTTTTACTTTATTTACACATAGAACAAAATAATCCTTGATTCAAAGTTCTACCTACATTATCCATATCATCACTGAGTAACCAATCCTGTCACTATACAAGTGATAACATTAAGTGTATACTAAAGTTTATACTTATGGTTATTCTAAAAACACAATCCTATTTGAGCCTTCTCAAGTGTATGTAAATAGTAAAAAAAACAGTGCGGTCTAATAACATTTTTCCCCTAGCCGGCTATCTTTAACCTTCAGAGGCACGTGCTCTGGGACACATCTATCATTGCTGAAAAGTCCGGGCACTTTTGCCTAGCTTTTCTCAAAGTCCTGCTAATATCAACGACCCAACAATAACAGCAGCTTCCGATGAGTGAAGAAAAGCTGACAACCACTTTCTTTTTTTAGGATGCATTATTTGTATTCCTTTTTTTCTTGCTTGATATCATTAATAAATTCCTAACATTCCAATGTAATTGTACTTCCATTTGTCTAATGCATCTTTATAACAATGATTAGGATCCAGCTTTTAATTATGTCTGTTCACATTCCTTAGTAATTAATTAGCTTCAAATATTTTATCCTTTTGTTTGGTTTGCTAAAATTAGCTTAGTGTTTAATTTGAAACAATAACAATTTTCTCTATATTTTAAAATATATTAGGTATATCTGGCCTTGTAATTAACAATTTGGTTTATCTTTCAGCAAACTTTTGTAGAATGCTTTTAAATCTACAATCTCTGTGTTTAAGTTTAATTTATCTGCAAACCATCTTTCTTCATTGCTATTAAACTTAAACGAAAATTATCTAAAATAAAGTTTCCTTTATTTTTTCCGAATCTATTTTTCATTATTTTTTAAACTTACATATCTATTTACATTTATGTTTCCTTTAATTATTAGCGATCTTTTTTATTACTTTTAAAACTTAGATATGTATTTACATTTCATTATTATTTTTCTCTGGAGTAACCTTAGCTTTATAACTTATAACTAATGAGTTACTAAAATCTCTATATTTTTTCTGCAAAATATACCAATCACCAATAAAAAAATCACAAAGTACTTGATAATATGGAAGTATTATGATATTATATTTTTTAAATAACAAAAACTATTAATTTTTAAAATAATTTTAAGCAAAAAATCATCAAAAATTTAACGTGAAATGTGGAGCCATGTGTATCCAAACTATGAACCCTGAGAAAGGCTGAAAGAACAAACTGAAGTTTTTTGAAATTGAATACCAAACAGTATAGTGAGAATCTCATAAATAAAATAAAAAACAATAATATATTAAAGACAACTAAAAAAAAAAATTGAAAAACTTAATGTAAAGATAGATTAATATAGAAATTATTTGAAAAACAAAATGGAGATAATATTATAAGAAGTAGACAAAGAAAACTTATATGTACATGATCAAAAAAAATTGATTCTTGATATTCACTCAGAAAAACTATTAATACACTTAAAATATTTTTTAAAAAAAACTAAAATATTTGTATCTTCCATTACTTCAGATACAATGTTTTAAAATCAAAATGTTATCAAATAAACACAGCTATCTTTTCTTTCTTCTATTGCTATAAACTATTGTTAATATAAAAATTTCATCATCAGATTATGATAAAAACATTGTTTATTATTTATCATAAATGAAGATAATTTTCTATTATATTTGAAACTTTCAAATCGGTGATAAATAAAAATTTGAAAACTTTACTTTGAATACTCTAAGCGCAAGCTAGTTTTTCAAAAGATATGTATTATTTATAATTTTTAAAGGAAATTATATATAATTCTATGACATTAACAATAAACTTTTTTTGTAATTGATAAAAAGACAAAAGTTGTTAACACTACATATTTTATAAATATAAACATAACAAAAAAGTTTTTATATAACAGAATACACATTGTACATTGAATCTTATTTCTTAAGAAAAAAAATTTTTTTTTCTTACAAAGTGACTTGTGGATATGGAAATAAAACATAAACTCAATATATTAATAAATCAAATTAAAAAAGAAAAACAAATGTTTGTTTAAATTTGTTTAAATAAACAAAGTTTAGGGCATAAAATAAATATAATAAAAAAAGCAAAATTTCCTTATAAAATAACTAAAAACATACTAATTGTCTTATTAATAATGATAATATATATATAAAAAGAAAAAAAAAAGAAAATTAATATACTACAAAAAATAGAATTTTAGCAAAACTAAATAAAAAAACACAATAATAATTTAAACTACTAATTTTCTTATAAAAATAAAAAATATATATTAAATAATTTTAATAAATATAAATAAAATAATAAGATTTTTAATAAATGTAAAAAAACATTAATAGTAATGGTAATAATAATTATTTAAATGATATGGCATACTTTTATATTATTATAATCCAAAAATATAGAGCTGGGCATTATACAAATTATTTAATAGAAACTAAAAATAAACTAAAAAAAATTTTATAATATTACAACAAAAAAATTGGACAATTCATAAACATAAAATTTAATTTGAAACATAAAAAAAAGTTAGATATAAAAATAAAGGAATATTCTTATTAATTACAAAAAAAAAATTATGATGGAAAAGATATATATTTAAAAAATTCATATCATTTTAAAAAAGATTTCATTTATTTTAAAAAATATTATTTTAATCAACATTTAAATTTTATAATATAATGCAAGAAGAGTTAAATTCAAATTTAGTGTAGATACATTTAAAGTAGCATTAACAGAATTTTTATTCTACTTTTGTATAAATGTTTAATTATTTAAATTATGAATAAAAAATATATAATTTATATAATAATAATTATTATTAATTACTTCTTCATTCATTATATATATAGAGAGAGAGAAATTAAATATTTAAAAAATTAAAGTTATTGATATATATTTGTACAAATACAAATCACTTTCAGTTTTCCAAACTTTTATGATTTTGGAATATTTATTGTTATATAGATGATTTAAATATTTTAAGAGCTAGAAATATAATGTTTTCCATTTTTAGGTTTCTTTAAACAATTATCATTGTTATTTATTTATAATCTTTAATTTTATTGTTCAATTTTTCTTTGTAGTTAATTCTGAAAATAGCCAACTTGATTGGGCTGAAGTATCAATATAATTATATCAAATTTACTGTAAAAAAGAAAAAAGAATATGATGTTTTATAAATTTTACAATGTTCATTGCACTTTAATATAAAGATAATGATTCTATAACTTCTAACTGTAAAAATTTTATACAATGACAAAATATATAGTTAAAATCTTTTATTTCTTCAATATTAAAACATTTTTCAAAAAAAAAAAAAAATGAATAAAATAAAATAAAAAAAATTTGTAAAAGAAAGATGTTTTAAAAAGTAGATTTCAATATCAATATATATATATATCTTTTAATATAAAACATAGTTGATAACTATAATTTATTAAACCATATGAAAAATATGCATATAATGGTATTAATCTAATACTATAGGAAACATATTTCTAAAAATACTGACACATATATTGTAATGGTCAAAAAAGCACAGTTAATATGAAAATCATCCAAGGGTAATTTGCATGTAGCTCCACAATCTGACATCACATGATCACAAACTTTTTCTTTTATATCCCACTAAACTCAGTTAGATGCAAGAAAGTTATCATATTTTAATTATCATTATTGCTAGCAATAAATGATAAATGCTAGAATAATGAGAAATTAAGATTTATTTATGTATATACACAATCATAAAACAAATAATAACACAATTGACAGAAATCCTTGGAAAATATTAGTCTATTGGTCTTTGATCAGGGATTGATTTTTGAATAACAATACTTAATGATCTATTGTTTTATTTAACTGCCCTAGCTATTTTGATGAAAAATTAATATGATTAGATATTCACTGCTTCATTATGCATGGACAATATACGACTCTATGCATCTTCATTGTCACTGGACAGATACAGACTAACAATAACTACTAATATCTATTAATATCACAACCCAGTTTTAAGATTTATTAATCTTACAAGCTTTAGGATATACTAAAAATCATTTAATAAACTATACTATTAAAAGAAGTAACTAACATCAGGCTGTAGTGCTTGAAAAACAAATATTAAGCAACTCAAATAAGGGAAACTAAATATTACATGAGCTAGATGTTCTTTAATGTCTGTTTTAATGCTAATCAAATAAATATCACCAAATGTTGTAAAAGAATCATGCATCTATCTGGCATTAGTGACTGAAACTTAGTGGTAGGAATGAGTGACTACTTGGTAAATAATGATAATAATAAGAAGTATAAGTGGCAGGAACAACATCTGCATTACACTTATTTATAAACAATCAAAGAATATATACACTACATATATATGGTAGGAGTGGTATCTACCTGATAAATACTACTCAAATTAAGTCAATGAATGTGAGCCGGAAAATGCATCTGCATCAGCCTCATTTCTGAACAATAAAATTATATATATATATATAACAGCCTAAAATAATAGCACATTAGCTCAAGAAAATTTAATACACACAAATATCCTTTCCAATGTCTGCCTATCCCAGACCTGTGAGGGTATTTTGCTTCAAACTGTAAACTTCTATAACTATAAAAAATGATCTTTGTTAATTTATTTAATCTGTCTATGCAGCCTTTTATTTTATCCAGAGACCATTAGCCTGCATTATTTACATTAATGGTCAAATTGTTATTCTAATTCTTAATACATTGTGGGCTAGTGCAAATGATCATTATTAACTCTTGTTTTAAAATAATTAACAAAATAATACTAAAGAAACCTTTAGCGAATGGTGAAGGTTTGATTGGCTAATTGTTTCACTATAAATATTCTTTTTACATTGCACTGACTGAACCATATCATGACACATCTAATAAAATTAAACAATCCATTACTATTCTGATTTCTAAATACATATATATTTTTATGTAAAAAAAAATCATAACAAAATTTCAGTGGAAATGAAATATACAGATATAGGAGATTAAATATCTAATGTTAGTAAAATAAAGTCATACTAGTATATAATAAAAATTCATACAAGTTATCCTTTTTATCTTTAATTGTTCATGTTCTGAATTCAGATATCTGGCCTTCTGCAAAGTTTCTATGAGATTACTATTCATGACTGCAATGATCTTTATTAATAAGCATTTCTATTTTATTCAATGGGAAACATCTGATGGTATTTATATCGTTGAATGATGGCCGGTCTTTTCTCCAAAGCTAGAAACATTTTTGAAGTTAGGTGACATACAGTTTGCATATAATCTGGATACAATGATCAATGTAATGATTGTTCAGTACATGATGATAACTTCTCTACTTCATGATGGAAATAAGTTAGCACTCTCCTGGGTTGACTAGAGTAGAGGAGATAGCAAGCTTCTCTACTCTTGTCATAATATTTTAACACTACTTCTGACGGTCAAGAAAAGATGAATGAATGAAGAATCAAAGCAAATATAAATAAATAATAAAAAAAAATAAATTATCTTCTGAGAGATCCCTATTTATAGTTCACTGAACTGCTTCTTTATCTGTTTTCATTGTAGTTCGATTGCAGATACCCATTCATTGGTTTCAAATTAGTCCTATACTTTGCTGTGGTCCATGGCATACTGACCAATTAGACTGTACAAAATTAGCTTTGAAAAGGAATTATAACAAAATAAAAGATATTTTTATTAAACAACATACAATATTTATCTCCTAATTAGCTGATCTGTTTATCTAGAATTTAATTATTGTATAAAAATAATGTCATTTCCACCCACCTAATTATAATAACTTTACAACTATTAATTAATAAAATATTTTGTTTTAAATTACATCAATTTAGAATTAATGAGATCTAATATATTTTGTCCATGCACATACTTATAAATGTACATTCTGTCTTAGTAAGATGTTGTAAAATCTTTAATTTAAAAATTCCTAATGAATTTTTAAATTATATATGTGAAGTGCATATATATCGCTTCAATATATAGATTCATTCTTTAGCAGTTTCTCATATATCATTATGGCCATTCTAATTCCCCAAAAAATTGAGAAAAAACAAACAGAACAACAAAAACTTAAAAGATGTTTTATAATGATTATAAAAACACTTCATGAACTACAAATACATTTCACATATAACATACACACCAACATATAATATACATACATACATACGTACATACAAATAAAATTTGATTTATATTACCTTTTAGAATCAAGTCCCAGACATCTTGCTTCAAATGAGATTCAATATCATTAAAATGACTAAAAAATTATATACATATATATATAGGTTACACATACACATAAATACATATAGCATGCATATATAGTGTTTGTTTGTTTTTAAATTACAATAATAAAATATTAGAATAAAATATATAATACAAAAAGTTAATAATAGCCAAATTGTTTCCTAAATATATTTGTTTTTTTTTTGTCATTTCTTTTTAATCATTACTATTTTAACTATTAAAAGTGATATATCATCTTTTTCTGTTGTCTTGCTAAATAATTATACCAATTGATTTAGGTATCATCAGCTTTATCTTAAAACCTAGTAGGAAACTAAAAGAGCATAACTTTTTTTTTTTTTAAAAAAAAAAAAAGATTATTACTTTAAAGAAAGACCATTTTATAAACTACCGATATTAAAATTGAGAAAAAAATTATTAAGAGTTGTATCTGAAATATCGAACTGATTGGAATAAAAACAGGAGTGATACATAGATGTTTTGAAGAAGTAAAAAAAAAAAAAAGGGGGGGGGGGTAAAAATATAAATTGTATATATAAAGTTGGGATTATTAAAATATTAAAAAAAAAAAATACACAGCCAAGATATTTTAGTGGAAAAATTAATAATCAGAAAAAGAAGTAGATTGAGCAATCTTTTTAAACAAGGTGAGACTACTTTTAGATAAAGATACTAATAGAAAAAATACAAATCAAAGAATAGATATATAAATATAAATGATATTGTTTGAAATTTGCATAAAAAGTAATTTTTCATCAATTAGTTTATATAAAAAATTGTGTAATTTTGATAATTTTATGCATTACTATACAATAGTTAGAACCAAAACAATTTAAAAATATAGGTAAATTTAATTATTTTACATCCATAGCGGAGTTCTCTGCGGTTTATTCCTATTGGTTTTAAGATATATTATAGATTTTAAAAATATTATAAAAAAATGTAGGTCTTACCTCAAAACACTATAATATATATCAAACTTTTCTAAAACTGCATTAGGTCCCTGATTTTCAAAAGCCAATCTGCAATCTTAAAATAAAGAATAAAGTAAGAGTTGATTTTTAAGGCAAAACTATATTAATAGTGATAATTATCTAATAAAGAAGGAAATGTTTGCAAAATAGATTATGAAATATATATTTATTTGTCTACTAAGTCAATTATTTTATATAGTGCGATGTTTATAAACTGTAATATTTAAACAGCATTAAACTGTTGCACATGCGCTTTGGATTTTAACTATAAAATGAATGAATATTAACACTTCAAACACATGATAAAGTCTTTGGAAAAGATAGAATGAAGTGTTAGTATTCATTCATTTTATAGTTAAAATCCAAAGCGCATGTGCAACAGTTTAATGCTGTTTAAATATTAGTATTTGTCTACTGTAAATGCAAATAGTTTAAATTTAGACAGTTTAAATAGTTTTAATATCTCAGTTAATTAAGTTTTACACAGTAATTTCTTAAATATATGTATCTATGATTTTAGTTAAGAGAAAAAAGGGTATCATCTTTTTTTGTGGCCTTGTTAAACAATTATATCAATTGATTTAGGTATATTTATAATTTTTTGTATAGTTCCCTAGTTAGTGTTAATGTGGATGTTTTCTAAGCAATTATTTGTATTTGAAGACTATATATCAACAAAAAATAGAATAATGTTATAAATAAGGTACAAAATTAAATTTGTATAAAATTCAAAGATAAAAAAAAAACAATCCCCAACTAATCAAGACAGCATTGAATGTTGCATGAAAGGCATTATTAAAAACAGATAAAAATAAATAAACATTTAATTATAAAAATAAAAAACTGAGATGATAATAGAAAAGTTATATAGTAAAAAGACCTGATTATAAATGGAAAGTAAAAATTTTAAATTGATTTTCAAAAATAAAAATATCCCAGAAAATGTCTTCATGCAAAATATTGGATAACATCAAAGAGCTTATAGAAAACAAATGTGGATTATATGCAACATTAAAAAATATATTAAGAGATCTTCATACTATAATGAAATAATAATATTTTTTTAGTAATGCATGATAAAACATTTGCCCATTTCAATCAGAAAGTGAGGAAATGGCACACAAGTCAATAAAATTAATAAAATATGTAAATGAACAAAATTAACAATTAATCTTTAAATAAGATACAAGATATAATAATATAGCTAGAATGCTCATGATACTAATTAACCTTTGTTTTTTAATAATATTTTGCAGAAAAGAAAGTTTAATATAGATAAATAAATAAGTTTAAAAAAATGTGAGTAACATAAACTTCAATGAAACATGATTTTATTTTTGACTTCAATTCTTCAAAATATTGATTAGTATCCTTCAATAAGCATTGGTATAAATCATAGTAGTTTCTATCAGATCATGTTCTATGATCTTTAATGAATGCAGCAATCATCCTTAAGAAGATCTATTTTGAAATATTGAACAGTTCAACAATAGTGATAGCATTATTCTACCTAATTTGGCCCCTACAATTTTTTAAGACATTTCTTCTTACAGGTTTATAAACTGATGTAATATTCCTATCAGGCACTTCTTTATCATTTCATTGTGGCTCTATCTGTAAAGGAAAAAGTAAGTTACTATGTATTTCCATTTCTATGCGATATCAAAAATAAAGTAATAATGTGAAATTTTTTCCATTATTTTCTTCCAGCATTATAATTTTATATATTAGAAATTGGAAGATAATTTTACATATATCAACAATTAATACTCACAAAAATATTATATAAAAATATTCCAATCAATATGCATTAAAATATAGCAATTTTAAACTGAAACATTGTGAAATACATGTAGCAAAGTCAAAATTATTATGTGTATTTCCCACCTTTCAGCAGATTACAAAAAGACAAATAAAAATCAATTATTATACACAATTGGCTGTATATACATATAAACAAATATAAAATGCAAAACGATAAAACAATACAATAGTAGATAAAATCCAAAATTTTCCCAAAATCCTTACACAACCATAGTTTAATCTACTACAAATAGACCTTCTCAAATGAAAATCAAACTAAAGCAACAAACATATATATACAAACAAACAAACCTTTCCATAATCATTTCAAACACCACCTTCCCTTAATATCAAAAGATGTCTTCATAAGATTGATAGCCTCAGATTCAAGAAATCTTATCATCAAAATCTCCTTTATTCTTCTTTTTAATTCATTCTTTTCATCAAAAATAACCGATGCATGGTTAAACAGTAGTCTATGACATGTATTCAATCCATGAATATATAAAAAATAAAATATGAAAGTTATGGAATATAAAAAGATTTTTGATAGAGTTACTTATTTATGTTATTATCCTAGTGATTATGTGGCTCCAAAGGTTTTCTTTAATTTGAAGTCTCATAAAGATAATTTTCCTTTGAGATGTATTTTTGATGTAATAAAATATCAAAATTTATTATAAGATTTTTTAAGAAGTATATTGAATTGGATCAGTTTTGTGTTTCTTCTTGTTTTCAAGCTTTTAAAAAAATAAATGTTATTGTTTTGGATGATGAGTATGTTTTTGGTAGTTTAAACATTGAAAATATGTATCAATCAGTTGATAGATTAAAAAGTATTGACATTTTTCTTTCAATTTTAAAAAAATTGGAATGTTTTTCTGCAGATAAGATTAATGTTTTTCATGATTTGCTTTTGCTGTTAAAGGATTCAATGTATTTTATATGTAATGATATATTTTATAAGATTAGAGAGATTGGGTTATTGGTTATGTTATTTCTCAATTGATGTGTGCTGTCTATATTGATTTAGTGTTATTAATCAGTTTTCATGTTCTTTAAAATTATTTGTTAGGTATGTTGATGATTGTTTGTTTGTTATTCAGAAAGAGAAATTAAAGGAGTTTTTATGTGGATTGAATGCCTTTGATTCTAGTATTAAGTTTATTATTAAGGATGGTAGTTTTGATTTTGTAAAACTAAAGTTTTTGGATTTAAGTGTTGAGAAGGTTAACGATGTTTTGTTTTGTAGTCATTTTATAAAACCTAAGAATTTGAGAAATATGATTAAGCCTAATAGTATCAGTCTTTTACACACAAAAAAAATGTCTTTGTTGAATTTTTGTTGTAGGAATAGAAGGCTTAATAATTTTAATGATAATGCTGATATTCAAAGAGATCAATTTGCTGTTGATTATGTAGAATTGGGTTATAATCATGATTTTATTAGAAATGTTGTATTTAATAATAATGTTTAATCATGATTTTAATGGTAAGAATTTTGTTGGTAAGGATAATGAGTATATGTCTTTACTTCTTCAATATATAATTTGGTTTATAAAAAGTGTCATTTGTTAGGAGAAACAAAGTTGCATGGAAGAAAGGTTCTTATTTGAATTCATTACTTAATGGTTCAAATCAGTCTATTGATAGTAGGTCTATTTCTGATAATGTTTATAAGATTCCGTATAGTTTTATGTAGGTCGGAGTAAGTTTGGCCTTAATGAAAGGATTAAGGTTCATATAAGTAGAGTTAAACATAGGTATCTTAACTCAGCTTTATATATTCATGAATTGAATACAGGTCATAGAATATTGTTTAATAATGTATTGTTTATTTTTTATGAAAAGAATGAATTAAAAAAAATAAAGGAGACTTTGATGATAAAACTTCTTGAATCTGAGGCTATCAATCTTATGAAGACATCTTTTAATATTAAGGGAGGGTGGTGTTTAAAGTGAATTATGGGAAGATTTATTTGTTTGTATATATATATTTGTTGCATTAGTTTGATTTTCACTTGAGAAGGTCTATTTGTAGTAGATGAAACCATGGCTGTGTAAGGATTTTGGTAAAATTTTGGATTTTATCTAGTATTGTATTGTTTTATGGTTGTGCATTTTATTTATTACTAGTATAGTGTTAGACAGTTTTGGTTTTCTATTTAGGTATACTACATAAACAAACATATACCTGAGTCTCTTTTTGTGTGGTAGATAACCCACATTAAAAAAAAATCGCACAAAAATAGATTTAACTTACTTTGAAAAATGTGGGATACGTTCCAAAATTTTTATTAATCACATAAAACCAAAGCAACAAGATAAAATTACTTTAAAATTCACATAAAAAAAAAAAATAAGGAAATAAAGTATAACATAAAAAATTTCAAATATTTGAAAAAATTGATACAAGACAAACTTTTTTTTACTTTTTTTATGAACTATTTAATTTTATTCAAAACAATGTGTTTTTAGGTGTCTAATTTATTTTACATTTTTTCATACATATTTTATATACGGTTAGTTTGTGAACTGGTAAGACATCAGATTCGTCACAAGAGGAAATACAATTAGTGCCAACTTCAATCTCGTGCTGTGTTAATGGTTTTCTGTCGACAATGTAATCTGTAATAAAACTTTGAGACAATTTTACTAATTGTTTATGAAGCTCATGATATCCAGATTGCTATGTCTAGCTGTTAGAGAATGCACTTCCACAAGTGCAACTTTATATATATATATAACACGCTTCCATGACTGTGTTAATAATGACTAACGGTTAAATTTTCTTTTATACATGGAGAAACTTTTAGATAGAAAAAAGTTACAAGTAAAAATATTTAACCACTTTAAAAGATACATCCTTTTTAAGTAGAAATTAAAAGTTCTTAAATATTTTTACTTGTAACTTTTTTCTGTCTAAAAGTTTCTCCATGTGTATAAAAGAAAATATAAACATATACATACATAATACAGACATACAACTGTTTAGCTCTCATTGGAATTTAGTTCATAATTCGTGTCATTAACAAGAAAATGATTTTCCAATTGATTAGAAAGTTGAAGACTTTCTTGAATCATTTTTGCTGTGGAACAAACAGGTTCCACTTCTGTTTCATTATTTTTTTCGAAATCTTCTATGATATCTAAATTTATTGCCAAACCTTTTTCCAACAGGCATTTAAATTATGTAAAATTTAATGCGTGTATATAAAACAGGGAAATCTTGATTTTAAGTAAAATATGAACTTCTTTATCTCATAAAAGAAAACTGCTAAAAAAATATTAAGAAAAAACATGAATTGCATAACTTCAAAATTGCATTAAAAAAATCAGCACAAAAAGAGACCCAGGTGTATATAGACATAAAAAGAATAAATTTAACGGTAATAAACCATTTTAATTTTTTTTAATTTAATGGCAGTTAAGGCAGGTTTAAGAAATTAACAGAAAGTACTTCTGCAGATTTAAAGACTGTTTTTAATAGTTTATTACCATTAAATTTATTATTTTTATTATAATTACAATTTTATTTTAATTAACGGACATTTTATTTATATTATATATATAGAAATATATATACTGATGAACATTAATACATAATGAGATAGTGAAGATTAAATCTAGAACAAATATTTGTGTACACATATATTTATGAAAAAATAATAATAATAATAATAATAATCTTTATTAAATACAATAGAACATCTAGAATAAAGCTGCAGAATATAAAATTGTTAAGGTGAGAGTTAATTTATTTATTTAAATCGTTTAACATTTTAAACATCTTTAAAAGATGTAAGTTTATTTATAAAATAATTAAATAGAAATGTTACATGAAATAATTCATTTAAATAACTTATTTATTGAATAATTAATACCATTTCACTTTGGTTTCCCATATTTATGCCTTTGTGATAAAGTAGATGTCCAATTTTTTAATTAATCTCTATTTATTTTTTCTTTTAATTTCAGAGTCCAACATTGTTCCATTTAATATTAGATAGTTTTTTTTGTCCAATTCATGCAATCTTTCTTCACTTGAAAATCATCTGCAGCTGTAGATATTTAAATATTAGGTTACCATCAAATGGCAATCTGGATTCGCAAGTAGAGGATACTTAAGATTCTCTGCCTTTACCAATAACAACGTGTTTGTCCAGAAACTTTACATCCTCATGGAAAAAAGAATCATAACTTAATTTCGTCTAACACGATTATTAATATTTATAAGAAAACAAAAATCATTTACTCACAGATTCACATGCCTTC
Organism: Epiperipatus broadwayi; assembly: GCA_028023455.1. NCBI lineage: Eukaryota > Metazoa > Onychophora > Udeonychophora > Euonychophora > Peripatidae > Epiperipatus > Epiperipatus broadwayi. The sequence continues at coordinate 6,014,445 of JAQFVV010006216.1, read as the reverse complement.
AAAAAACTCAAATAATATTTCAATTAAGAACTACAGTATTAGGTAACTGAAAAAAAAATACATGGTAATCCTTGATTTTAAACTCAAGAAATAAAAAGCCAGTAAACTCGCTACACTAGTTGATGCATGTTATTAAACAGTTGATCCATGTTTACTATATGTTAATCATATATTAATAACAACTGCAACAACAATAATATACAGAATGCATATTAAAAAGTTGCCCTGTTTAGTTCTTTTAAGGCCTAAAAGAGAAATTAAAGTATTTCCTTTCTGTTAATAGTAACTTCCATTCTATCACCAAAGTTGGGAATACATAAAACTAACCAATTAGTAAGTAAATACAAATGGGTTTCTAGAATACCAAATTTTTCTATTTGAAGAATATGAAATATGAAGATAAATGATTTTATATTTATTATTTCAATTTAAAATGCAATTTACAATGCTACTATCATTTTTTGATATAAAGATATTAAAAAATTAAAAATTCATAAACTATCTTTTAAAAATTTAAGTCTGAAATGATTATGGACTGCCAAAAACTTCTACTAAAATCAATTGAATTAGAAATGAACTGTCATGCAAAAATAAATGCCATAATAGTAAGACATACTGAAAAGTACATTACTGCCTATACTTCAGAATTTTATAAAAACTAAAAAAAAAATGTTTCAAGAATTATATTTCAAATAGAATTTCAGTAATAATTGTTTCTATTAGAAAAACTTTGTTCCTGCATGAAATTAACTTCCAAGATGAATAAATAATTTTAGAATCCTAGAATCAAATAAAATTTAACTTTAAAGAATTCTACTTTGAAAAGAATTATCATATTTGTTCCAATAATACAAAAAATTTATTTCTTTAATTTCCAAAAAAGAAAAGATTTAAATTCTCAAGTTCCAATATATAATTTTTGTAAGCACAAGTTTTACTATAAGATTTTTTTTCTCTGAAAATGGTGAACACTTTATTAAGTTTATGTCAACAAAATTTTTTTAAAAATCAATAATATTAATGTCTTCTGCACTGCAGATGATTCAGTTCTTTGGAGATGTGAAATAAATTTCTCAAATGTTACTTTATTGTCCTTAAATCAATAAAATGTGTTAAAAATGTATTGTTTCTAAAAAAAAATTTGTCTTCTATCAAATATAAAAGAGAAATAAAATACATGTGAGTATCTTAAAGATTATGAATTAAAAAAAATAACATTTTAAAATTTTGTTACTTTTGATATTAATATATTTATTGGCATGTATTTTATATAATGTAATGAATTGGAGTATAGCTGGGAGAATAAAAAATCATCCTCCAAAAGTGAGTAGTCATTAGCAAAAGCATCCCTATTTTTACAGTTATAGAAAATGAACAAAAAAAATAAATTGAAAGCAATATATGAAATTATAAGTTATAATATGGTATCATCAGCCATCCTTTGGACAGAATTTTCAAGAGGTACACTACAAAATCTGAGAATAATCATTGTCTAGCCAATGCCAAACTTAAGGTCTTATTACAAAAGTAATCATCAAATTTTCATCTGCACATACATATTTACGTGCTAAAATATCTACAATAATAAGCATAATTCAAAAACAAATACATACAATGTGTATATTAAGATAAGCTAGATTAATACTTTAAAAGTGAAAATGCTAAATATATCAGCATAGCAGTGACGAAGTAGTACATTTTTAAGAATGAAAGCACACTACATCTTTTTTTTAATAATGTTTTTATTTTACTTGCCACAACAATTTTCACATATTTAAAAGATCGTGCATAATTTAAAATGTGATTTAGTTTAAATTATAAATCAATTTGATACTTTATTTTGCTTAGATCGCATATATAGGTATATTTCACGTACCACAATCATATATATAGCATCTTGTCATTTAGTCGTGTTATTTTTTAAATTATTTTAAAATAATCTGTAAAAATTATATCACCCCACACCTGCATTTAGTATGGTGGGATGATGAAATCAAAATTTTATTAAAGACAATAAATATTTGTCAAAATATATTTTAAGTTGTAAACAAGATTTAGCCAACTGTGTGATTGCTAGAATCTTGTGGGAAAGTAAATGGCCAAATATAAGAAAACATCCTATTTGTGGATTAAAACAAAAGCTAAAAGTTATTTTGGTCTCTAAAAATATCAAATTTTAAAGGTGCTAATTGCTAACTTCACTGGGAAAATTTTCTTTATTAAAAATGTAATTTCATCATGAGCAAGTGTAAATAGGCTGTTTTTTGCTACATATTGTAACGGGATATATATATGCGTTACATTTAAATTTTATACTTAATTTTTTTGTAAATATCTAAGACTGAATTAAAAGCACAAATGTTCAAAATGAACAAATAATGAATCATTAATTTAGTAATATGTTTAATTTAAATATTGAAATAAAATAAGCTTTAAAAAAATTATAGAATCGAAGCAAAGATTCTAATCTTTAAATAAAAAATAATAAAAAATCTTTTAATTTTAAAAATAACGAAGAGAGTTTTTAATCTTAAAAATAAAAATTACAAACAGATCCTTAGGGCAAAATGACCATTAAAAAGATGATTACGAAATAGATAAGAGTCGAGGAATACCGCCCAAAGACATAGACACAGACCTCAGTGGAAAAATCCACTTAGCCACAAACCCAATCTACTTAGCCACAAACTCAATGAACCAATGAAATACAGATTTGAAATATGCCAGATGGATCCGTGCATTCCAGAGATAAGATGCCTCAGGACTATAAAAGAAAGAATTCAAAAGAAATAATTAATTAGAGAATTAGAAAATTAAAGTTTGAATTCCTTTGTCTTTGCTGAAGGTAAAATAATTTAAAAAAAGCTATTGTCGCCGTCACCAAGAATGTAATAAGCTTCATCGTGCTTCCTTCGGTTCGGCCGGCCGAAGGCAGCTTTCATCTTCACGGATCCCAGGATCGAACTACTGGTGCCATATGCAAAAATCCTCATCAAGCTTCATAAATCATCATCGTCCACAAGGAAAGGGCCCTTGTGTAACTTAGATCTTCGTCGCAAAGGAATGAGCATGGACAAAGGGAGGTATAAATTTATAAATGATAAAATGAAATATAAACTCTCTTAAATCTAAAATCTTATTTGTCTTTAAAATGAACAATAGACTTTCTCTCTTGAGTAAACCTGAACTTTATTTTTTTGTATAAACCTTGCAATGTTAAAAGTCATAGCTAAAGCTTAAAACATAATCTCTTAAAATATGTGTTGTTTTTTTTTGTTATTTAATCATGCTTAAGAAGATCTGTTTGTAATAGGGCAGGAATTTGCGATTGCAAATGAATTTAAAAATAGAAACACATATAGTTATTTGTGCATTATTGAATTTAAAAAAAAAAGGAAAAATAGGTCAAATAGTATTTGTGGTAAAATAAATTAAATACAATATGTCATCTTAAAATGATTTAAGCCTTAAACTAAAGATTTCTTGTTAAAGAATTAAATTAATAAATTGACTTAAATGTAAGTTGAGTGTGGGTAGCCGCTTAGCCTCGTTTAAATATATGTTAGTTTTAAAGGGGTTTTGATTTCAGATTATTTGTTTCGTAGTTGTGTTAATGCTGGTGGAGAGATATATGGATGTTTAGATCAATGTAATGTGAAGTGTGTTCACACATTAGGCAACGTTCCCAACTGAATGCATGATCCCAAAGAGGTAGTCATGGCGTTGCAATGGACGCAAACATATTTCCTGCGCTATTGACCCCTTTCAGCTCTATGGATTGGGACGATAAGCCAGAAAGATAGACCGCTCTCCCATCCATATGTAGCGTTATTCTCTTTATTATATTACATGCATGATTCCTTCGCCAGACAGAAGTACATTCCTGTACTGGATGAAGGTCATGTTTCTTCAAATAATATCATGCTGTCAGATGCACATTCCTGTCAGCGTGGTTTGATGCTAACATGTTCACATTGCATTGGTTGCAGATATATATCTGGAAGCAAGCGTTGGCGTGACTGCGGACCTTTGGCCTGGAATCAAATGTTTTGAAGATCTTTTAAATGTGTCATCTGGGTGACCTACCTATGCTCAACATTCTAAGATTAAAAATTAAAGTTAAACACAAATAAAATAATGATAATGAAACAAAATAAAACATTTTTTTTTTTTTTGTAATAATTTTTTTTTTTTTAAGTTTGTGTGTTATTACTTATATATACGTAAATAAAAAATTTTGTGTTATTAGTATTGGCAGTGATCTAATTTAGTTTATTTTTTTTATTCTTTATTAAAAATATATTTTAATAAATGTTTTAAAACCTCTGCTACTCCATGAGCTAGTGACTAGGGCTGATGGTCGAAATAAAATGTGTAAAAGTTGGATCTTTAACAGCACATATCTGCCTACTCTATAAATTTTCCAGGTTCAAATAGACTGGTGGCGCCCTATAGCGCAGATAAGGTAAGACTGGAAACTTACTATCCACCCTGATCATTATAATATATACTCAGTCAAATTTTAGAAAAGGCTGCAAGCTGAATTCATGCCCGTTTGAATTTTAGGATGGTGGAGTAGTTAAGCAGATTGTGCTTTTCCTCACGCCCATAGAACAGTAATCTTTATCTCCATCCTACGTGTCAAAATGTACAAGCCAACACTGCAATGGATAACCTTTCTGATAGAAACCTACTGCAATAATACTTCAAGTAGAGAGCTGCTGCCTAACCAGAGAACAAAGCCAAGAGACAAGCTGCTGCCCAGGAGTTAGGTAATAACCTTCATGACTATCGCAAGAGCTCTCAGACAAACTCCAATTTTTAATTTTCAGAACTATAGCTATAGTAAATTTAAATAAATGCCCAGTTTATTTTCCAAAATAATTTATTAAAGATTATATTATTTTGGAAATTAAACTGGCATTTATTTAAATTTACTATAGCAAATACACAGTTAATGTATAATTCAAATCTTTCTTTTACTTCAACCTGTAAAACCAATAATAAATACTCACTTGATTTACTATAAAATAGCTCTGTAAAATCTATTATCTCGAACCTATTAAAGAGATAAACTTAATAATTATTTTGTTAATTAAATTCTGTTTTACTCTTGTATTAGCAATAGTTAAAGATTTACTTCATTAGCATATAAAATCCATAATATATATATATTGTGCCCTTTCTACTAGGTCCAGATAAGTTTAATGAGTCAATTTTTGAAAAATTTTAAATTAAAGGTACATTTTAAATAGTATAACTGCTGTATAATGTTGGTAATATTATAAAAAACTTTGTTAAAGTAAAGTGAGAGTAGTAAATATATAAAAAACTACGTTAATATGTTAAAATAATAAAGTAAAGCTAAATATTATGATTTTTGTATGGTTGGGAAAGCTGGCCAATGAAATTATATACTAAAAGTCCTATTAAATAAAGTATTAAAAGTTAGTTTTAAAATAATGACTTAGAATTAAATAAACTAATGTATTTTAAATAAAAATTAGATTTAATATTTGTGTTACAAATTATTTATTAAAGATATAATATTTTATGGTGGACAAATGTATTTAATTTATTATAGTTTTAATAATTTCTAAATTTATCTATTCCAAATTGTATTATTATATATATATATTTTTTCAAAGTAATATTTTGTAATAAAATATTTAAAATATTTCTGTTGTCAGACAGTAATTATAAAAATTGATACACATTGTCTGTTGTTTTTTTTTAAAGTCATGTGAACAGCAAATACACATACTTGTGTGCTTACAAGGTTTCTAAATAAAGTTTCAAAATTACTTTCAAAATTGCTTTAAAAATTGAAAACATTTGTGCATAATAAAAGTAAATATTAGGAAAATTATTTATTTGGTAGTTTTAAAACGGTTGTAGTTTACAGACCGTACTGCCGCTGTCAGAGGGTGCGGCAACACCATCAACAACCGGCCTGAAAATGGCAAGTGATAAAATTTTTTATGAAAATGATTCAAAAATGACAAAAAAAAAAACAACCCGATGAAAGTGGCTCAAAAATGACAAATAAAAAAAAACCAGATGAAAGTGGCTAAAAAATGACAAAAAAAAAACCAGATGAAAGTGGCTAAAAAATAACAAAAAAAAAAAACAGATGAAAGTGGGTCAAAAATGACAAATAAAAAAAGGAATCGATGAAAGTGGGTCAAAAATGACAAATAAAAAAAGGAATCGATGAAAGTGGCTCAAAAATGACAAATAAAAAAAAAAACAGATGAAAGTGGCTAAAAAAATGACAAAAAAAAAAAAAAAACAGATGAAAGTGGGTCAAAAATGACAAATAAAAAAAAGGAATCGATGAAAGTGGCTCAAAAATGACAAATAAAAAAAAAAAACCAGATGAAAGTGGCTAAAAAATGAGAAAAAAACAAAACCGATGAAAGTGGGTCAAAAATGACAAATAAAAAAAATAATCGATGAAAGTGGCTCAAAAATGACAAATAAAAAAAAAACCAGATCTAATATCAAAATTTCGAAAAATAAAAATGGCTGAAGATATATGTACACAAGATATAGATAAAAAGACAAATTACTAAAAAAAAATACAAGAAAATGGTATCAGATCCTGTAATAATTGAAATTTAAAAAATAAATGTCCGTGATTAATAAAAAAACAAACATGGTGGACAATGGTGGACAAAAACGCGGGAAATCCAAAGCAACGGTTATATAAACTAACAACAAAATCCTATAATTATTTACCTTTCCACATTTCCATATATGAATGGGATCAAAAATAATTAAAAACAACGATTATATAAACTAAAGAGAGTCTATTTCTCAAATTGCATCAAGAATACGATCAAAAATAATTAAAATGCAAATACAGAATTCGGTGTATTACTAAGAGATAAAGAATTACTGAGTAACTTTTCAAAAATATACATTTCATATTTAAAAATAAAAATTCAAAATACGAAATGATTTTTCTGTAATTAGAATTATCAAATATTAAATTATTCACATGGAGATCATTTTAAAGAAAATCATTTCTTTTCTAAATGTTGAAGAATAATTGATTATTTGATAATTGTAATTAAAGAAAAATCATTTCGTATTTTGAATTGTATTGGTGGTGTTATATTTTCATGGAAGGATATTGTGAACACCTATATTTTTTAAGGTAAGAAAAAGCTATTACATCATATTTCAATTTGCAACTTTGTTTAAGAAAAATGAAACTGTATTGGTATATATGATCTCCATGTGAATAATTTATTATTTGATAATTCTAATTAAAGAAAAATTATTTCATATTTTGAATTGTAATGGTGATGTTATATTTTCGTGGAAGGATATTAGGAAAGAGCTATTACATCACATTTCAATTTGCAACTTTGTTAAAGAAAAAGGAAACTGTATTGGGATATTATATATGCTATATTTCAAGCAGCAATAACTTTGCTATAGTGTTTTGTCAATGTCTTCTGTTAAAGTATTTTTTAATCTGCTATTATTCACATGGAGATCAATCACCTTTGATAAAAGTGCTAATTTAAGAATAGAAAGGTAAATTTTATAATTTTAATTAAAGAACAGTTATAAACAAGGACATCGATCAACTGATATTGTGTATATGGTGAACTGAACTGAACTTTGAACAAAAAGCTGGTAAAATTTCTACAAATATACTTTTAAAACTCTATTTTAATATCCTTATTTATTTCAATTCTTGTTAAAATAAAATCCTGTAACGTTCTTGCAAATAAATATATTTTTTCCTAACTGGAATCAATGATTATTTTAAACTCTATATAATTATTAATTAATAAATAACGAATAACTTGCTATAATTATATTTAATTACTTACTATTTATTACTTGGTATTTAAGTGTTGTGACTTATTATTTGCAAATAGTCTTTTTATTTTTAAATATGAATGTATATTTTTGAAAAGTTACTCAGTAATTCTTTATCTCTTAGTAATACACCGAATTCTGTATTTGCATTTTAATTATTTTTGATCGTATTCTTGATGCAATTTGAGAAATAGATTCTCTTTAGTTTATATAACCGTTGCTTTTAATTATTTTTGATCCCATTCATATATGGAAATGTGGAAAGGTAAATAATTATAGGATTTTGTTGTTAGTTTATATAACCACTGCTTTGGATTTCCCGCATTTTTGTCCGCCATTGTCCACCATGTTTGTTTTTGTATTAATCACGGACTTATTTATTTTTTAAATTTCAATTATTACAGGATCTGATACCATTTTCTTGTGTTTTTTTTTAATAATTTGTCCTTTTTATCTATTTCTTGTGTACATATATCTTCAGCCATTTTTATTTTTCGATTTAAGTGAAGAAATTTTGATATTAGGGGGGGAGGGCAGCCACTTTCATCATTTTTTTTTTATTTGTGATTTTTGAGACACTCATCGATTATTTTTTTTATTTGTCATTTTTTAGCCACTTCCATCAGGTTTTTTTTTTATTTGTCATTTTTGAGCCACTTTCATCAATTATTTTTTTTATTTGTCATTTTTTAGCCACTTTCATCTGGTTTTTTTTTATTTGTCATTTTTGAGACACTTTCATCGATTCCTTTTTTTTTATTTGTCATTTTTGACCCACTTTCATCGGGGGGGGGTTGTCATTTTTTAGCCACTTTCATCTGGTTTTTTTTTTTGTCATTTTTTAGCCACTTTCATCTGTTTTTTGTTTTTCATTTTTGAGCCACTTTCATCGATTCCTTTTTTTTATTTGTCATTTTTTAGCCACTTTCATCTGGTTTTTTTTTATTTGTCATTTTTGAGTCACTTTCATCGATTCCTTTTTTTTATTTGTCATTTTTGAGCCACTTTCATCGGGTTGTTTTCTTTTTGTCATTTTTGAATCATTTTCGTAAAAAAATTTATCACTTGCCATTTTCAGGCCGGTTGTTGATGGTGTCGCCGTGCCCTCTGACAGCGGCAGTACGGTCTGCAAACTACAACCTTTAAAACAAATGTAATTAGTAAAGTTACATTTTAAAAATAGATACATTGAAAATAAATATTGGATAAATTACTCAAGTATTATTTTTAAAATGTTATTTTAAAGTATTTAGTTTGTTTAAATAAAAGTATAAAATTAATTTAGAATCAAGTTTTCTAATAATATTTAATGTGTCATAAATTTTGTTTCTAGATTTTTAATTACATAAACTTGACAAATATGTAAATTAGATCACAAGTTGGAGATTAAAACAATCAATCAAATTGCCAGTTCAATTTAGTATAAAAAGTAGATGCTCTCATTTTTCTAGGGTGCTTTTTATAACTTAATAATCGCTTAATAATTTAATAACTTGTTTATTTGTTGTCAATATTATTATCATATATTAATATCGAAGTATTGCTTAGTTTACTATTAAAAATTATTTTAAAAGAAAGGATTTGAAGGATTATAAATTTACTAAGATAAAGTTATGCTTTGCTAAATTAATAAATTCTCTACCAATTATTTTTATTGAAGCTTGAGCCAACTTCATGGAAACTGAATTTAATACCAGAAACAAGTATATATTCAAAAGAATTAAGGATGAAAATACAGCTACTACAGGAAGATATTATTTTAAATATATTGGGGGAAAAGATATATCATTATTTATTTTTAATATTTTGGACACTGATACGAAAGTTGAACAGAAATATTCTTCGAAAGTATAACATTTTTATGCATTATATTTTAAGGATAGATACCCATATTTGGAGAGTAAAAAAAAAGTTATATGGAAAAAAACTTAAATTTTAATATTTTTTAAAAAAGTATATTTTAAAAGTTGCAGTGAATATTTAAAAAAAAAATATTGTCTTTAAAAAATTTATTATAAACTGTTCTTGAAAATGGTTATAAAGATAATAAAAAAAACAGATAGTATTATGGATATATATTCTTTTTACATAACAAAAAAAAAAAGACCGTAAATCATTTAATATTGTAAAAAATGATTTTTAAAGTTATTCGTCAGTAAAGGAAATAAAATGGGTAATTAAAATATTATCCTGACTAAAAATATATCTTTATAAATCACTATAAACCTGCATTACTATAGATTGATATTAGAATGGAACATAAAAAAGATATGTATTTTTGTGGTACAAATACATGAATTTATATAGCTGTCACTGATGCATCTGAACCTGGTATAATACAACTGAACGGGAAAACTCCGGAGATTATTTTAAACTTTCCTAAGTGATATCACAATTTAATAATCATTGTTCCTGGAAAGCCACAGACAATAGACTGTGATTTATAGACTTTTATATCAGTATTAGTAGTTATTATTTAAAAATATTACGGATTTAAAAGTCGATTCATTTTCTTTTTTTTTTTATTCGTGAGCAACCACGCCAGGGAAGAGAGCTCTGTGTTTTGTTCTCAAGGTTTGAACAGTGGTTGTCTTAGTTACAAATGCTGGGGAATGATTTCTATGAAGAACTTCTAATAAAGAAATATTAGGAGGGAAGAAAAAAACTTTTAATTTGAACTTTATGGAGAAGAAAGAATTGGATTTTGTAACTAGTTTTATTTATCATTTTACATACTAATTATAGTATTAAGTAATATTAGTGTTAGGTAGGAAAATTACACTTAAATGTTTATTTAATCTAACATGATTAATATTGTAAGGAATATTTTAATTTTTTTTTTATAAACATTTTAAAAGTATAATAGCGATTCTGAATGGATGTTATTATAATTTAATGTTTTTTTTATATGAAATATTGTATCAGAAAACGTCTAAGAGTGACTTACAATATTAGGGTCACTAGGTAAATCATTGTAAAATATATAATTTCACATGATGTATATTTTATTGTTTCTAGAATTGCTTGGAATATTTTTATAGTATTATCTTATCATATGAACATGCGTGCGTGCATTAATTACACATAAAACTTAGATTACGGCATAATCTACAAATCCAAAACATAATGGCAACTCATATTCATTTGTCCTTTCTATAACTTATCTCAATCCCTGGATATGATCTCCTGTACTAAAACCACTTTTAAATCCAGCTTGTTCTCTTGGTTGGTGGAAATCCAATGTTCTCTGTAGACGAGTTGTAATTATCTTGGTAAAAATTTTGTATGTAACTGATAAAAGGCTGATAGGTCTGTAATTTCTAATATCTTCTTTATCACCTTTTTTAAATATTAATATTAATACTGCATTCTTCCAATCATCTGACACATTTTTATCATTTAGACATTTGGTATATAACGTTGCTAAAAAAAATTCTATTTTTTCACCTGCTTCTTTTAATATATCAATTATAATTCTACCATTGCCTGGAGTCTTTTCTTTCTTCATATATTTAATTGCATGTCTCACTTCTTCATTTAAAATTCTGGGCAATTCAGAAGATGTAATAGATATAGGAGGTATTTGTTCTTTATTACTATATAATTCTTGATAAAAGTCTTCTATCCATTTCATGATGTCATCTCTCTTTTTAGTAATAATTCCAGCTTTTTTTCTTATTGCAGATATAAATTTCCTACCAATACCAAAATGTTGTTTTACACTCTTGAGACTTTCATTCTCTTCTACTGCTTTCCTTGCTAGTTCACAGTTATACTTCCTTATATTATTTTCAACTCTTTTCCACATCATTTTACAAAATTTGAGATATTCAATCCTTTTTAATGCATCATTTTTGTATATCTTCATATTCCTTCTTTTTTTCATAAATTCTCTAGTCTCAGTAGAAATGTTATTGGTCAAGTGCTGCTTTTTTCAACCAGCTATTTTTGTTGCAGTTTTTAAAAGTGTATCAGTTGTTTTCATATTAATTTCATTCAAATCTGAATCATGTTCAAAATCTACTAATACTTGAAACCTATTTGTAAGTTCTAATTTAAATTCATTAGAATGTTTCTGAAAATTAGGAATATCAACTGTAAATATTGTTTTTCTTAATAATTTTTGTCTCTCTAGTTTTGCATTAACATGTATTTCACATCTTACTAATCGATGATCACTTCCTCTGTTAAATTTATTAAGAACATTACAATCTTGAAATATGTATTTTCTGTTAGTCAAAATATAATCCAATTCTGCTGTACCTTCATTTGGATGCTTCCATGTCCATTTCCTTTTAACATTTTTCTCAAAATAATAATTCATAATATAAAGTTTTCCTTTTCCTGCAAACTCCACAAGTCTATGTCCTCTCTCATTTCTATTACCATAACCAAAATTACCTACAGCACTTTCATCTTTCATTTGTTTACCAATTCTAGCATTAAAGTCTCCCATAACAATTTTAAAATGTTGTTTACTCTGATCAAAAGCCTTTTGTGCAGCCATATAAAAACCTTCTACTACTTCATCACTTTGAGAACTTGTTGGGGCATAAACCTGAATTATCTGCATTTGGTATCTGCTATTAAGTTGTTTAACTAATCTTGCCACTCTGTCCGATACACCATCAATCTCCACAATGTTGTTCTTCCACTTTTTATTTATAATGAATCCTACTCCACTTGTATTTCCAATATTTGTGCCTTTATAGTACAGTACATGTTCACTTTTTAAAACAATTGTTTCTTCACCTTTTCTTCTAACTTCACAAAGTCCAATAATGTCCCATTTAATATAAGACAGTTTTAGTTCTAACTCTTGCAATCTTCCTTCACTTGAAAGTGATCTGCAGTTGTAAGTACCTAAATAAAAAAAATCATCATCAAATGGCAGCCTGGGTCCACAATCAGGGGATTCTTAGCACCCTCTGCCTTCAGCCACCAATTGCTGCCTTGGTTGGTGACTTTACAGTCTCCTGGGAATAAGGGCCATGATTTATTTTTGTCTGTCATAATTGTATATATATATTGGAAAAATATTTATCATTTACACAAGCATTCATTCTGCCTTATCAGGCAACTGAGAAGAAAGTCCATGGTGTTTCTTGATCTTAAACTCAGAGGTAAAAATCCAATAACCTTGTCACGCTGGCTAATGCATGTTGGTGAGCAGCCCATCCATGTTTATATACTATATGAATAATCACATAGTAATAACAGCTGTAATGACAAGAACATATGGAGTGGACATTAAGAATTAGCCTTGCTCAGTTCCTTTAAGGCCTCCAAGAGGAATCAAAGGGTTTCCTTTGAATTAATAGGATGGCAATAAATTTGTAACCTCCTGAGTGTAGACAATTTCTTGCATTAAATCAAATCTTAATGATTAATCAAAGTAAATTATAGTTTATTAGTTGATATTGTGAAATTGGTAAATATTTAAGTGTCTCTGTTGGGTGATAGATATTAAAATTTGTCTATTTAGAAATTCATTTATAGATTCATTAAACCACCTAACTACTCACAAACATTATATTAGAAAATCTGTAGAGATTCTAACCAGTAAATAAATTCAAGTATATTTATTATCTCCTTTAAGTTTGCCTTCTGTTTGATCACAACCCCATAAGTTAATAATTGTTGAAATCTACCGAAAAATGCTATAATACATCATAATGACAATTCTAGAGATATCATTCAGGTATAGATCCAAGATATTGTCATATTTTAAAGAATATTTATAAAAATGCAACAGCAACAATTAGATTAGATAATGATACTGGGAAAGTCAACATTGAGAAGAGTGTAAGACAGGGTGACTCCATATCTCCAAAACTTTTTACAGCAGTGCTGCAAGAAGTATTTTGTGGATTAAAATGGGAAGCTAAAGGAGTGAAAGTAAATGGTGATTATTTAAGTCATTTAGTTGTTTTTGGTAATAATGCTTTAGATCTACAGGAAATGTTGCAGTAGTTATCAGATGAAAGTAGGACTAAAGATAAATGTTAAAATGACCTAAGTAATGTTTAATGGATTTTCTCAAAATATGAAAATAAAGATTTTTTATGATGAGTTAGAAGAAGTTAACAGTTACAAACGCCTTGGTCAGATTATTAATACAGATGGAAACATAATGGATGAAATTAATCATAGAATTAAACTTGGTTGGAGTGCTTTTGGTAGAAATAACTTGATACTAAAAGGAAATATACCTATGTGTTTGTAAAGGAAGATTTTTAATAAATGTGTTTTACCTGTTCTTACTTATGGATCTGAGACTTGGACACTTAATAGAAGAGCAATACAGACTTCAGACCACTCAAAGAAGTATGGAGAGATGCATGTTGGGAGTAACAAGAAGAGATAGAAAATGCAATATATCGGTAAGAGAACAATAAGGTGTAACTGATTTCATTGAAAAAATTAAAAGATTAAAGTGGAGTTGGGCTGGACATATTGCTAGAAGAGATGATAATAGATGGACAATTGAAATCTTAAACTGGATTCCAAGAGATTGTACAAGACCCAGGAAGAGACCACATGTGAGATGGATATATGAAATAAGAAAGTGTGCAGGGGTGATGTGGAGAAACTTGGAGAGATGTTCATCCTGCAGTGGATTGATAATAGTTGATGATGATGATCTTGTTTTACTTTAATATGCAAATTTAATTAAACTTTTTCTACCATTATTAAAAATAAATATGTATTCATTAGCTTTTGCAGATAATGTACTTATCTCATGATAAACCAATAACCTTCAATTACTGAACAAGTAATTAATCATTTCTCAACTGTATCCAGCATCACATGACTCTCATTTTGATGGTTCTATCATAAAATAAATAAAGTGACCTATTGCAAAAATTCTAATTAGATTTCAGCTTTCATTGATAAATCCTGAGCTTGGAAAGTATCTACTAAAAAAGTATTGCCTTTACTTTTTTCAAAATTCTTTCATAATGTTTAGATGTTCATCTAGATATATCCTATACCAAAATTAACAAAACTTGTAAAAGGGTAATTATGAAACAAATTAAGTCATTGTTAAGCTCTTATAATAAGTAACATTACTTTTACAAGCTCCAGTAATTTAATCTTCGAATTATTGTTTGCTCGTAACAGCTTTTTAAAATAACACGTTTGCGAAATAATAATTGAAAGATGTATAAACTGAAATATAATTTGTATTACTTTAAAAGTTATTGGATAATATTGTTTGAAAGTGTAAAAAAAAAAAGTTTTACAAACAATCATCTTTTAAAATAATACAGTTTTGAAAGAAGGGGAAAAAATTAGCTTTTTTTAAAAAAAAAAAAACGATTGTCATAAAAATTACATTTTTTTTAATTTAAAAAAAAAAACCACTTTTAGAGTAAATAATTAAAAAAAAAGATCGATTTTTAAAAAAAAATAATTTAAAAATACATCCATTTATAAAACTATGAAATAGCATGTGACACTATTAAGTTTGAAAGCATATTTAAGTAGTTGTAGCTTCTTAATTAATCACACCTGTACATTATACGCCATCCATCTTTTAAATAGTATGTACATAAACTCTATCATTGTGTAGTTTTTCCATGTGTAACATGGAGAAATAGCGCCACGTAGTGGGCTAGAATCTTGGTAGTGCTGGTAGCAGACGACCCATAAGCTAGATGTGTTTACGGCAATCAGCGCCACCTAGGTTCTTGGTAGTTGCTGGTAGCAGACGATGTAAGCTAAATGGGCTTATGCATTGCGACCAGCACCACCAAGCGGGCAGTTTTGCTGCCAGCCAGCTGGTGGAATGTTCCTGTGATGTGATGTACTGTAGCTACTCCTTAAACGAAGTCAAGAATCTCTCAGCAAATATACCAAGAAAAACTTGTTAGCTACTTAATTTTACATTCCCCAGTCTAATTTTCCCCATATTCTACTCCATCCCATTTCCACAACGTAATCTTTGTCAACTCTACAGCCTTTATATCTATCTGCTGGAATTTGCATTGCTGCATTTGGGGCTCCTACTCTAAGTATTTCTGTGGTTGACCCAGACCAGCAGCACCGCTGGTGGCCACATGGGTCAAAAATCACAAGTACCTTGAAATGTTTAAAAAAATTAATCATTTTAGTAATTAAGTAGTAAGAAAATATTAGTAAATATTCTTAATATTTATTGTTATAATTTAAAAACCAAGTGTGCAAAATTAAAAAATTTTTAATTAATTAGCTCAAGGAAAGTTAAACATGACTTAAAATAATATAGGTAAACATTAAGATTTAAACCAAAAATACCTTATGAAATAGTAGCATCTGTAGAATTATAGCAATAAATCTTGCAAATATAATAACACAGATACACCTGATGATATGAATGAAACAATAGCATTGGTTTTTTTTAAATAATTGTTTAAGATAGACATGAAAATTATTGAGAATTTCAAAATAATTAAGAATCTCATTTAATGACAATCATATTTAAGTAACATAAATTTATTTAGTTACAAAAGTAAAAGATGAATACACCTTGAATAAATGATACCTTTAAGTATTTGATTATGTTAGCACAAATTAAATGTAATTTATAAAGGGCAGTCATTTACTAAAGTAAATGTTTAAAAAAGAATAGTTGCCATGAAGCTAACATAAGACAGAGACATTAGCAACTTCCCTTTTTATATTTTACTTTAGTAGAAAATGCATTTTTAAGCAAAATTTTATTGAAAAATAAATAAATGAAAATTTGAATCTTCCAGATATAATAAACTATAAAACCGTGAAGAAGTTTTGAAATGGCCTATTTATTAAATCTTGAATTTCATGTTCAAAACTAAGTGTATCTGTTGGGGAATTGTTAATGAATGTACTCTAAATAAAGACAATTAAAGTTACAAATAAAGAATAATGTAAATCCTCTTTATTATTACTGAAACTTATATTATCACCTGAATATGTTATATACAGTAGGCACTTTCTTTATTTTGAAACTGTCATCTTATTAAATTGTTTTCATCATTTTATTTTGCATATATGCATAATTGCTAATCTGTATTTTAACAAAACACCAGTTGTCTCATGTGAAGACCCAACATAAATCTATATTATACAGACCATGCAGATCAACAATCAGTACTCATCAGTAATAGTCAAGTTAGAAACTATCAAGTACTTAATTTATAATAAAAAAATTAAGAAAATGAAACCTCTAAATTAAAAAATTATTTTGATATTTAACTGTTATTATTTAGAACATATCTTCAAGTAACAATAAAATAAATTCTAAAATAAATTAACAAATCACTAATTATATTAGGATAATATAAGCCAGTGGTTCTCAACCTTCTTAATGACATGACCCTTGAATACAGCTCCTTATGTTTTGGTGACCCCCAACCTTAAAATTATTTTTGTTGCTACTTCATAACTGTAATTTTGCTATTGTTATGAATTGTAATACAAATATCTCTGATATGTAGAATGTATTTTCATTATTACAAATTGAACATAATTAAAGCATAATGATTAATCACAAAAACAATCTGTAATTTTATCTTGTGAAATATTTATTTCTAATTATAAATAAATGAAATGTTTTTTCAAGCATGGTAAAAGTCTTAATATAACAACAGCAAAATATATTGCTATATTTTGTGTAAGTATGCGTAAAAAGCCAAGGTCAGTGTGAAGTTTGAGATTGCTTCTTTCTCACCAGATGGGAAATTCTTGGGCCAGTCTTTGAAAGAGCACAACACAAATCATCTTCCTCAACAAGTCTAGTTCTGTATTTAGACTTTATAAGCAACAAGCTGGAAAAACCTGTTTCATAAAGATATGTTGTTGGAAATGGAAGAAGAAGGCACAACTTTGTTTCAGACAGAGCAGGATATAACTGCAAATACTTGATCCAGAATTTTGTAACTGGCATTGTAGAAAAATCAGTTCTCACCGCATCATTATTAATAAGTTCAATAAACTCCTCTTGTGCTGTCTCAGGAACATCTTCAACTTTGACTGTGAATGGCTTCTAGCAAGTGCAAATGGGGTAACAGGTAGATTTGGAAAATACGATAAAAATTTCATCTGCAAGCATGTGCAAGTGTTTTTTCACAGAAATTATCATTGTAGTCTTTTTGTCTGGTTCAATGACATGTTCCTCAAAGAAAGCAGATAAAGTTGGCAACATATAAATTTTATTTTCATCCAATTTTTTTTGCCAGAGCTGAGGTTTCATTTGAAATGATCGGATCTTTTCAGACAAATCGAGGCATGTTGCATTTGGTCTTTGCAGTGATAAATTTAACTCATTCAAGATGGCAAAGATGTCAACCAAGTAAGCTATTTTCTGGAGTTCATTTTTGTCGCCAAAAAGTGCTTCAAACTGCGGTCTTGTCTTCTGATTAAAAAACGTTTTGAGTGAATCATGAAAGCTCAAAAAAACATTTCAAAACCTTTCCTCTTGACAACCATCTTACTTCGGTATGAAATAGTAGAGCATTGTTCCGAGCATCCAACTCAAGGCGCAGTTGCAAAAACAGTCAACTATTTTAAGGGCTCGCTTTTATAAAATTGACACAACTTATGACACTTTTCATTACTTCTTGTAACTCTTGTGGCAGCATCTTTGTTGCTAATATTTGCCAATGAATCATACAGTGAGTTCCAATGACTTTTGGTGACTCATTCAGTACCAAACATTGCAATACAGATCAACACTCTAACATTGCTGTAGCACCACCTATGCAAACACCACAAACTTTTTCCCATGAGAACTTATGTTCTTTCAGAAATGAACCAACTGTGTCAAATTCATCACGTGCAGTATTTTTATTTCAAGAGATTTGCAAAAAAGAAACTCATCTTTAACATCACCATCATTAATATACCTCACATAAACCAGTAACTGTGAGCAATTTGCAACATCTGTAGATTCATCAAGCTGGATACTAAATATTGGAAGCGGTGCAGATTTAATTTCCTGGATTACCTGATCAAGAATATCAGCAGACATATCATCTATTCTTCTGTGAACAGTGTCATTAGATAAGAAAAATGCACTCAATTTTGTAACAAATTCGTCTCCAATCATAACTCAAACAATGTCTTTGGCTGCTGGCAATAGTAAATCCTCAGTGATGGTGTGAGGTTTCATAGCTCTGGCGATTCTAAGTGCAACCAAATATGAAGTTTCAATGGCTGCTATGTTTTGTTTGTAGTATTTGCCACCAGTATCAAATTTTGATTTTGTTGAGTCCATCAGTTTTGCTTCTAAAATAGTTGGTATCCTTGCTGGCAAAGCTTTGATGCTTGCTATCAAAATGGCATTTTAGTTTGTTCAGCTTCATAGATTCGGCTGATAGAACTTCATAACAAATCACACATTGCGGTAAAACCATACTGCAAAAAATCCTCATTATATTTTCTTTTTTTAACATTCTTCTCTACACGATCCATTGTCATGGGATGGTTTGTTAACGAAAATAATATATAACAATAACTTTAATAATACAAAAGATGATACATGGCATGGTTCAGTCAATACAGTTCATTAAAGTTTCCTATGATTTATCATACTCAGTGTTTTTTTTTACATACCTGCTACTATCATAAGCAGGCAGTATTCGCATCAACCACAAGTGAATATTAAAAAATTTAACAGCATTCAGATTAAGTTTCCATTACAGATACTTTTTGCAGTAGTTGATGATTTTAAATTTAGCCAGTAATTATAATTCATGAAGTGTTGTTTTATTTCCGATACTGCTGCCTTAAACATATTAGCTGCTTTTAACACTGTATTGGCTCTCTACATATATGTGATTGGTCTGCATAAGTACATTATGGTGTTAACCCTGTCACATACACTGTAGTTTTATGGGATGTATGTATTGGAGTTGACGCAATAATGACATCATACTGGATACTCGTATGTGGGCATATTGATTGTGGGCGATACCTGTGAAAGGTTGTTCGACCCTCAAAAGAGTCGCAACCACAGGTTGAGAACCGTTGATATAAGCTAAGTCATCATATATATATAATAATGAGTAAGAGAAGAAAAAGAAATGAAAATGAGAAGTAAAGAATTCTAATTATTTATTAGTTTATTGTTCATTTATTAATTTAATGTTATAATTAAGATTATCCATTACGAATTATTTTAGTATTATTTTCATAAAAACTTAATAAAAGATCTAAACGAGTGCTAAAGCAAGGTCGATACAGAGTTTATGTCTCGAAATTGATCATAACAGAACAAAATAATTATCTGTGTCAATATGATGATATGAAAATGAAGTTTACATATGAGAATATTAATTCATAAAAGAGAGTATCATATATTAAAAATAAATGTTTACTATAAGATATATATACAGAGATATGAAATGATAAAGATGTTGATTTTTTAACTTACTCTATTCTAGATTCATTGAGAATTCTAGTGAAACCCATTGGAATAAATATTTCATAATAATTGATTACTTTTACAAGATTTAAATCTCTCTATTAACATGCACTTTTGAATCCAAAGTAATTAGATCAGAAAGTTATTTATAGATAATAAAACTAATATCACATTAACTTATCCACAGATTTCTATTCAAGGTTATCTCCATGTAGAATAAAATCCCTCAATCCTTAAACATCCAGTTTATTTCAAAATATTTTCAAATATAGGTCCAATAAAACTTGAACATATCAATAGATAGAATTCCATCCATACCTTATAAAGTCTCAATGGGTCAATACAATACACATAAGTTTTTACATACACATGTATAAACTTATAAACAGACATACACATATATATAATATGTGTAAAAACTTCGATGTATAACACCATGTTAAAAATCTTAAATATATATAAAATTGTATATATGTACTTATGCACATGGCTATTAATGTAAAAAAATAAAAATATTTAAAAATCTTAATGAGGTGAAGATCATGAAAATAAAAATGTCATATACTGTACTTAGAAACTAAATTTTAATATAAAATTAAATGCTGTCAAAGCTGGCTGCATAATAAACTACAAATTTAAGTAGCATAGAGAAGTTGAAAAAGTATGCTACTAAAACAGTAAAATCTAACTGGAATCATGTAACATTTTATTGATTTAAATTTATTTAAAGATTTTTCCATGTAATAATATAGATAAAATTTTAGTTATGATGTAACCTAGCAATAAGCAATTAAAATTGGCAATACAAGTTAAAACAATGCTATTTATAATTAAAAATAGTTTTGTTGGATTCATTAACACAAAAGTGAAATTATTTCTAGCTTAATATTCTAGGTCAGGGGTGGCAAACCTTTTTAGGTGTAAGTGCCAAAAATTTCCAAAAAGTATTTATTGAATGATTGGCGTGCCATACAGTTATTAAATCAAAATATAAATAACTTAATTTGTACAGTTTTTAAAAGTTTATAAAACAAAATAATAACAATAATAATTAAACAAAAATTCTAAAAAAGCTAAATAAAAGTGAACAATATTTATTGTGAAGAGCATATGTTGAATAAAATGTAATAGTAAAAAATTAATAGTAGTTAAAACAGAATTTTGGAAAGAAACATAAAATCAACGTAAATAGACATTATTTAATGAGATTTTTGCTGTTGTATATTGGATGCCAATTGCTTTATATCTGGTTCACATTTTGTCAATTTTAATAATGTAGATGCTAAACTAGATTCATCTGTCATTCCATTTCTCGAACTGTCTTTAATTAAATTCATTTCTGAAAACAATGATTCATATGCATATGTAGAGGAGAAAATTGATAATATAGCGGTTGCTAATTTTTTTAAACAATCAAATGTTTCAGGCATAGCATTCCAGGCAGTCAATAGTTCCTCTTCAGCATTCTTTTTACATATGTCCAATAATCAACCATTTTCCATTGTTTCTAACTAATTCCTCAAATCAACAAATTTCTGTTTCCATATAGAACTGGATTGAAAATTGACTGATTGCATTTCCATATTCTCCTAATCAAGCCATTCAAAATTTCTAACTTGAGACTCGATATTATGTCTGGGTATAAAATAAATTTTGATGTTTTTGAAAATTGTCTGAACTGTGTAAATCTTAAAGAAAATTCATCAATTATCAATTGAATTACTGCACAAAAGTCTTGCATCAACTTTACGTGACCTGGCTTCTTGTGAGATTCTAAATCACTCAAGAACTTTTTTAGATTTGGAAAATATTTGAAGGTGTAAGAAATACCATCACTGTTAAATATTTTAATTTAACTTCTAATGCTTTGAGCAAATCAAACTTGACAACAATTGTCTTATTATAACCTTGTAGTTTCACTTTTAATTCATTTAGATGTGAGCACATATCAATAAAAACATTAATTTCAAAAGCCATTCAACATCCATTAATTCATTATATTTTTCAAAGATTTTCTCATCTTAAAAACAGTCTAATTTCATCTAAACACTCAATGAATCTTTGAAGAACTGTTCTTCAACTTAACCATCGGACATTGTAGTACAAAAGTAAACCATTGTATGCTGAGTTCACCTCACTCAATAAATTTATAAAATAAATTGGATAACTTAGTCACAACAGTTCATAACATCATCCAGTGGCTTAAAATTGTCCTTGTGCATAAAACTTGCTGATGTATCAGGTTGGGTAAATAAACTGAGAAAACCATTTTCTTTTCCAGTCATACTTCGAGCATCATCTGTAGTTACTGATACAATGTTGGCAACATCTATTTCTTTTTCAGCGAGTACGTTTGAAACTTCATTACAAATATCTATTCCTTTTGTTGTTGTTACTAATGAGCTTAAACAGATCAATTCTTTGATATTATTTCCAACACAATAGCGAATAAAAATAGCCAGCAGGCTGATCCATTTGTCTGTACTTTCATCAATGCAGAGATAAATTAAACTAGATTTTATATCTCAATTTTGTTGGTAAGTTATTTTATTAGCCATTTGCAGGACTCTTTCTTTAACTGTATTTCTAGCCAATGATAAATCTTTTATGCTCTGAATAATTTTTGCTTTGTTTTCAAAATCTTCAAAAAGAACTGGTGCATATTTCATCCAAGCTTCTTTCATATATTCTCCATCATTAAAAGGTTTCCCATATTTGGTAATTATATTTGAAATTAAAAAACTTGCAGCAATTATATTTGAATGATTTTCAATATATTTCATTAAGATGGTGATTGAATATTTATATTTTTAAATGCTTGGGCAATATATTCTTTTTGTTCATCTTCACTTTTTTCACAGAGTGATTTATGATTAGTCTCATAATGCCATTTTACTGATGATGTTCTCAATACAACTTCTGAAACATAAAACACATATTGCCTTGGTGCCTTTGTTAATTATTCCATACTCATCAGTCCACCAATTTTGAAATTTTCTACTGCTTAACAATTTTTGTTTTTTTTTATTTTCACTAACCATATTAATATAATGGTAACAAATTTATTTAAAAGTAAATTTAAATGAGCTTTAATAATTTTATAAATCTAAAATTTATTATATGTTAAAATATATTATCTTTACATTACACTTTTACAACAAAACTTCAAGCAAAAAAAAAAAACGTTATGTGATTATTGTGAAGTGGTAAATCTGTAGTACATATTTAACTTCACTGCTTGATGACATTTCATACCTTTAAAGTAGAGTTTGAACCAGTTTATGTTTATTTGGTCATCTAGGAATGTTAAGCACACACATATACATGTATCACTTCCACCCTGTTTATTTAAAATGGTTATGTGTAACTAGTTAAATTATTATTTTAGCTTAGGTGTATTTTATTTCCAAACTTGTAAATTCCCTTCACTTAGATAATTGTGTGTGTATATGTATTACAAATATAAAAATAAATAAAATTAATGTAAAGCTAAAGCAATGCCAGAAAATTCTAAAAAGTATTATTACAATTTAAAAATGTCATTCTCATTTCAAGTCAAACCAAAAATCATATTTTAAAGTTATTTGCAATTTTAAAAATACGTTTAAATAATGCTTTCTGGAACGTATTGTTTACATCTTCCAATATTGCCAAATTTCAAGTATAGGAGGAGCAGAAGTTCTAGGATTGAGCAAAAGGAGTTCAACTTCTCTTCTCTTGTATTTGTTTAGAGAGTGGAAACAAAATGAACTGTGAGTAAAAACAATTTGCCTCCCTGATCTTAAATCGTCTCTGTCCTGCCTTCTGCCATGCCATCGCTACTTGAGAACTGTTATGTTTAACTGTAAAAGAATGTTGGAAGATGCCTACCATTATTTTATTAATATTGTGCCTTGCTAAACTTCGTATACGTTATTATAAGTGGCCACCATAACTTCTAAAGGTAATCCATTTTGCCGAAGAATGAACTCTTAATTCTCCTCACTTCACTTCTTTCCTAAATCTTAATTGTAATCATAATGTAATCTTTATTTATTTGGTAACTGACTATAAACTTAATTATCGTTAAATTTGTGATTTTTCTCTCTTAAGTTTTAAACTTGTTCTTTGAAACGCTAAGCACAGAATTATGTACTTTAAATCTATCATTAGCTTTTTAAGTTTCACACTCTAATTATTTTATTTCATGCGGCAAAACTTATTTTAAATATATATCTTATTAAATTAGTTTTAGTATGCTAATGTTTTAATCTAGCGAACTTATATTATTTCAATCATCATTCCGATATTTTGGAATATTTAAATAGTTAAACGTAAAATTTCTTACTGAACGCTGTTCGCTCGGTTAAATATTTGAAATATATGCTTAATGGCGGATTGTTTAAAAATTATATTATGGGATAAGATAAACCTTTTGTTGTTGTCACTATCGATATTTAAATGCATTTTATCTTCTTAAAATAAATTTGATTATTAATATATTTGGTAACCATATATTTTAATAACTATTTATTATTTATACGCCATTAAGAATTAAATTGCTTATAATATATTGTCGTTTAAAATACTTGGACTTGTTAAATAGAAAATAATATTTTCCCTCTTCTATATTCGACATCCTAAATTTATTAAAGTTATACGTACGATGCTGAGTGGGTTATTATTTTATCATGGCGTTATGCATGCTATTATTGCTTTATTTAAGCTTAAATTATTTCATTAGTCATTTAAGACTTAAGCCATATTCGCGTTGCTTACTTATGATAGCATTTTAAAGAATTATATTTTGCTTTATCATATTTACTCATCCGAACTCCGGATTTTCTTCACGTAACTCGTATAGGAATGAGGTTTGGTATAACCGATCTCAGGATAAACATTAGAGTATTAAGGCTCTGCATGTGAAATGTCAGAGGGCGTACCATGGAATCCTTACCACTCATATTTTCGAATATCGCCTTGTGATAAATACAAGCGGAATCATATATGTGATAAAGCCTTCCAGTCCAAAGACAGACATCTTCTCCATTTTAAACGCTGTCATTATAGTTATCACTGCAAGTTCTTTTATGTGTAATTCTCATATTATCTATAAGACATGGCGCAGTGATGTTTGTAAACCACTCATTTAATAATTAATCGAATATTTTTAGGATTGTCACAGTAAAGCTAATTTAGTTAACCCATTCCTCATTTGTACAGGCCCAAATATGCTCATAAATGATAAATTATTAACTATCATATCAAGAGTAAACCTCTCTTTAGAGATGAATTTGTAAACATCCTTATCATTACTTAAAGTAATGATCACCGCATTGATAACATTAATTTATTATTATACTATAACTCATTAGCATACTAAATCAGTTGCTTATATGCAAAGTAATAACCGCATTAAATCTGTGCTATGTTTTCTAATGTAAATTAAATTGTTTATATTTATTAAATTATTATGTTTTAATAATTACTCATGCGTTGTGTCTTACTGACTCTCACTCATTGAATTCCATTAAATATTTATAATAGTGTTAGTAATATTTAGAAGTTATAATTGATTATTTTAAATGAACATTTATCTCTGGGTTGTTCTATCTTTGCTCATTCTGGATGGATACTATTTTATAATTCATGTTTCTTTTGCAATGCTAGCTGTGTGCAATTCATTTAAAATTTATAAATTGTCCCTTCACATAAGATATTTGATTGAGCCAAGATTTGATATTATTTATTTACATTAATTACCCTATAGATCTCGTGTTTCTCTGCTGTGTCTCTGGGACCAGAATGAATAAAATTTCATGTTATCATCAGAAGTGTTGTTTATAATGTTATAGTTTTAGAGAAGAGCAAATAGAGCAGAATTCATGATTGCTCCTGACCTGTGTATCTTGGGCATGAGTGGATTTAGGGTACTTTTGCTTAGATTCTAAACCTTGTTAAATGAACATACAATTCTGACCGGTACAGTATTAAGCATTTTGTTCCTTTGTTCATGATTTTGATTATGTTAAAAAAAAATGAATGGTATCAACACATTTAGATAAAAAAAGATTAGGACAGAAAATAATTTTATTACTTTTACTTTACTTTGAAAAAAATTACTTCAAAGAGTTATATTGAAATCATTTGACAGGTTGACTTAAAATATCATTTCCACCTATATATGTATAATTTTTTTTCAAAATTTTGTAATTTATTGCTTCTAACAGAATTAAATTGTAAATTGAATTCTAGTATCCTATAAAATTCATTTATTTTATTTTTGGTTTACACTAAATTTTTATACAGATTTTAGCAACAAAAAAAATATTGAATAATTTAAAGCATAGAAAATTAGTATATGTAAATAGTTCGTGTGCCAGTAAAAAATTCAAATGTGTCACCTCTGGCATGCATGTCATAGGTTCACCATCCCTGTTCTAGGTGATAAAAGAGCTATTAGTCAGACATAAATATTTTATTAAATGTGAAAATTTGATATGTAATTTTTTAGAATTTTCATTAAGCAACCAAATCTCTCCAACAAAAATTATATACAATATATTAAAGACATTCACAGACTTACCAATGTTAACATAGAAATATAACATGGAAAAATCCCATTATATTTCAAGGTTTATACCTTATAAATCTGCGATATTTATACATATCTTTATAGGCAGTTCTTAGTAGCTTGGAAAATTCAAAAGAAGTTGTTATACTTTAAATTTTCATACATATAAAATATTTGATTAATTTACATCCCTTACATCTGCTTGGCATAATATGAGTCAGACAAATACTAATATTACTATTAGATGTTATGTTTTAACTTGCATTGCCAGTTTTAATTCATGGTTGCTTGGTTAAGTTGTAGCTTCTGCAGATTATTATTCAGACAAATCATTGTATTTCAAAGTTTACATGTGTATATATAATCCAAATAAAATGGCTGTTGATTAAAAAATATTGCAATAACAATAAAAGTAATAAATATAATGATAATTATCTATTATATACAGTCTTTCAATCCACAGAAGTACTTTCGGTTAATTACTTAACTCTCTTCAACTGCCATTAAATTTAACAAGAATTGAAGAGGGTTAAGGAATTAACTGAAAATACTTCTGCAGATTGAAAAACTGTATATAATAATATTTATTATTTTTATTTGTGTATATATGTATTCACTAATAATTATATTTGGTTTTCTTATAAGCTTTTTATTTATACATACCTTCCACTAAATTAGGTAATTCTCTGACAGAACAGACATCTTCAACAACATACTGATTGACACTAGAAACAAGAAGCTCTTCTTTAGAAATTGGTATAACAAAATTAAAACTCATCTACAATAAACAAAAAGAAAAAAATTATGATTACATTAAATGTGAAAGAAACATAAACTAAGAATTTTAAAATAGATGTTGCACAACTCAAATAACTAAGTGTGTGTGCATATGAATTAAATTCTAATAATCAAACAAACACATTGCAATTTTGTCATTTTAACAGATAAGTAATCACTTTATCAAAAGCTTATAAATATAAACACACTTTTAGTAGTAATTTTTAATAAGACATCATCATAATTTTGGATTTTCCTCAGCTATTATATTTGTATTTTCATTGTAATATAGTCATCAGATTTTAGAGTTCATTTCGGAGATACTAAAAAAAAAAATAGGACTTAAAACAATGCCAGAATTTAATTTATTCTTTAAGCCCAAATAAATGATATAGTATTTATTATATGTTACAGAAAAAAGACAGGGAAAAATTCTTTTTTAACAATAATTTATATCCATATACATATATGTGTGTTTAATGTATGTGGTACCATGATTAAGATTAGCCACTAAATGATTCCATAATTTTGCTGCTAGTTGTTTTTATTCAAGTTTGATTTCAATGCGTAGAAATTGGAATAGTTTAGTTATCATTTTAACTGATATGTCAAACATATTAAATCTCAGATTTTCAAAATGTGAATTCTCATTAACTAGAATAGCTTCAGTCTTAAATGATGAAATATTTAGAATACAAGAAACCACCAATCTTAACACTTAACTCTGTAACTGACTTTTGTTAGAAACAGAACATTATTATGAAGTTTGTTTTTTGCAATGTTTTTTCTAATTTCTATGACACCATATGTGCATAAAAATTACAATCTGTGCTCTAGAAAAAAAAAAATTGCAAGTATTGTATCCATAATAATGATATCAAAAACATGAGATATTTCTTTACAAACTAAAAAGTGCAATCATTAAGCATATATATTACCTAATAATTATAATAAAAAATCTAACAATAGCCATAAAAAATATTATTATTATTTAACAAATTTACTAGGTGCTGAATCTTATAGTCATATAAGTAAACATGAATAATCAATGAGCACCAGATATCAATCAGATTCTTAAACCAGTTTCTGATTTCATTACTAAGATAATGTTCAGCAAAATAATGATGTTTACTGAATGCACATTTGCAATCCAAAGAATGTCAATATTTTATTTTTATTAATTTTTGACATTTTGTTATTCCTTGAATTATAAAATCATTGTTTTGTAAGATCCTTTCAAAAAAATTCATTTCTATGAAAATTGTTCTTCAGGAAGAAGGTAGATATAAAGCAACTGGTTTAGTGCACAAAATAAAAATAATAAAATGGAATTTGGTGTTCAATTAAAAAAGTAGCTTGATAATTCAAATAATAATAATGAATTATCATAATATTCATCATTTTGGATTCTTTATATAATTAAAATAGACTAAATTATTATGAACAAATTGAAAACCTATTGCTTTAATAAGTATCTTAAAAATTCTACAATTTACTTTTCTAAACCTAAGTTTAAAGAAATTATGTATTCAATCATGGTTAATTATCTACTTGTAGTATTATAAATAATTTCAATAACATTTTTTAATATATGACTTCTTTTTACATTAATATAAATCAAAAAACTAATGACAGCTATCTCTTCAAAGCTTCAAATCTGTAAATTATCATAGAAATTGTTAATTACTTGTGATAAAAATTACTTGGCTTGTCTTCAAAATTTCACAAATACTGATTAACAAAGGCAATATTTGTAGTGATAAACAGCGTCCAAAATCTAATATATTGTGAAAATATAAATAATTTTTAGATTTCTTGCTTAATATTTTATTTAAAACAATCATAAAATGCTTGAGCTGTAGATATTTGAGATGCTCATTTTATGTATAAAGAAGACTTATTTAAAAGCAATCATAAAGAAAATAACTTCAACAAAATAATAATATTAAATAACTTCTTAGATATAAAACTAAACTTTTAAAAAAATGCTTTTGGTTCCCTAATAAGAAAATAATAAATGGTACCTTATGGTCATGCTTTTGCTATAGTATATAAGTACAAAATAAGATTTTTAGGTAAGTTGTCAATAAAATTAATACATTAGATATTCACACTAATGTAAAGAGTGATCCCAAGTACTCACAATATATTTAATGTGTATAGTGATAAATAACAAACAGAAAATTGAAACTGTCATTATTTTTTTCATATTGACAACCTCTCCCAGTTTTTATTTCAATTATCAGTTCTTCTAATATCAATATGAAAAAAAAAAAATCAGTGTATTTATTTTTCAGTCCTAGACAACTATTTCCATTGCTTAAAATATTATTCTCTGTTAAAATAAACAAGAAACTGAGTTAAAATTTTCTGAAATTGAAGTAAATCCATTTTGAAATATTAGAATATTGAATGCATTTCAAAATTTGTATTAGAAAAATATATAATGAGCGTGCCAATAGCTCTTAATAAGCTTTTCAGAACATCCCTATCCCCAGACTCGTTTCTAGCTCTGGCTTTCATCAATGAGACGCTAGGTTATTCAAGCATTAGATTTAAAATAGCAGGTCAAAGCCAGCACTTTATCCAATGTTTAACTATTAAGTAGAAAATCCTGAAATTTTCAGACATCCATGTCTTCAAATCCAGCTATCTAACATAAACAGTCATATGGGACTAAACTAAGTTCAGATACACCATATATTAATAGCTTTAGCAATATAAAATTGCCAAAAACTTAAGAGCAATAACAATAATTGCAAGGAAATCAAGTCGTATATCACATAATTTAATTTAATAAGCTTATATTACAAATGTTATATAATGAGCATGCCAATAGCTCATAACAAGCTTTTCAGAATATCCCTATTCCCAGACTGGTTTCTAGCTCTGGCTTTCGTCAATGAAGCGCTAGGATATTCAAGCATTAGATTTAAAATAACAGGTCAAGCCCAGCACTTTATCCAATAACTATTAAGTAGAAAATCTGAAATTTTCAGACATCCATAATTTCTTTCAACATGGCTATATTTTTAATCATATTTTTTCAATTTTTTTCTTTTTATAAAACTTCCACATTGTTCTCCTTAACTTCCTAATTGCTTATGTAGAATTCTATTTTATATAAAGTTATATTCCAAACAAATAATTTAATGAGCTTCTTAAGATCTAATTTTAAAGGTCCATAAAAATAATTATCTTTATTAAAATTTTACTTGTATAACTATTTTGAAATATGAATTTTTTTTTCTCTACAGTACAGGTTTTTTTATACCTGCACTTATATATGTAATATGTAGGGAGTTTGAACTCAGACTTTCCACTTTAATTTCTTTATTGCTATTTTCCAACTTTTCTAATGTTTAAAGGCATAAACCTGTTTTATAACATTCTGACCAATGCTTACTCTTAATCTTTTCTTTTTTCTATGTTTATATTTTTAAAATGTTTTACAAAGTCAGGCAATCTTCGTAAATTTTATTATAGACACCACTATGCAAGTAACACTCTTAACTTCCAATGTCAATTTCATTCTTTTCAAAACAAGTTATTTAACAACTCATCTATATACTATATTAAATAAAACATGATAAAAAATTCATTGTTACATTTCATTTTATATCTTTTTAGAATACATTCAAATATTTCCATTCATTCCATCAAATGCTTTTTCTCAATCAACAGGACAAATATTGATCTCTTTCTCTGCCTCTTTCTATATATATTGAAATGAACAATCTACTATTAATTTCAATAAATAAATAAAAATACATAAGATTTTTTTTTCTTCTAAACAAAATATGCAAATTTGGTTTTAAAAAAAAACTAAAATGAGGTTCAAGAAAAAAATTACATTTTAGATATATAAAATCTGTTTTTGTTTTTCTTTTGAATCAGAATGAGATTACTTCATTCAAATCCCAGGACTGACTATGCCTTGTGAATGAAAAGAAAGAATACCAGTATCCGTTAGCTAGATAATCTGAAACAATTTTGTATCATATTTTGAATAACACCGGCTGAAATAAAAAATTAGCGCTTATTTAAGAATTACAAATTACAAGACTATATTAAATATCACCATAAACGGACTTTTAACAGTTGTTAGAAAAGAAGTAAATGACAATTACTTTGTTTTAGTGAGTCTTATTTAAAGAGTATTTGCACTTTACTTTAAATAGTTTGGATTTGTAAACAAGGCTTATTATCTGCGTATTATTTTTGTTATATTTATATAAAAGAAAAGTTATATGGTAGTTGAAATTAGAAAAAGAATTGTATAATACTAATTGTAATCACTGGAAACTCAAAAATTGGAAATCATAAAAGCACTTTGTATTCAGAGAAAAAGTAAAGTACTCCAGAAGAAAAGGTAAGAAATAATTAATTACGAAATGTTTGAAATGCTAAAGCAGTGGTCTTCAACCACTGGTCCGCGGCCCGGTGCCAGGCCGTAGAAGTTTTTTGCTGGTCCGCGCTAGACTGGCAAGACAGTTTTTAATAACAAAATAATAAGATTTTAAACTTTTAATTAATATAAACAATTTTTATTTATTTTTTTCATCGCACTTTTACCTGATTTAAAAAAAAAAAACTGAACAAAATCTAATCAGTCATACATAAATTAATTTGCTTTTCTAGTTATCACAGATGTTTATGGGGGGGGGGGGATATAATTAAACTTTTTATTACTTTTCTAAAAAAATTCAAAATTAAAAAAAAAAGTTTTTTATTATACAAACTCCATATATATATATAACTTCTAAGGCTAAGCTGTTTACATCTTTAAGAAAATCTATCTATAGACTTCTGCTGGTCCATGAAACCTTATCCTTATTTTTGCCGGTCCGCGAAACCTTATCCTTATTTTTACCGGTCCCAGATGTGAAAAGGTTGAAGACCATTGTGCTAAAGTACTGTTCACTAATTAATGAAATAATAACAGTAAGAAAAATATAAATTAAAACATGAAAAGATTTTGTTTTGGATTAAATTAAAATACATTAAATAAAGCTGTAAGTCAAGATTTAATTAGTGCAAAGATAATATGCAGGGACATAAAAATAGGGAGAAATTTGTGCAATAGTTGTTCTGTGTTTTCATAGGTTTTCATGGATGTTCTCTGTCGTCGAATGTTTACTGGAACAAGATTGCCATGAGTTTTAGCCGCAGTCATTGACAAGTTTCCTATCCCAGACACCAGTTACCTGAGCTGGTTAGGATTCCATATAGATAACCCTGATCTTATTATTATTTTTTATAAGCCTGAGAAGGCTTGCAGAGGGATTACTACAAATGGTTAATATTACTTTATTTTGTCAGTTAGACTATTAATGAATATAGTGGACTAAAAAAAGTAGAACTGTTTCTAGTGAAATACATTTATATGTTTA
This sequence comes from Epiperipatus broadwayi, assembly GCA_028023455.1. Lineage (NCBI taxonomy): Eukaryota > Metazoa > Onychophora > Udeonychophora > Euonychophora > Peripatidae > Epiperipatus > Epiperipatus broadwayi. The sequence goes on along the minus strand of JAQFVV010006216.1, from coordinate 5,981,495 downwards.
GATGTGCAGAACAGTATTGCGATTGAATGCTAAATGTTAATGAGAATTGCCTAGTGGTTTATATAGTTTACCTGTTTATTCAATAAATAAGTAATTTTCATTATAATGTGTAGTTGAATCTATTTCATTACTAGTTATCATATTTTGCTGTGATCTGTTACATTGTTTTTGATAGCAGATACTGTAACAGTCAGGATAAGCTGATAACAGCATAAATCACCACTATGGTGATTTAAACCTCCACAACTCATTCCAACCTACATACTACTTCACGTTTTTTTAGGCTTGGTGATCAGGGAGAGGTGGAAATTCTTTTAAAATTAGATTACAAATATATGACTTCACTATGGCTAACAAGACACCCAATGCGATGTATATATAAAATACAAACACTTTATTAGTAATTAATATTAACAAACAAATAAACAAAAGAAATGACTACCATTTAATTAGGTTGCTAGACTTACAAGATCATGGAATTACACTAATTGGTGATTACATATGTAAAAGTTTCAAAGTATAATGGATATATAAATAATGGACCTCGGGTGATGAACACATTTGATCTTTGGGGAAGTTATCCCTCAAGCAGGTACATGATAAATAAAGCACGATAAGTCTAACTCTAGAAAATATAGTTAAAGAGATAAATGCATAACTCTCATGATCATAAGCAATTAAATGCTGAAATATCAAGCTTTAATATACATAAGGGATAAGAAAGGCAGTATTGAGTTGTTAACGTAATAAAGAAATAACGAAATGTAGACTGGAATATGATAGCCTCCGCGATGTCATATCCAAGTCTTATAATAAGCAATGACAGGAATATATTTGCTTTTGCGAAGTTAGATTCAAAATTTATAGAATAAATGCATCATGGAATGAAGAAATGAGCATCTTCATATAACCCCAAATAACTTTCATTAACAGACAGGAACAATCCACTGCACTGGTAATAAGAAATAAGAAGACCCTCTGGGTATGAAAAATAAAGGATTGTTCTCGCATTTGCGTGGAACTTAGACAAACGAAATCTGTCAAATTAAATTTTCCGAAGCAGGAATATATGTCTGCTGAAAAAACACAATAAAATAATCATGAAATTAGTCAACCCAGTAATGCTATATTTATATAAAATAAATATTTGAACTTAATTAAAGATAGTGATAGAATAAAACTGAACGGTCATGTCATAAGTTTATAATATACGAATTTATAATGAGGCTAAATCAGGGCCTATTCAGTTATCATATACTGTATAAAAAAAAAATTTATAAGAGATTTCTCCCTGCTTAATTAGAGATCTGCCCCATAGTTACATATAGACGGAAATATTGATATGATAGCCTAACAGTTGACAATATATTAAATTGTGTTAAAAGTTTTAAAGAATTAAACTATCGTATCATACAGGACACAGACATATTTATCAAAAGAAACAAAGTTTTAACTTTTAACTACAAATATTAAATTTTAAAAGTTTTAAGGAATTAAACTATCATATCATACAGTATACAGATATATTTATCAAAAGAAACAAAGTTTTAACTTTCAACTACTAACATTAAATTTTATTTTAAAACTGCAGGTTGTTTCTAAATCACCTATACGCAATATACACATACACTTGCCTCTTCTAAAATAAAATAAAGGTTTACTTTTAACACTGTCTTAATTTTAAAGTAATTTATAAAACCATGGTAATTGAGTTAATGGCTAAAAGTCATTTTTAAAGAACCGATTTTAAATAGGTAAATTTAAAATCGCAAATAATAAAGAAAAAAAAATTAGAATCAGAGAGAGATTTTAAATATTTTTCTTTTATTTAATTATTGGGCTTTTCTTTAGATAATGTCAAATATTTTAATCATTGAAATATTTTACTACATTTACCTCCATCTGATCCTTGAATGATAAGTCTATCAAAATTTAAGAAAGTACAAGTATATATATTGCAATAGTCGCTCTTCCTTACTATGTACAATTAATTAAGCATGCGTTAAGAAAATATTTAAATAATGCAATAAATACCTAAATAATACGATAAAAAACATTTTAATAATATGAAAAGAAGCACTTTAAAGAATGATTAACAAATAAATTATTTAAAGCAATGAAACCATTTCAATCACACCAGAGGTTTTTATCATTTATCAGATACTTTCAATGGTCTGTGGTATTATATACTGGTGGCTTTCTTTTGATGGTGACAGCATAGGTCAGCACTTTGGATGGTCAATTATAAGCAAGGACTTTATCGACCTAACATTCTATATGACCAGGGAAACCCCATACTCAGCTTCACCAGCGATGGTCAGAGAAATTGCGATAATCTACTCACTCATAGCTTGATGTAATTTAACAGCTTAAACTTTACTATAATAAACTCTACAAGAAGTCTACAACAACTCTTCCAGAAGTTCATAATAACTACAAAAGTTTAGAATAACTTTTTGTCCTATATATATATATTGTGAGAGTACCATATGAGCCTCACCTAAAACAATGTGTTTCTTTGTGAATTTAACTGTGCCTATATCGAATCAACAGATATAAATAACTTACACCTATCTTAAGCTTTTCATGTATCAGCTATATATATAAACTAGTTAGTATTAAAAGAATAATTCTAAAAATGAATAATTCTAATTTGTTTATACACACACATAAACAAATGTTTCCAACTAATAGTATTTTTTATTAACCAAAACTTGACATTGACAAAGCCTTAAGTCAACATTGCATTTTATCAGTTGAAACAAAGGAAATAAACGTTTGGGGTTCATTATAAATTGTATATTTTAAACAATAGAGCATGAGCATGATTATGTGATATGCTTACAGAAATTAATCCAGTATAAAAATGAACTAATAATGTTATAACAATAGTCTTCTATTTAGTTGTCAAGGCAAGAACTACGTCTGTAAATTTAAATATGTTCGAATTTAGAACACATTTAAGAAAAAAAAAGAAGATTCAATATTTTAAAACCTGCTTCAAGTAATTAATTTACTGCCTTTTAACATTATAAAGAACTATAGAAAAATAATCAGTGAAATTAACAAGGTTATAAAAGTTATCAACGTCTTCGAAATGAACTTTCAAAATATATATTTAAGAAGACAAAAATTTATAAAGATGTTCTTTGGCTAGATAATTTATGCCAGGGATTTCTGCTGATGTTTTAAACCTGAACATGTAAATTTATTCCTACTTAATCAATACCTAAAATATAATCGTCGTAATTCTCATTTAAAAAGCTGCCTTAATATTGGAGTATTATATTGAAGAAGATGTTAAATATTTTACTACGCAAATATTTAAAGAATGAATATCTGGATTGCCTCTTCGAAGGATGATCAATGAACTTTATATTTCAACATTTATCGCCATTTTATTTCATCTAAGGAGGGATATAAAACTGTTATTCTTTCTCGTCTTGGATTACTTCATTGTGTATTTTAATAATCTTAAACTTTATTTCCTTTGTGGATAATTATATTTACTTAGAAAAATTACTTCGTATATTAAAATGGAGAACTGATAAGATGAATATTTTATTTTTTTTATTTATTTAATAAAATTTAGATGTTGATATTTTGATATATACTCTGATGAAAATGACGGCTGACAAAGGTAAAAGTTTTTTAAACTATTTCAATTTGGAAGTAAGTTTTATGATATTCCAAATTGAATCTTACCTGACAATTAACATAATTTCTTTTTAAACATACATAACTAATATCAGGATACATTCTATTATTAATCTAGTGTGAATGGATGTTATCGTATATAGACATACAACACACACTGAATCATTTTAATGACACAATAGGTAGATTTATAATGTATCATGTGTATTATTTATTATACACATGATCTTAAATTATATATATGTAAATGATTACATTATTTTTTTTTTTGAATATTAAATAATTTATTAGTGTATATATATATAAGCACAGATTATAATTCTAAATTTTAATATTTTTATGTGATAATATTTTTGTTTTTATTACTGATTAAAATGTGTTAAACTTGATTTCAAAATTAAACAGGTCTCGTTTGTTTATTTTATTTAGTCGTTTTATAAAACCAATAATTATAAATATACATATTCACGCATATATATATTGAATCAACTTAGTAATTTAAAATTTATAAGAAAGTTATAAATAGCTTATACTAAATTTATCATTACTATGGGATATTTGTGGAAATGCCTGAAGAGTCGATTGCAAATTTCTACTCTGAGCTCGAATTCCGAGAGTAACGAGGTTGTTAATAGGGGAGTGGATTGGATTATATTTTAAATCACATCATCCATGGCATTCTATAAGAAGACTCAAAGTCTGACTATAGTTAGATGCGACTTCCTCGAGTCCTGAAAAGGATCATCCCGTTATAATATATATATCTCAAAAAAACAAAACCTATCAGGAACTTTCCAAATTAATTAATTAATTTAAACTTAAGAAAAATTATTCTTTACTATATAAAAGAATCTTGCTGATTATAATCTTAATGCAATTTAATTTTTGAAATTTTACTACTTGCATTTTTTAAAATCAAATTCAGAATTTCTTTGGATTTAATCTAATCCCCAATAATTATACTTTTGTCACCTTTTATTGCAATGACAATGCTATACACAAAATATAAATTCTAAAATTAGAATTTAGTACCTACATTCTTTTAATATCAATTGGTAATTTTAATTAATTAGAAAATTAAACTTACTTTGCTGATTTGAAATGCCATCTTTTTTCACACATTCCAACTCATAATTAAATTTTGTAATAAAATTTATATTTTATAACATTTTTTTATACATTATATCAAATACATATACATGAAGCACATATATATACGCATGTATATATATGACTGTTTCAATACATAGTAAGAGTTGGCGCAGTCAAAAAATATGAACCTAGCTGTAGGGAAACAAGTGATAAGTTAGGAAAGAATATAGATGGTGTAAGAGTGTTTTGTTTCGTGGATCAAAAATGTCTTTGGGGCATCAAATATATCAGAGTTTGATATAGCTAATGCAGTGGAATGACCACTTTATATTATGCAAATTGAAAATATTAAAGTGAATAAATGGAAAATAGCAGCTCTTTTATGTCTGGTAGAATGTAAGGCTATTGGTATTATATATAAATATTTTGAGCAACCATTAAATGAGTCAATCATGTATAAAGACATGGTAAAAAAAACTGAATGATCATTTTACCATCTCGTCACAGCCAGATTAATGCTAAAAAATAGAAAGCAATACAAAGGCGAGACTATAAAAATACGATATTGTATTGAGAGAGTTGTCAAAAAACTATACTTAAGATTTTGTAGACCAAATACTGTTGGATCAGTTACTATGGATGATTGCAGATGACAGGCTCAGGTAAAATTTACTTACTGAAGTAGATTTAACATACAAAATGACAAGAAGTATGAACTAGTAGTAGAACAGACTCTCGCATTCAGAAATAAATCAGAAAAATTCAAAAATGTTAGTGTGTAAAACAGTAAGAACACAGGAGAACAAAGAAGGGAGGGTTAACAATGTAAAAAATAGGAAAGTTATTTTTTACTGCTGCGGAGCAAAAGATCATTTTGCACAGTTTTCCAAACGAAAAAACAAACCGTGTTACAGGTGCAAAGCTAAAGAACATCTAGCAAAAATATATATGAAGGCTGAAACTGTACAGAAGTATTATGGTGTTGAAAATTAAAAGCAACAGAAAAATTGAATGGCATTCATACTGTAAGGGATAGCTTACAACATAATCATTCCTGCCAAGATTAGCCCAATTATTGAATCAAGTCCATCGTGAACCTTTCACTAATAATGAGAATGCTATTTAATTATTATTGATATGCTTATATATGTTTAACACGTTTGTTTATATTAGCAGTTAATTAAAAAAGTCATAATAAATTGTTTTTATAATAAATCATTTAGTACAACAAATATTATAGGAAATATTATATATATACACTATTTGATAAGCTTTAATAGATTGTTATACACTCTAAACTGAACAATTGTGTAAGTAATTTGAAGTTAGGTGTCTTGAAGATGACCTGATGTCAAGTTAGGTAGCTAGGAGACAGAGTATGAAAATAAAACTATGATTTAATTATTTTATTTTTTTATTAATGAAATGTACTTAACAATGGGCAGCCATGTTAATCTAACCAGAAATGAAGATCTTAGTGTATCGAGATATCTAAGCACGGACTGTATCTTTTAAAAAATCTTTTTTCTTGACAACAATGCATCTGCTATCATGAATTACAACAATTGAATTAAAATTTCGATCACTAAAATGGAGTCTTTTATTTAAATTACAAGAGGTTTTAAATCAAGTACTGTATTCTAAATTTTATCCAATTCAGCAGAAAGAGTTATGAAATGAAAATTAAAAACGATTTATAGATTGTCATGATAATTAGATTATGTTCTGATCTTGAGTGAAAGAATTTTGACATTTTAAATCTTGTCAGAAAATGAGAGCTAATTCTGCTAATAGTTAAAGCAAATATGGAATAATTCTTTTAACATATATAAATATAAATTCTTCTATATATAAAAAGTGATTTATGATTATAAATAGTTATCTAATGTTATTTTGAGGTGCAAATGGAAAAGGATAACGTGCTATGGTGCGATTACTTTCTTCCCTAATATGTTTGCGTGCAACTTCTACTTTTTTTCTACTTTATTATAATAGCCAAGAAAATGCTTGCTGTCCAAAAAGAAGCGTGCACAGGAATATTTAGAGATGAATCAGCTAAGGATCAATGTGTTAATTTTAAATGATATCAGGAGACATCACTGCGTGGTCAATCCTTTGCCTAAGAAAATGCTTTGGTGAACTAAACTGCTTATTGGAAAGTACTACGCCTAACTAGGACGATTCTATGAACTTTGTCTCAATTATCATTTTTGATCAAGACATTAATATTGTAAATTTTGTTTGATTTTTCTTTTATCTGCATTTTATTTTCATACTCTGATGGGTACTTCACAGTTTATGCTGTGAAAAATTTCATTTTTAGAGAAGAAAAGGGGGGTGATTAACTTAGTTATTTTCTTTTTTATAATTGTAAATAAAATCTAGGTCAGGTCATCGATTTTCTAGCTGCTTAGCATCAGGTTATCTATGTATATATTGACACAAGATTTCCATCTATTTTTACACAAATTAAATTATAACACTTGGTAGATTACAGAATTCATGTTATATATTGTTGATTAACCACTGTTATACATTATTTTAATGTGAATGACTAATTAACTAATAAATCAAATAGACTGCTTTTTGCAGAAATAAATCGCAATACTATTATAAATAAAACAATAGTTGTTCAATTTAGTAAGTCAGAATTGCAATCATTTTAAATCATTAATATTTATTTTTCTTGTATATTTCATGATTTTGTAATTAATGAGAGGCATAAATGGATTTCTACTATAGGGTAAAAGGGTATGGATCTACAGAATTATTAACTGATAGAATGGTATTCATTTTTGACACAGGTATATATATATGTATATATATATTATTATTATTATTGTTTAAAATATTTTATTTCTAAGTTCATTTGTCACTGTTAATAAATGTTAAACAGTTTGTATTATTCCGGTCTCTGGTTTATTGAGTTGTCACAGCATTCAACTGTCAACTAATAATCATATATGCACACACATCTATTTCATTTTTATATAAGTTTTATGATAAATTAAATATTTCAAATGCTAGTTGTAACCTATATAGAGATGCAGAAGTTGCTTCATGTATCTGATCATACCTGTTGAGTCAAAGGCAATATTCTCCCTGGGTTCGAATATTAGGACATAACAGAATCAGAAAGAGGTGAGAAATGAATGAACTAACCTAAATTGTATCTGATATTATTAAATAGGTATAGAGTTAGTCAATTAAAAGTACATGCAATCATTGGTTAGGCATTTCATCAAGTTTTCATCAGCATCCTACCCGAAGACCCAAAGTCCGACCATAGTTAGGTGTGACTTTTTCCCTTTCCCAGCCTGGTAGGACTCTGTGGACCATTGCATCTGGTGCAAGCAATCATGGCACATTGATCCATAGTTTCCAGACTGTTACATCTGCATTGCATCTTAGTCTCCAGGCTTCATCTTAGATACCAGACTTTTTTCTGTCCGTTATAATACAATTAAAAATATGAAAACAATAATAGAAAATAAGCTCATGACAAAACTTTAGATATTGGGCTACAGAAGTAGAAGTGGTGATAGATAGTGGATTTGGGATCACACTAATATCGGACAAACTATGGAAAAAAATAAGCATAGGAAAAAATAACGCAAAAATAAAAATACATTACAAAGGCTCAAGATGTAAATGGAACCGAAATAGAGATTAAGGAAATAGAAGTTCCTGTTAAATATAAAAATAGAGATAAAACTACCTTTATATATTGTGAAACGGGATATTAATCCCATTATAGAATGTGAATGGTTCAATGCAGTTGAAATCAATATTAATATAACTAGAAATATTACGACTCAACAGGAAATGGTGAAAAAATTTCCTAAATTATTTGAAAATGATTTAGGTTTGATCAATACAAACCTGATGAACATGGAGTTAATGGAGAATGCATTTCCAATAATATGTAAACCTAAAATGGAAAAAAAATGGTTTTAGTTAAAAATAGAATATTGACCCCAGTAGTTATAACGAAACCTAATAGACAAATCAGACTTTGTGGGGATTATAGTTACGGTGAAAAGATTTTTAAATAAAGGAGCATATCCGGTGCCAAAACATAAAGAGAAGTCCTGGTAGCATCAGTGAATGAAAGTTATGTGAAGCTGGATTTAAATTCAGCATGTCACCAAATAGTCATGACAGAAAAAATGGAACAAATGCTAACATTAGCAACAGATTACCATTTGGTATAACTACTGCCCCCAATATTTCCCAAGCAAAAATTAATATTTTACAAGGTTTGGATGGAGTGATACCATATTATGATGACATACTGATTTCTGCAGTCACTAGAGTCATTATGTAAAAGAGTAAGAAAAGTTTGTGAAAGGTTGAATACAGAAGAGTTTGAATAAATGCCGAAAAATAAGTGTGGCAAACTAATGAATTGGTTTTCCTTTGGCATATTTCGGATTAAAGACAAACAGCCTTTTCCCGAAAAAGTGAGGGCTGTTAAGAAGGTGGATAAGCTGGAAAATGTAAAGAAATTACAGGATTTTCTGAACTTGATTAACTTTTTTTGAGCCATTTTTTAAAAATCAGGTGATGATTGCACAGCCTTTATACAAGTTATTAAAAAAGAACCAAAAGTGGGAATAGACCGAGAAACAAGATGTAGCTTTTGAAAAGACAAAGGTGCTGTTGGTATCTGATAAGTTGCTAGTACACTTTAACAATAATCAGCCAGTTCAAATTACAACTGATGTTTCAGATTGGAGGGTAGGTGCAATTCTAACACATACAATGGAAAATGGGGAGAGGCGAATAGCATATGCCTCGTGCACGTTGTTGAAAGTGGAAAGGAATTATAGTCAAATTTACAAAGAGGCATTGGCTATAATTAAATCACCCAAACCAGCAGAAGAATAAGCTAAAAAATTAAAAGATTACATATAAAACGCGTAAAGGGAGTTCTTATGGAGTGGGGGGAGGTGTGTTATATTTATATAAAAGGAGAAGTTATCTGGTAGTTGAAACTATAAAAAGAATTGTATAATATAAATTGTAATCACCAGAAATGTAAAGTTGGAAATCATAAAAGCACATTGTTTTCAAAGAAAAAGTAAAGTACTCCAGAAGAAAAGATAAAAAATAATTAATTACGGAATGTTTGAAATGCTTAAGTCCTGTTCGTTCATTAACGAAGTAGTATTTAATTAGTGCAAAAATAAGAAAATATTCAGTATATGCAGTATATGTTCTACGTTTTCATTGCTTTTCGTGGAGGTTCTCGGGCAGAGTGTTTAGTGGAACAAGACTGTCATGAGCTTTAGCCATGGTCATTGAGGAGTTTCCTTTCCCAGGCACCAGTTACCTGAAAGTTAATGAGCTGGTTAGGATTCCATACAGATTGCCCTGATCTTATTATTTTTTATAAACCTGAGAAGGCTCGCAAAGGAATTACTATCAGTGAATAATCTTATTTTATTTTGTCGGTTAGACTGTTAATGAATATAGTGGACTAAGAAAAGTAGTGAAATACATTTATATATTTAGAGGTGCAGGATAGGATTGCAATCGAATACTAAGAGTTACTGAGGATTGCTTAGTGGTTTATATAGTTTGTCTGTTTATTCAATAAATAAGTAAATTTGCATTATTTATTTAATTCCCAGTTATCAGATGTTGCTGTGATCATTTACATTGTTTTTTGATAGCAGATAAAGAGCAATTTTAAAAGAAATTGTCAATTAAAAAAAATGGTACTGTGGTATTAGAGCTGTGACATGAAGAATTATAATCGTTTAATCATTAAATTAATTAGGATATTAAATCAAAAACATATTTTAAAATCTACATTAAAAAAAAAACAATTTAACAAAAGCAATACAAAAAGCATTAATGTGAAGAATAGTTAAAATGCGTGTTTAAATCAAATTGGGTATGTGTTACGTGCATATTTTGCATAATCTATTTAATGCATTTTACAGGCTTACACCTGCATTTATAAATGTAATATATGCGGGATTCGAACTCAGACTTTCACACGATCTACAACTCTCAGTGCCATCTTATATTGCTGGCTCACCTGATCACACACATGTTGAAAAGATAAATAATCACCAATATACGTATTTTGTGCTAAACCAGCACTCATCAGTTGGTTCAGATTATCATCTCCACACATATATTGCTGACTCACCTGATCACACACATGTTGAAATGATAAATAATCACCAATATACGTATTTTGTGCTAAACCAGCACTCATCAGTTGGTTCAGATTATCATCTCCACACATATACAATTAGTACTCATATCTATATTAAAATAACCAATCTTCATACTTTAATGAGTGCTGGTTTAGCCCGAAATACATATATTGGTGATTATTTATCTTTTCAACATGTGTGATCAGGTGAGTCAGCAATATAAGATGGCACTGAGAATTGTAGGTTGCGTGAAAGTCTGAGTTTGAATCCTGCATATATTATATATATGAATGCAGGTATAAGCCTGTACAATGTATTAAAATAGATCATGCAGTATATGCACGTGCAAACACACTCAATTTGATTTAAAGACGCATTTTAACTATTTTTAACATTAATGCTTTTGGTATTTTTTTTTTGTTAAATTGTTTTTTTTTTAATGTAGATTTTAAAATATATTTTTGATTTAATAACCTAATTAATTTAATGATTAAACGATTATAATTCTTCATGACGCAGCTCTAATACCACAGTACCAAAAAAAGAAATGAACTTCTATTTGTTAAAATTATTTTAAAAAAAAAAAAAAAAATTCTTATATATCACATATGTATGATAAGCTTTTGAATTTTATATATGTTATTAGTAAGATTAAAAGCAACAAAAAAAATAGTAGGAATCATGTTGAGCTGGTATTTTTCTGCCAGCTCATATTTATATATATGCACCCAATATATATTTTGATAAAATCGCGTATATGTTATTTTAAAATAAAAAATATTTTTTGAAATGGAATTTTAAAAGCTTTTTGAAATAAATTAAATTGAGATAATAAAAAAAAAACACCTCGTGAGTTTTTTTTTTAATAAAAGTTTTTCTTTTGTTTTGTTTCTAATTCTTAGAAATTCTTGTTTTTAATTCTAAAAGATAGAAGGGTGAAAAAACAAAAAAAAAGTGTAGGGTTTTTTTTTTTTGTAATTAGCTCTATTGTTGAAACTTAGATAGTGGAGGTTACTTTGTGTTATCTATTATGCTCATCAATTTTCAATGTTTCAACAGGATTAAAAACAAAATTTGACCAAAAAAGGACATATATTAAAAATGTGAATCTAGACTTTGAGGACTAAAAAAAATTATATATTACAGAATTGCCTTTTGTTTAAATTAATTGGAATGTTGTGATTGATTGGTTTTTGGTTCAGCTTGGACTCAACTACAATTTAAATCCTGTAAAACTAAATTAAACAAATAATATTTTAAAGTCCAGAGAATATATTGACTGGTTAAGAAGTATCAGAACATTCCCTCTCAGGAAACTTTTCTTTCCGACACCATCTGGAACTGCCATAGGAAATGCCAATCTTGCAAAAAGGAACATGTAGAGATAGCTGTGGAAAATAGAATAAAATGAAAATCTCGGACAATCCATGACAACGAAAGGACGAAGTACTTTTCCCAACAGGATCAAGAAATTACACAGATTGATCAGGATAACTAGACTTTTTCTTACAAAAAACGTGTGGTAATGTATATGTATAATGGCAAAATAGAATAATGAAAAGCCTTCACTTCAAATAGATGTTTCAGCAACAGCAGGGGTTTTTACAAGTTTGTTAATTACGTATATTATACTAACTTAAAATTAACAAATATATTTTTTTATTAACCTCTTCTTCCTTTTCTATGATTGTTACATTAGCAGTATGTATGTTTATAAAAATTATATACTCGATCTAAGGGAAGAGAGAGAAAAAGAGAAAGGGGTCCAGTGAATTCTGGAATAGGGTTTAACATTTACAACAGGGTTTGAGTGTTAGTATTAAGCGCACTTTTATTAGTAAGTCATCCTTGAGTTCACTCCTAGTCTCTATATACCATAATTATTGGTCTTTCAATACACTAGGATTAAATGTAGGCATCTGTTCCTTCGAGAATGTTAAATCAGTATTAATAAATAGATCGAGATGGTTTGGTTCAATAAATGCGAGGGGAGGGAGTGAGAAGGGAGAAAAAGGGTATAATAAATATTTCAACATTAATCGAGTGTTTGTTTGATTTCATTATTATTTAACTACTTAATTATTATATACCTTTTATAGAATTTAAGTCCATCACAGATTATTTTAAAGATTGCATTTAGTGATTGCCATTCATAAACAAATAAATAACCCGATTGAAGAAGAAATCTTCGCAATCTGGTTCCAAGCAAAAAAACTTGGTGGTGCCCTCATTTGGCCACCTAATTACATAATTTTTATAATAAAAAAAAATACGGACTGTGCCAAATGTTATGGTACATAGGAAAAATAAAGAAAATAGCACACAACATGGGCCAAATGAGCTAGTATTTTTCTGCCAGCTCATATTCACATATATATATATATATTGTAATGGTAATAAACAGCTGACTTAACCTAACCCAGATTTATAGGTAGAGGGGGTTTGAACCTCGCCTACACCTCCAGATTACTACCAAGTGACTTGCTCTCTGAACCTCACAAGAATTAATTCTTTAATGTATGCCCGGTGGTCAGGTAGAGATGGGATTCAATAGTGGAATGTAATGTGATGATCAGGTTTACATATATAATAAAACAGACAATATCGATAAAATAATTATAATAGTAAAGTAGTTTATTATTTACATAAAAAAGTAATTAACGCTTGAATAAGGTGGTTATAAATTATCTTCCTCACAAATTCATAGAGATAAAAAGGATCAAACAATCCCTTCTAATATAAAACAATAATTACAAAAACACTAGTGGGTGTGGTCAACAGTCAGGTTACTTTTATTTGGGAGAGTCAGTGATGAAATAACTCTATGGAGCAATTACAAAGTAAAATTATTAAACTAGTCAAATATAATTTAGGCTGAAATTGAATACAGCCTTCTTATACCTAGATTTTAATTATAGAAAACTCCCAATGGATATTTTCAGCTTTATAAAGTAACATTTTGATCATATTAAAAAAACAAGGCTTTAATAAATGAAATAAAATATTGTGGTCCTTGGTGATAAATATATGAGTTTAAAAAGTGGGCCTTGAAACACGATGGCTTCATTAGAAGCTAAGTTAATTCTGGATAGTTACTCCATCTATAAAATGTAGTTAGAGTAAAGGAACTCATTCCCCGCAGCATGATCCGAATTCAAGAATGAAGTTTTAGTCGCTTGTGTCCAGTTCTATTCCTGAAGGTTTGCGAGATCAAATCTATCAACCAATTGTGATCCAACTGACGTATGTTAGCTAATGAAGATATAAAAAATAGGGAGCTATGAGTATGTGCCCAACACCCACGGATCACCAAGTAACACAATATGAAAAAACACGGTCAAAGGACCTTAAGTTTAAAATCTTATTTGTTAACATATATAAAATTATATGCCTTCGAAATATTACGAGAGAACATCCACTATAAATTAATTATTTAATTTCCTTTTTCAGAGTGAAGGGCAGTTATATTTTTTACAGGCATATAAAACCTTAATTGTTATTTAACTAGTTTTCCCATAGAGCTATTAAATTACCGAAACTAATTTATATACAACAATACTGTACATTCTCTTATATATAAAATAATTACGAATGCTTAATTTAAGTTACATTCTTCATAAATAAAATGCGAATAACATATAATGAGAGTGAGGATCTTTCTTTTAAAACATAAATCGAATTCCTTCAAAATGATATCTATCTTTTATTTCAACTATAAATTTAAGACATAGCGTCAATTTTAAATTACAATCGTGCTTTCTAGGTACTCTTTTGTAATAATAACAACAAAATTCTAATAGTAAAAAAACAGACGCAGTAGGAGAGGAATGGACAGAGTAACTTTATTCAAAGGAATTTTTATAATAATTTTAAGATATTCCCGTATTTTAAAGTAGGTAAAACAAATCAAAATAAATGAAAGTTTATGCATTTAACTACTTTCCAATCCCTCCTTCATATATATATTCCATGTGATATGAAAGAAATCATTTTATTTATTTATTTAAGAGATACACAAAAGATTATATAATTCTAGGGTTATATTGACGATCTGCTAATGTGTAACTATTTACATATAAAATAATAAAATGAGTAATAGCTACTATACATGTTAAAATCTATCTAAGGCATAATTATATGTATATATTTAAATATCATAAAAAGAGTGTAATTTATGAATATAAGAATTTAACTAATACAGCATAGATATTTTAAATTATAAAATTTAAATAACACAATTAAAAGATATCAAAATATAAGGCTATATAATACCATACATGTATTTATAACTGCAAATATAAGTCAAGTGAAATGAAATCAAGGTAGCCAGTAACTTAAGCTGTGAGGATGGATATAACAGATTGGTCTGGCAAAAAGAAATAATCCAAAGTTGGTAAGTATTGTGGCATAGCTTCTACTTCTGATGGCTATGGCAGCTTTTCCTAGCTTCCGTGTTCATAATACCTTTTAGGATCATCCAATATCAGGCAGTAGCCCAAGGTCAGGCACTTTCTTTAGGTTCTATGGCTGGACTACATTGTTCTGAACTTTGGTCCAAGGATGGATGGGAGAGTGGAGACAAGGGCCCTACTCACACATTTAAAGTACGTTACATTTCTAGATTTTCTTACAAAACTCAAATATGATTCAGCCAAAAGGAAAAGAGATAAAAGAGAGAAAACAAAAGAAAACTTCTCTATTTATATTCTTTTTCAACTACTTTTTACATTTCAATCTACTAATTAGTGACTACCAATGCCCCCATTGTTTAGTTTCACCTGATATCCTGGATTTTTGTTTGTATTGTTATACGAACAGTTTACATTTTAAACTAATTCTTATTTTAATGGATTTTTATATTACATTCCTTTCTTAATGGATTTTATACACTAAGAATTTACCTTTCATCTGTCAATACCATCTCTTATTTATATAATTAAAATAACGATTTATACAAATGTATTTTAATCGAAATAAAATAATTTAAACTTTCCGGTCTTTTTTTCATTGCCCTTTTTTTAATAATTTTAACTTACAATTTATTCACTGCTATAACTATTTATATGTTTATATCAATGGGTTTAACACACACTCACTATAGTCGGACTTATGGTCTTTAGCTAGTCCACAGTGAATGGTGAAGCCAGCATATATATGACTGCATATATGCACAGCTTCAATATACACGCATTACTTTACTAAAATCCTGTATATGTTATTTTAAAATAAAAATTATTTTTTGAAATGGAACTTTAAAAGTTTTTTGAAATAAATTACATTGAGATAAAAAAAAATAAGATATTGCAAGTTTTTTTTTTAATAAAAGTTTTTGTTTTGTTTCTAATTCTTAGAAATTCTTGTTTCTAATTCTTAAAGATAGAAGGGTGAAAAAAGAAAAAAAAGGTATAGGTTTTTTTTTTTTTTGTAATTAGCTCTATTGTTGAAAATTAGATAGTGGAAGTATTTTTGTGCTATCTATTATGCTCATCAATTTGGAATGTTTCCACAAGATTAAAAGCAAAATTTGACCAAAAAAGGACATATATTAAAGGTGTGAATCCAGAGTTTGAAGACTAAAAAAAAAAACTAGATTGTGGGATTGCCTTTTGTTTAAATTAATTAGAATTTTTCCAGCTCGGACTAGTCTACTATTTAATTCCTGCAAAACTAAATTAGACAAATAATAATTTAAAGTGCAGTGAATGTTTGAGTGGCTAAGAAGTATCAGAACTTTCCCCCTTAGGGAACTTCTCTTTCCAACACCATCTGGAACTGCTAGTCGAAATGCTGATCTTGTAAACAGGAACATGTAGAGCTACCTACAGAAAATAGACTAAAATGGAAATTCGAACAATCCATGACAACCATAGGATGAAATAGTTTTCCCCACAGGATCAAGAAACTATACTGATAGGGTAACTAGACTTTTTCTTACAAGAAACATCTGTGTGTTAATGTATAATATGTATAATGGCATAATAAAATAATGAAAAGCCTTCACTTCAAATAGATATGTTTCAACAATAGAAAGGGGTTTTAAGGGTTTGTTAATTATGTATATTATACTACTGTAACTAACCAATATTATATTTTTTTTTATTAACCTTTCCTTCCTTTTCTATCATTGTTATATTAGCAGTATGTATCTAAGTAAAAATTGTATACTCGATCTCAGGGAAGAGATATAAAAAAGAAAGGAGTCCAGTGAGTTCTGGAATAGGGTTTAACATTTGTGAGCACATTTTTATTAGTAAGTTGCCTTTGAGTCCACTCCTAGTCTGTATATACTATAATTATTGGTGTCTTTCAATACACTGGGATTAAGTGATGGCACATGTTCCTTCGAGAATATATTAAATCAGTATTAGTAATAAATAGATCGAGATGGTTTGGTTCAATAAATGTGAGGGGAATGAGTGAGAAGGGAGAGGAAAAAAAGGATATAATAAATATTTCAACATTAATCTAGTGTTTGCTTGATTTCATTATTATTTAACTAGTTAAGTATTATATTCCTTTTATAGAATTTAAGTCAGTCACACATTGTTTTAACAATTGCATTTGGTGATTGCCATGCGTAAACAAATAAACAACCCGATTGAAGAAATCTTCGCAATATGGTTCCAAGCGAAAAAGCTTGGTGCCGCCCTTATTCTGCCACGTTATTTTGTAATTTTTATTAAAAAAAAATATGGACTGTGCAAAATGTCGTGGCACAATGTAAATGCAATGTACACATCAATTGCTTAAGTCTCAAATAACTATAATTACATATCTATTGCCCAAGTCTCAAATAACTATAATTAACAATGTAATTATTTCCATTAGTCTCATTAGTTTGGAATGAAATTTATATTTGATTACTGAAAACTGGATTTTATGTTGAAGGAATGGATTTATATATAGGCAATTAAAGGTCAATTAACTTTTTTAAATAATTGCAAATTATATAAAGTAATTTCTCTTGCTTGCAAAATTACGATAAAAAATAATAAAAAGATATCTGATGACTGGAAATTAAAAATGAAATTAGACAATTATATTCTTCAAATTTTTATAGATGAAAAATATGATATCTTAAATAAAAACATTTGTAAATTTAAATATTTAAAAAAGATATTAAAACATTATTAATAAAAATAAATGGGAAGACCAACGTATTTTTATATAATTAGAAGAACAAATGGTATCATCGTATGATTATTAAATATAATAAAAAATGGACATGGATGTTAAATAAATATTGGACAAAAAATTTGAATTGTAATTTTAAAGATCAAGGATTTTACAACTTCATAGGTTACAATGAGAAACAGCAGAATAATTTTATAAATCTAACAGCAATTAAATTTTCTAAAGAACAAAACATGTTATTGAGTAAAGGACCATCTTTTATACCTATAATAAATAAGGATATTAATAAAAAGATTGTTACTGATATTGAATTAGCGAATATATCAGTTGATAATAAAAAGAAAATCAATTGTTTATTAAATACTTATATGAAAAGAAAATTACTTATAAGGACTATATATATAGGAGGCTTGTTACTAATATTAGAAAGATCTGATTATGAAAGGATTACTATTTGTAAAGAGGATAAAGGTGAAAGATTTGTCGTAATGTATCATAAGGATTATATTGACAGGATAGAAGATGAAATAAAGAAAAAAATATGGTACATTATTAAAAGACCCAACTACAAGGATAAAAAAACAAATATATAAAACTACTTAATAAAATGAAAGATTATAAAATTATAGATATAAGAATATAAATTATTGTATCCTTCTTATGAAAATCTATATATTGTTACAAAGATTAAAACTCACAAAAATAATAACCCATTTATTTTACAGAAGTTTTGTAAGTATATAAATAAATGGATAACAAGTTTTTTTAAGATATGGTGAATATTCTATAAAAAATGCAGAGGATATTATTAATAAATTAAATGGTATAAAATTAAATAGGAATCAAAGTATTTTTACAATGTAAACATGTAGATGATACAAATATAATAAATATTATTTAAGAAGCTTTAAAATTAATACACAATAGTTTATATTTTAAATATAATAATGAATTTTGGTATATACAGGAGGGATGGGTTATGGGTTGTGCTTTACCAGCAGTTGTCCCGAGTTAGTGGGTTCGCTTCCCGGCTGATGCTATGCCACAAGAGAAAGAAAAAAAAGGATAATTAGTCAAGAAGTACTACATTATTCTGGATATGTTGATAATATTTTAATTGTTGGTAATAAAAGAGCAATGAATAATATTTATAATGAATTTAATAATATATATAAAATTAAATTTACAAAAATAGAATTTGAAGATAAAATTAACTATTTAGATATAGAAATTAATATAGATAAAGATAATAAAATTAAGTTAAAATATTTTATTAAAGAACATAAATTAAGAAAAATTACTCATGTAGATTCACAACAAGCATGGGTGCAAAAATTGGCAGTTATTAAAAATTTTGAATATAGGAATGATAAATATAATATAGATAAAAGTGTAGCTCAATTACAAAAGAATCAATTTATTAAATTATATAAAGATTATGGATATAATCCTAAAACTATTAAAAATATATTTTTTAATTCTAAAACTGAGAAAAATAATGGTATTGATAATGGTAAAAATGAATCAAATAAGAAGTGGATTAGATTTTCATATTATCCTAAGATATATAATACATTGAGGTATAACAAAAATTATATTGAGAAGGATATAAATATTGGCTGGACAAACAGTAAAAACCTCGATCTATTAATAGGTAATTATAGGTTAAGAGATGATATACGGTACAAAAAAGGAATTGTATATAAAATTACATGCGAAATTTGTAAAATGGTTTACTTTGGGCATACAACAATTAGAGATAAGAACCAAGAAAAATAATAATGCAATTAATAGAAAAGATGATAAATCTGCATTATATATTCATTATTTAAAATATGGGCATAGAATAGATGCTACAAAAAGTATTAAATGTTTGAATTTCATCAATACGAAACATATATTAAAAATAATTTAAATAATGGTATGAATATTTACAAGCCTTCTATAAATTTGGTTAATAACTGGTTAATTAAAAATGAATGGAAAATTATATAAATTGACATATTTATAATTTTAAAAAAAAAAATGCATGTAATTTATTTTATTTATTATATTGTTATGACATAGTCAATTATTTTGTAATTACTGGATTTTTATATAGGTTTTAATTTATTTTGAAGATTTATATCGGTATTGGTTGTTTTAATTTCATTATTGAACACTAGATGGTTTTATGTCTGTAATAGTTTGTTAACGTAATAGATTATTAACGTTAGAAAAGGGCACCAAATCAGGTGCTAAAAAGGCTTTTTATGTATATAAAAAATTTGATATTTATATAGCTGTTGTAAGAATTTATTATTTTCTGATTATTTTATAGGCAGTTACATATGTTCACATTCATATGGTATAATACATTCCTATCAGTTTAATGAGATAAGGATTGATCTGAGAACGAGCCATGCCTATATAAAAAAGACCATTCCTTATGATTAATGTAATAAAGATAGCAGTAATGGCTAACCCATATAGAACATATGTATGTGTACGTAGTAGAAGACATGCAAGTCAAAGAAATGTAATATTTATATATTTATACATGTGTAAAATTATATTTAAGTTTGCTGAAGACAGGATTAAAGGTACGGCAAACGTGATAATATCTACGAATATATTGATGATAGAATGTATAAAAATTAAAGGTTTTGTTAAAGAAATAAATTGCATATCTATTAATAATTATACTTTGTAAATAAATTATTGTTATATTTGTCAATTTTATTAAAGAAACAAAATTATATATCAATTAATAAGTACACTTGTAAATAAATTATTATTGCATGATTTGTAACTTTGTTTATGTAAGATTGCATGGTCTATGACTATTCATCAAGAGTAATTTATAACTTAATTGTACATTTTTGTTCACCCAGGGTGTGGGCACAAATGTATCTATTCTAAACTTCAATTTGCCCGAGTTAGATGAATGATATGATTGATCAGATAATTTTTTTTTCTATATTGTAATTATATTGTAAAAAAAAAAAAGAAAGCAAGTTGTGCCATAAGGAAGACATCCAAGTATATGGGGTGTTTCGGAGTATTCCAAGGAATGCTAGCACTATTGGCATGGGTATCGTTATAATTGTATTGCACATAACATTGTGTTTGAAAATGTTTGAATTATTAAAATGGAGAATGTAAAAAAATGATGAAGAGCAGCAGAAAATATTGGAAACAATTACTTCTGAAACTAGCTGTGAAGATGATAGCCTAGAAATTTCAGATACAGATAATGTCCATCCAGATGTTTCATGCAATCAAATAAAGTACAAAGACATTAATAACAAAATAAAAATGTATGAGAATACTGCAACATCATCACAATTAGACATAATAGATGTTTAGCATAATATTAAAATAGATGGAAAATAATCAAAAAGATAATCAAAAGCAAATAGAGAATATTCAAAAGCATTTGCACCGAACTATAAAAAAGAATTAAAAAGTTAATGTTGTATTTGGTTAAAAATAATTAAGTTTAATAATGTATGAGAGGAAGCCATATTTAATGATTCTAGAACAACAAAAGAGAACAAAATACAAAGAAAGTTTAATTATAGAAATGTTATTTTAAGTAGAGAGCAACGAAAGTAGATTGCTTAAAGATAAAGTGCAATATCCAGTACTAGTTGGATATATATATATGATCGAGGTTCAAGTGAGAGTTATCGCACTCAACAGCGACAAGTAATTATATAATAAAACACACGAACATGGTAGTGGAGTTAATAGGTTTATATACATAAATACATATATGAGGATCAATATATAATACAATTATTATAAAAAGATAAACTGACTAATTCATTAATATACAACTCTAGTCTTAAAGGCCCGCAGGCTTACAATAAATAATATTAAAGTCTATACGACCTGCAATGGTCCCTAGGTCTACCTTGGTATGTTCGGAGGTAGACCTCTCCGCAAGAATAGCTGAAAGTGAAGTAGTGCTTGTGCACTCAGGAAAACGCATCCATCCTTCAACTTCACCTCGCAAGTCTGACCTTGTTTGTTCCCGCCATCCTGGATGTAACACAATCTATTTCCATTGGTCATCCCATGACACGAGGTACAAAGTGGTCAGTTTGGTTATCTCTGACCAACTTTAATCGTTACTGTGATGCTTTTAGCATACATGCACATCTTGAGTATTTGTAGTAGTTACATTATTGCGTGTATCTGTTAATAAGTACACACGCACATACTTGAATATTTGTAATAGTTACATTATTATTGCATGTATCTGTTAATACATACACATACATAGTTATTATTATTGCGTGTATATGTAAATACACACACACACATAGCACGCCTCCCCCAAGTTCAGCGACTTTTTAAAAAAAAAAATTTATTTTTTTTTCATTTCTTTTTCTCGGAACTTAAGACATAATCGTGCAGGCGGAGGGGAATTTTTCTTCTCCTCTTTGCGCATGGGAGCGATTTAATTTCCCCATCTGTGACTATTTCATTTTCTTGACTATTTTGACCTTCTTCCTCAGCAGTAATGATTTCTGTTTCACTTTTAGTTTCGTAGTGAGTAGATTTTCCTTATCATTACTTTTAAACAATTGCGGAGTGCATTCTGTTATTGCACTCTTGCGCAACTGGTTAATGTGCTTACGTAATATTTTACCATCTGCCACGCGGACAGCAACCACTTTACTTAAATGGCGTACAATGTATGCTTGAGTCCATGATTTATTTAAATTATTTTTCACCCAGACTCGTTCATCAGGTAAAAAATTGTTGTTTATTGTAATCGGCATTTGGTGATCTTTTGATGGCATTATTGCTGAGAGTTTTGTATGTAATTTCCGACCTAAGTATTTTTCTGCAGGTGATCTGCCCGTTTTAGCTATGGGTGCGGAATGCTGATATAGCAACGCCATGAAAACTGCCTCTTGGAGTCTTCCTTTTCCCAATTTATTCATGGATGACTTTAAGCTTTGTACTGCTTTCTCGGCCAGTCCATTTGATTGAGGGTGGTAAGGATGTGTTTAATCCCCCATTCCTGCATCAATTCGGCAAATTATTCAGATGTGAAACCAGTTCCATTATCGGATACAAGGATTTCCAGTAGCCCATGGTATGAAAAAATTTCCATGAGCCTGTCCAGCATCTCGTCCGAACTTGTATTTTTCACTGGTTTGTATTCGGACCATCCTGAGTAGGCATCGACCACTACCAGAAATAATTGTCCAGGGATTGGACCGCAGTGGTCAATGTGAATTCTCTGCCAAGGTTTCTCTGCTTCTTTCCATGCTTCATATTTCGCTGGGGGTGCTTTTGCACATGACTGACAGAACATTTTTTCATGAATGTTTCTATATCAGTGCTGATTCTCGGACACCATACATAACTACAGGCTAACGCTTTTGCCCTGACAATGCCTGAATGACCTTCATGTAATAAATTTAGTATGTGCGATCTGCCTATTTTTGGTATTAGGATCTGATCGCCTTTAAGAATGCAACCTTTACATATTGATAAATTTTTCGCGAGCTTTCCATACCTCTATGTACAAAAATGGAGGACGTTGTGTTGGCCAGCCTCTTCTAATTTTCTCCATCAGCCATTTGTAGCCAGCGTCTTCATTAGTCCATGCTGCTACTTTTCGGCTATTAAGAGTCTGACTTTGAAGTGCATCAATGTAATTGATTTCTATTTCCCTTGTTGTATTCTCTGAGTTGTCAGGCATTCGGGGATAATGGGTCTGCATGACCAATAGTCTTTCCCTTTCTATATTCCAGACTGTAATCATACCCAGAGAGTATGTTAATCCATCTCAATATGCGCAGGCTGAGGTGTTCCAGAATTTGTTTGATGCCTAAAATTCCCAGAAGTGGTTTGTGGTCTGTCATGATTTTGAAATAACGACCGTATAAATACTGGTGGAATTTACGAATTCCAAATACTAAGGCTAACGCTTCCTTGTCCAGCTGACTATAATTTTTTTCAGCTTTGGACAAAGTGTGTGACGCGTATGCTATAGGATGTTCCCCAGATTGAGCTGG
Organism: Epiperipatus broadwayi; assembly: GCA_028023455.1. Lineage (NCBI taxonomy): Eukaryota > Metazoa > Onychophora > Udeonychophora > Euonychophora > Peripatidae > Epiperipatus > Epiperipatus broadwayi. The sequence continues at coordinate 5,957,419 of JAQFVV010006216.1, read as the reverse complement.
ATGACATATTACTGCCACCACTCCATATTCTGATGCATCAGTCGTTAGTGTTATTACAAGATCGCTATTATAGTGTACCAGTAATTTATTTGATATGAGTAAAGCTTTAGTATTTTGAAAAGCCCTTTCTTGTGTTGCTTCCCACTTCCATTTCTGATTCCTTTTCAGTAGCTCGTATAATGGCTTGGCTATGTGAGCTTTGCCCTCTAGCAAGTTCTCAAAATAGTTTACCAAACCCAAAAAAGCCTGCAATTGTTTTATGTTACTAGGTTTTCTAGCTTCTGACACTGCTTTGACCTTTTCAGGAGAGGGCCTTGTCCCAGAGCTAGAGACTATGTGCTCTAAAAATTTTAATTCAGTGGCCTGCCATATGCATTTTTGAGTATTTAATTTCGCTCCAAACTCTTCTAGCCTTTGACAGACAGTAGTTAGACGACTATGCAATTCATTTTCTGATCTTTCTGTATTTAATATGTCGTCAAAGTAAGGAATAATGTCCTCACATCCAGTAAGCAGTTTCAACTTTTGCTTGGAATATACTGGGAGCGGACACTATGCCAAATGGGAGGCATTTGAATTTGAATAGACCCACATGTAGTCAATGTTAGAATTTCGGCAGCCTTATTTGTTATTGGAATTTGATGAAAGGCCGCATCTAAATCTAATTTAGCAAAATATTTTGATTTTTGCAGTGATGCTAATGTTTCTCTGGAGTTTGGAACGGGGTAGGCGTGTTTATTTAGAGATTTGTTGACAGTTATACAATAATAGCCGCACAAGCGTATCTGTCCGTTAGGTTTGGTGATAATGACCAGTGGAGTTGCCCACCCTGTCTCCTCTGTCGGTTCTAGAACGCCGTTCTTCACTAACTCATTTATCTCTTTCACTACTTTTTTTCTCAGTGTGAAGGTCTGAAAATTATTGGTACGGCCTCTGGTGACATTTCCAGTGACACAGGTTTAGTTTTAATCGTTCCTGGTTTGCCATTAAAGAGTTTAGGGAAACGATCTCTTATGTCTTTTCCACTGTCAATTTTCTTGACCAATAAGATTTCAATTCCGAGCTCTGTAAACCAGTCATGACCAAAGAGAGGGTTTATGGGGGCGTGTACAATATATAGCGGCAAGATTGCAATGTTGCCTTTATTACTCGTAATTTGAGCTTGGACTACACCCTTAATTTTTATTTCTTTACCATTTACGTCCAATGCTCTAAGCTTAGTATTGCTAAGCCTAGGGGGCTCTCTTATTTCCGCCCTGATCGAATTCCAATTGGCTATGGATATTAAAGAAATGCCACTACCGCTGTCTATTTCCATCGACAGGGGTTTTCCGTAAACTTTCAGAGTAGTAATAAATTTCTGTGCTTCATTTTTAACCGTGTTATTCATAACAATATTACATTTGGTTTTATTTATACCTTGTATATTATTTCCTTTAACTTGGTCAACTGTTCTATTTTCACACATTCTCACCGTGTGACCTATTTTTTTACACAGTCTACATCGATCGTGTTTGAAATAGCAATCTTTAGATATATGACTTAGTTTTCCGCAACAATAGCACTTTGTTCGACTTTTATTTGTCTGTTTAATAATTTTGTTATCGGAATACCCTTTGTTGAGTTTTTCAACACCAAATATTCCTGTTTGATCGCTATCAACGCCTTTTTTCACAGCAAATTCTTTTGCTTGCTCCACTACTATTTCGTGAACGATACTGCATTTGATAGCTTCATGATAATTTGTCTTTATCAGCCAGTAACTGCTGCCTCAAACTGTCGCTATTCATTCCACATAGGAATTGTTCCAGTAGCACTTCTTGTAAATATGAATCATAACAGCAGTTTTTTGCGAGTTCACGCAGGGCTGAGTCGTAATCCTGCGTATTTTCATTTCTGCCATGATGGCGATTTTGAAAATGAAGTCTGGCGATGTGCCTAGACGGGCGAGGATTAAAATAATTTTACAAACGATCTTTTAACTCATTGTAGGTTAATTTTTCAGGAATGTTGGGTTCTGCTAATCTGTTAGCTGTTTGTATGACCCTTTTCCTGCAAAACATAATAATATCATTGTTTTATAAGCATCTTCCTCTACTCTGTTAATAAAACAGTAATTTTCAATCTGTTGAACGTACAGGGGCCACTCATTTGCCTCTCTGACGTCAAACTCGGATGGTCGACTGCATTTTAAGCAATTTATATAATTAACTCGTTTAAATATCGTAGGCTCATTCGCTACTTCAATAATTCTGCCTGACTTATTTCGTTGTCAGCAGACTGCTAGGGTTCAAATTGAACTGACATGACTGCGCCAATGCAATATCCAGTACTAGTTGGATATACATATATGATCGAGGTTCGAGTGAGAGTTATCGCACTCAACAGCGACAAGTAATTATATAATAAAACACACGAACACAGTAGTGGAGTTAATAGGTTTATATACATAAATACATATACGAGGATCAATATATAATACAATTATTACAAAGATAAACTGACTAATACATTAATATACAACTCTAGTCTTAAAGGCCCGCAGGCTTACAATAAATAATATTAAAGTCTATATGATCTGCAATGGTCCCTAGGCCTACCTTGGTATGTTCGGAGGTAGACCTCTCCACGAGACAAGCTGAAAGTGAAGTAGTGTTTGTGCACTCAAGAAAACACATCCATCCTTCAACCTCACCTCACAAGTCTGACCTTGTTTGTTCCCGCCGTACTGGATGTAACACAATCTATTTCCATTGGTCATCCCATGACATGAGGTACAAAGTGGTCAGTTTGGTTATCTCTGACCAACCTTAATCGTTACTGTGATGCTTTTAGCATACACGCACATCTTGAGTATTTATAATAGTTACATTATTATTGCATGTATCTGTTAATAAGCATACACGCACATACTTGAATATTTGTAATAGTTACATTATTGCATGTATCTGTTAATACACACACATACATAGAGTTATTATTATTGCGTGTATATGTGAATACACACACACATAGCATAGAGTAAATGTGAAATGATAATTAAACTAACAAATGTATATTACATTAAAATATTTGTGAAAAAGATAACATTGTATATATAAAGCAGAGAGCAAATGTGTAAAACTGATTAAATGAAATGATAAAGAAAAATCGCTTAATACAATGGTGAGCAAAAGAATTAACTGTGGTAAAATGAAACAGCTGTGCAAATAAAAATGTGTTGGAAATAGACTGATTGTTAATCATGGGAAATCTATGGCGGAAACAGGAAATGATAAAAAAAAAAAAGAAGATTGCAATCAGTAATAAGATCAGGATTACCAGATATGAAAAGATGCGTAAGTATAAATAGTGAGTGCAGAAAGGAAGGAAAAGTTTTTTTTATCCCTGCGATGTTCCTGGTGCTGTCATTATATATTTGACTGGAGCAAAAAAAGATCCAGGGGGAAAGCAGTCTGGAAAGTGGTGAAGAATCTTTTCCACAACGAGGGTATTGATCCCAGAAACCATGCCTCTATAGCTGCCAATAACCAGTTAGAGCAACAAACAGATCACATGATATTTTATTTTCATGCGCCTAATGGGCTCCAATAAGATTGATTAGAAAGAGAACTGTATCAATCAACTTGTGACTGTTGTAAATTAGATTTAAGAATAATATTGACTGAGTTGTTAGTTAACAAAAAACATTAGTGAGAATTGAAAATACTAATCAGAGGAAGAGATTTTATTGATTTTGTTTGTAAATACTTAAAATGTTAACTGCCTTATATAAATATAGTTTATGTTGTTTGAAGATTAATAAATGTTAATTATATATTACTACCATTAATTTCTCTTGACTTTTTTTTTTTTCATTTAACTTGTTAGTATTCGTATAAATTCATTTATGAATACACAATAGTTAATCAAAAGCAAATGAAACAAATAAACCAAACTATAGAAAATAAAAAGATAATCAAAAGTAGATAGAGCAAATAACCAAACTATAGAAGATAATCAAAAATGTATGGAATACAACCAAAAGCAGAAGGAATCGAGGTATGAAGACAATTTAAAACAGATGGAATTGATGTTTGAAGAGAATCGAAAACAGATGGAAATGAAGAGGCAAAAATGAATGGATAATTTTTGCAACTATCTAAACCAGAGGAAAAACCAGATGATTCAAAACAAATAGATGATGAGCAAAAAAATGATTCAAGGTCAAATTCAAAATGAAATAATGAATCAAATCATGACAATAAAGACAATTGCTTTTGATGTCAAAAAATGAACCAAAAATATGTGATGAACTTTTAACTGAATCTGACCCAAAACTATTAGATGAAAATATACAAAATGAACACAAAAATACGTGATAAACCTTTAACTAAATCTGACCCAAAACTATTAGATGAAAATGTACAAAATGAACACAAACACCTTCAAATAAGATAATAAATAGCAGAAGGTAAACATGTTGAATTAACACAAGTAGATGATAATGAACTAAAACTACTGAAAAAAATTAAAAGTTAAATAAGAACTGTTAAAACTAAATATTCAAATACATGAGAATAAGCCTAAAAGCTCACAACTAAAGTCATATGGATTAAAAGAATGTGATCTCGTAAAGTGCTACCCATAATCTTGTAACTAGATAAACAAATAAAAATAGAACAGTTTACTTTATTCCAAAAACTAAATAAAGACTTGCCTCTCGTGCTGATTAATCTACTGGATAAAGAAATCTAACAGCATCAAGCAAACATTAAATCTGTGTTATACAAATGTATTGTATTTACACAGAGGTATGCAGAAAAAGTATTTCATTCAACTTAAACTTTACATATAACTGGGAAGAAATAAAACAATTTTATCCCATACCAATTGCTTTTTATTCTCCATAGTTGCCATGAAAAAAAAAGCACCTAGATAGACTTTATTATCAAAGTACATCTGAACAATCTTACGTTATTGACCAATGGCTGGATAAACAGCTTATAAAATGTCCAATGGATATCCAAAAATAACTTTTAATAAGTACAATTATTTTTTTTTGATTTTTGATAATGTAAAATGAACACTATTATTCATTTCAATAAAAAAATAACTTCCAACAATTAAAAGTCTCATTTTCCTCTTTTCTTTACAAAAAAAAGAGAGGAAAAAAAGAATGGAGTGGTGATTAGAGAGTTTTAAACAGAAGTAAAAATATATATATAATTTTTTTTTCTCTAAGCAAACTGATATACAAATTTAGTTTTAAAAAAAACTAAAATGAGGTTCAAAAAAGAAATTTAAGTTTTGGATATATAAAATCAGTTTTTGTTTTTCTTTTGAATCAGAAAGGAGTAATTTCAAATCCCAGGATTGACTAGGCCTTGTGAATAAAAAAAACTTTTGAATCATATTTTGACTAACTCTGGCTGAAACAAAGAATTAGTGCTTATTTAAAAGACAAAAATTACAAGACTATATTAAACATCATTGTAAATAGACTTCTAATATTAGTCAAAAAAGAACTAAATGACAATTACTTTGTTTTGATGAGACTTATTTAAAGAGTGACTTGTACATTATTTTAAATAGTTTATTTTATAAACAGTATTATTTTAAAAGAAACTCAATTAAAAAAAAAAAAATGAATTTATAATAACTTCTCTTTAGTTGTTAAAATTATTTTTTAAAAAAAAAAATTATTATATTTCACATATGTATGCTACGCTTTTGAATTTTATATAAATTATTAATAAGAGGAAAGGCAACAAAAAAAAAATAATGGTAGTCCTGCAAATGCAATGTACACATATAAATTGCTTAAGTCTCAAATAACCATAATTAACGATGTAATTATTTCCATTAGTCCCATTAGTTCGTAGTTAAATTTATATTTGATTACTGAAAATTGGATTTTATGTACATGGATTTATATATGCGCAATTGTTTGTTCAATGTTAACACTTTACATATGTTCACATCTATATGGGAGAATACATTCCTCAGTTTGATGAGTTAGGGATCGATCTCAGAACGGGTCATCCCTGTATAAATTGCAGTTGTATTAAATTAGGTTGAGGAGAAAAGGCTACTCCTTATAATTATAATAAGGGTTTATTCAGTTAAGGTTCGGACCAAAAGGCTATCCCTTTATAGTTATTTGCCAATAAACATCACATGATACTATTTCTTATGATTGCTTATAACTGTGATTAAAACAGGCAAAACTCTCTATACGTTGGCCACAAGCCAAAAACCTAGTCTGGAGATTTTATGCACAAGTCTTTGGCATCCATTGATTGCTCTGGCTTGCACTGAGTGGTAATACGTCTAGAGAGTTTTGCCTATTTGAATATTTGCATGATAAAAATAATAAATCTTCATCTACATTATTTGAAAAGAAAAATGTAGATAAAACTGTGCAATAATGGATAATATTGTAAAAGCATCAACTGAAATGTGAAGATTTTAAAATAATTAACTTAATTTCTTATTCAATTAAGGAGCTGCTATTGTTCTTGAGAGATTTTGAATAGATGTTTCTATCTGAAAAAATACTTTGAATCCTTTGAATTGTCAAGCATTGGTGGTCGCGAGGTCAGCGACGGCTGCTTTACGAGTAGTTGTCCCGGGTTAACGGGTTCACTTCCCAGCTAATGCTATGACACATGAGAAAAAAAAAAATACTTTGAAATTAGAAAAAAATAGAAATAGGATGAATCCTCTCCTACAAGCAATCTGTTTTATACTACAAAATATATAATGAAGAATTACAAAAGTTTAGAAAATAATTTATGAGATTGTATAAAATGAATTAAAAGGTATATTCTATTTTGAATAATAATAATAATTAGCTGGGTTTTTTTTTTATTTAATATTGATATGGCCATTTATTTTTTAAAAAGTACTTATTTAAAATTTGAGGTAATGGTGTAATCATATAATTGTGCATATTATTATATTATTAAAAAATATTTATATTCTAACTTTATAATCAAAACCTAAAATTTTAAAAAGATTTGTAATTGACTTTTCTCAACATTTTCAAGTGAAAACATTAGATGAGGAAATACTAGTGATTTTATTTGATTGCAATTAAAGTACTTAAAGCAATGTGATTTATTTTAAAAAATCATTATTCTAACTATATAATACTGAAATCATTAAGCATCAAGATAAAATATAATTTTTTATTTGAAAGATATTGTAGTACAATAGTCAATGCATTTACCTACTATGCAATAAGCTGAAAGTAAACCTAGTTAGTGATTGGAAATTTGTGAGGTAATTAAGAATTTTCCAACAAATATAAACTTTTTCATATATTTGACAATAGTCAATCCAACTAGCCATTCAATATTAATCAATAGCGACCTACCTATTGTTCGTTATAGAGTGAGAGAATCATTTTTTTTTTGTCAGACGAGTGTTAATGTGCTCACCATTATACACAGAAATATAATTGTAATATTAAGCAATTTTAACGACTAAAGTTTAACAATGATTTAATACTGCACAAAATTATAAAAAAGAAGCAGAAGACGAATTAACTCTATGAGGCTGCATATGCAAGATCATAAGTAGAAAATCAACAATATGTTTCAAGTTTGCGAGATCTTCATAAGAATGACAAAAATGTAATTGTTAAATACAGTATATAGTACTGTAATCATTCAACAAAGAAAAGGCAAACTTTTAGATACTTCCCCATTAAAAGGGATAGACTACATTAAAATTTTGTAAGAACTACTATTAAAAATAAACAATATGAAAAATTAGCTTCAAAAAAGGAAAATACAAGAACTATCTTGGCAATATGCAGCAATATAATCAATTGATTAAAAAGTTTCTTATAATACATTAAAATTAAATTGAGATATTGGAAAATCTCATTGCGCTCGTTATAACACTTATCTAACAGCCAATCAGATGTTATAAAAGCTGTGCAAATGACAACCAAACTATAAACACACGACAAAGAATTTACGAGAAAAGGGTGACCACCCTTCTCTCTTCTTTTCTTTCTATATATCTAAGCCAGTCGTAAGTATTTACATTATTCTATAATTAACACACAAAAAAGATAGGAGATATAAAAAATTCTAAGATCAAATTCACATCTTTGATTAAAAAAATGAATGAAAAATATTACCTTTTAAAAATATAAATAAATATATAAAAGAAATCAGTAAAATCATAACAAACATTCATGTAAATCCGCCAGATTTCAAACAATGTTCACATCCAATCACGAAGCGAGAATCAAATAAAGATGTGTAGATAATATCTACCGTTGACTGGTTATTAGGAGTAATTACAATATTGTAATAAAATTAACAATTACTAAAAGTATACAATTTTTAACATAAAGTTTAATTATTTTTTTGTTTTCTTATTTAATAAACATTTTATATTTATCATGGACAAATCATTATAAACCTATCATATTGATGTGTTTATAAACTTCTGTATTAATAAGCGCCATAGCTTGCTTTGAAAAAAAAAAAATGAACCGTTTGTGATCAAAGATGGTAATCGACCGACAGTTACATGTCGTCGGTGTTTTTGTAGCGATTGTTGGTGTAAGCTTTATTTTAGGCATTACATATTCTATTACATTATTTTTTTTAATTGTGTTCATCTTGTTATTCTGTGTACGTGAACATCATGAACGTAAACGTAGAATGCGATTGACAGCTGAATTGTATCTCAAAAAAAATAGCCGTAGTTCCATCGTGAATAGCTATAATGATCAAAGTATGGAGTCTTTTTATAAGAAGGCATCTGAAAATTTAAGTCCCTGGGGATCTTCTGTAAGTCCTAGAACAAGGCATGTCCGAAATAAAAGTCCTAAAAATGTTCAAACGGCGGCAGGACCATTACTTTCCACGCCCATATTTGGCAAAGTTAATAGCAGGTAACTCATTCTTTTTATATATCGTATATAATTTTTTATCCGTTTTCTTTGTGCTCCGAAAGACTTCATAAATACGTTGCATATATATATAATTTTTCTAACATACCATGTTAAGAAAATTGTTTAATAATGTTAGAAAGTATTTTCTAATTTGATAACAAACGATCTTGCAATTCTTTAATATTGTTTCATTTGTCTAAATGAATCTTTAAGCAAAAAATGAGATATATTTTCAATTATAGCATTTATATATAATATCACTCATCAGTTTTTTTTTAATTTGCCAAACTCAGCATAGTTTCTATTAGATTGGACTTTTAGTTAAAACATTTTTTCAAATATAAAAACCCATATTACAACAATGACAAAAAAAATCTATCTGCTCTCTATAAAGTTATCTCTGCATAAAACATCCAATATCTTCAAGAATTAAACCAACTTGCAATTTTTATATTTTTGATTTCATTAACTTTTGATATTTCTTTTAAATTGTCATAAGCTTTTATGTTTGTTGCATATTTTTATATCATGTCTGTTTTAAATTATCATTAGCTTTTATGTATGTTGCGTATTTTTATATATTGTTTACTTTGATCATAAATTTATTACTTAATGCATTAATTAATTTCATCATTTGTAAAGCTCAATTTCATATATATATTTTGGGCATATTTTTTATTATTATTAAAGAGAGAATAACCTAGGGAAAGTGATTTTAATAAAAAATGTCAAGAGATAAAAAATTTGATTTCATATTATTTTCAAAAACTGTGATGAACTGATCTTGAGCAATTGTTATTCAGGGGAGTGGAAAACAGTAACAATATATATGGGAAAACTGGAAAATCATCAAAAACTATAGATAAGAACAATTTAATTATTATTAATCACTGAAGTACATGTATAACTTTTTAAATATAATTCATATTTTATACTTCAATACATTCCACACATATTGTTCCAAATATCAAAGTTGCGTAATTTTGATATAACAGCAATTGCATAAAATATTTAAAACATCAGGATTATTAAGTATAACAATTATATATTTGCAGAATGCAAATTTATGATAAGTGAAAATATTTTTAAGATCTTTGAATGACTGTTTTCTGCAAAATACCTTCCAAGACCTAAAACATTTTTTCAATCATCTCCATTCATGTCTGTATACACAATAAAACTTATTTTATCAGCATTCAATGCTTCTAGCAAAGCTCAACAGGTTTACCATCTTTTATTATTCTTTAATGAAGTATTTTACTATAACAGTAACAAAATAATAAATCACGGTAACAAAATCAATGCTTACAAATTGCTTGCAATGAATTAAAAATGTCAGACTAATTATCCATAATGAAGTGTAATTCTTAATAATAGTGTTATTGAGTGTTGATACAGAAAGTAAAGAGTACTAAACATTTCAAATTTGAAAGTAATATTTATGTAGACAAATTTGTTTTCACATTATTATTTGTTAATAATCAATATAATATGATGCAGCTTGAAGATTGTTGATACCAATAAAAAAATTAACAATTTTTCAAGATCAAAAAAAATAAAACAAATGAAATATTGGAAATAAATATTGTAATGGTAGGGAGAAATAGGGATGGACCTGGGCTGATGGGAAATCATCAGTCTCACTTAATACATCAAATTTTAATATAAAAGAAATATAATGAATATGAAAGATCAGTGAAAATAATAAAACTAATTATAAGTTCACCAGCGTTACAGAGAATAATAATCATTCGTCATCATGAATGATCAAAAATAAAATCAACAGTCAACCTTGTGACTGGATTTGAAAGTGGTCAGTTATAGACCAGACTAATTATTTAGCCACTGCCAAACTTGGGGCAGCAATACGAACAATAATTTGGTTATTATATATGCCAATAGCCCTGAACAAGCTTTTCAGAATATCCTATTCTCAAACCCGTTTTTAGCTTTTGGCTTTCCTCAGTGAGAAGCTAGGATATTCAAGCATCAGATTTAAAATACCAGGTCAATCCTAGCACTTTATCTAATGGTTAACTATTAAGTAGAAAATCTGAAAATTTCAGATATGGGACTGAACTAAGTTCAGATACACCATATATTAATAGCTTTAACAATATAAAACCACCAAAGCCTTAAGTGTAAAAACAATAATTGCAAGGAAATCAAGTCATATATCATGAATTTAATTTAATAAGTTTGTATTACAAATGTTATATAATGAGCGTGCCAATAGCTCTTAACAAGCTTTTCAGAATATCCCTATCCTCAGACCAGGTTCTAGCTTTTGGCTTTCCTCAATGATTTCCTTGCAATTATTGTTTTTGCTCTTAAGACTTTCGTGATTTTATATTGTTAAAGCTATTAATATATTGTAACGATCCGGAGAATAAGTAGACTAACGTATCTACACTACAGGTCGCCACTAGGCATTTGAACCTAGAAAATTTATAAAGTAGGCAGATACGTAAGTCAAAAAAAAAAAATTTTTTTTTTTTTTTAATTTAATATTTTGATTTCTGTCGTTAGCCCATTGTCACTAGCTCAGTGGAACAGCAGAGATTTATATTTTATAATAAATTCTTATCTAAGAATATTTAAAAAAAGAATAAAATAAGCCACTGCCAGTAATTATACACACAAACATTTATTTACGCACATATATAATATTTAAAATTATTTTACTATCAGTTTACATTTTAAAATTTAACTTACCTTTTTAACTTTGATTTTAATTTACATTTTAATTTTTATAAATTTACATTTTAATTTTTATAAGTTCGCACAGATGGGTTTATAAAAGTTTGTTTTAAAATGTTGAGTGTAGATCGGTTACATAGATTACACGGTTAAAAACATTTCAAAATAAACATAAACGATCAAAATACAAAGTCATTGATACCGTCAATTGCAGAGGGAATACAAGAAACCCAATGGCATTCATCATAAGATACCGCATTGACACCAATAACTTAAAAGACATCCGAATAAATACATTTTAGATACTCACCGTAAGGTATCATTTACCGAATGTCTATATATTTTGATCAAATATGAAAACCAAAAACATAATTAACCGATAACGAATCCATGCAACATCCATACCCAACTTAAATTTAATGCATTTTTATTTAGAGTGTCGAGTATGAATAGACTACATAGATTTGCATTTGAAACAAAATATTCTATCCTTATTTAACCTTAGGCCAAAAGTTCACAGTCAAACCGTCAATTCATCTGATATATCGATGCATTCAATGTAATACGAATACTGCAGCACAAAAGATTAAGAGTAGAAATTGCCTCTCGTCAGATAGGAATACTACATCTATCTGACAAGAAGAGCAATGAAAAAAAAACTCCATAGGAAAGGACTGTGGTCATTTTGCCGACTTACGAATCGCATACCATAGGCCAAAAAAGAAGTGTGCGGCGTATAAAGCGATTCTGCCCACAGCGAATCTCGTACTACATCTAATTACCCCAATATATCCAATCCATTGACCCAATTTAACTACGAAACAAATAACCTAAGATTACCCTCCCCTAATATAACTTTACAATTCTATATAGCCATTCACGCCCGACTTAAGTTTGACATTTATATAATATTAAATTAGCGAAAAACAAAAATCATAAATAAAACTTAGAAGAACCAAATAAATAAATAAATGGAAATGATTAAAAAAAAAATACATCAATAAAAAGAATTAATAAGGAATTTAGTTTGGTCAGATAGGATCCTATTTCTATTTTTTTTTAAATACTGGGAAAGTTTATATTTTAAAGTTCTTAATGTTTTCAAATTAATATTCGTTTAAGTTCATAACGTGCTTACGGTTTTAGAAATGTTCATTAGTTATCCGTTGCTTGCCGTTTGGAATCCAGCAGTAAAATTCCTCGATGATCCTGTGGTGCTCAATCTAGGAAAACAATGTCATTTCTCTTTCATTTTTTTAACGGGATTGAAGAGTGCGTCTTTTCAATCCCTTCTCCTTCAACTCCGCACTAACACATATAGTCACATCTCTTCAATTTTCTTCACTCACTAAAATTTTATTATCAAACTTTTTCTTTTATAGTAGCCTTTCAGATCCAATCGACATTACATCACAACAATGTTTTTCTCTCCTATCTGACCTTTGCTTATACATTTTAAATGCCCAAGGGCTAGTTTATATTTAACTAATTAAAACAATCATTTCCATTTTTCAATAACATTAATTAATTTGTTTTCCAAACTTAAAGATATATTTTTATCTCTAAATCATTTTAAGTTTTTGCTTTTAAAATACTTTTTCTATTTTTAATAAAGTTTTATTTTAATAATTTTTTTCATCTGTGCGATTATATATATATACATACAAGTTTAAGATGATTTTTTAATTTTCAATTTTTAATTCTTAAAAAAAGAAGTTTTATTTGCGAACATTTATTTTTTTCATGTTTAATAATAAAAAAACAATGTAACGTATGTATGTGCCCGTTACAATATGGTGTATTGAAGCAGTTAATCTGAGATTCAGATTACGCTTCACAGTCTTATCCAATCCCTCACCACCAAACCAAATTCAAATCCCAGTCATACGCTTATATATGCAACTATATAATTCATTTTCTTTTAAAATAACTGCGAACAAGAGATTTAATAATCTCTTAACTAAATAAATAAATAATGTTTTATAGATTTTAATAGGTCGTATGTGAGCATAAATCATGTATGTATTAAAGTTGATGGGGGATTGTGTATAAATCAATATTTATGTTCATATATTTTGTACTAAAATGTATTTAAAATTATATATTGAAATATGTATTTATGTAATGGCGGTCATGATGCAATTGGCTTGGTAGTTTCTAGAAACACTCCAAACTAAAATCAATTAGCAGGATTAAAATCTTTATTGCTATGAAAAATCAAATCAATTTCCTTAATGTAATTTATCGTTTAGTAAAATATATTTCTGAGCTAGAAATAGATTTAGAAAAATCATTTCAGAAATATACCATTGTTTTATACTACCTTAATAATAACAAAAGGAAAGTTCTTTATTAAAAGTCGATCTGTAGCAGTATTTTATGGCCTTAGGCAATGGAGCTTAAAAGCATTCTTGAGATAAACAAGGATCATATAAATTGTGCCTGGTTTCAGTCAAGAGAAGAGTACCTAAATTTGTAAGGCATCGGCCAAACGAATCCACGTCACTCAAATTTCAATATGACCACTGTTGAGTAGAAAGAGAAAGATGCACCTTCTCCCAGCCATGCCTAATCCACCTCTCGCCAGCTTGCTGTTATACTGTTAAACAGCTGTGAACCTAATGCTATGCAGTAAAGACTAACCTGGTGATCTCCTAACTGCTTCCAAAAGGTAATGTTGTTGAAGTAGCACCATTATGAACCTTAACTTTCTTCTAATTAATTCTTAAATGTTTAAGAATTTAACATTAATGATTTGTAAACTCTGTAACTGATTCCATAATTAATCTTATAAATCTTTAAATATGTAATCCTTTAATATAAGTGACTATTTTATTCTATAACCATTTTTGTTTAGCCTCATAATTTATTTCACTTTTAATTTGATGCGGCAATTATTTTCTTAATTATCTAATATATATATATTTTAAATGTTAAATGATATCTCAATAAACTCCGATCCTCGCCAGCATAGTTATTTTTAGCTTAGCTCCTCACCATTAGAGGGAAGTGCCAATTGGTTGATTAATTTTTTTACTTTTAAAACTATAAACTCTTGTTAGGTTGGGAGAAGATTATAAAGTTTTTTTTTTTATCAATATATTTTTTGTGTAAACAACAGAGCGAAAACTAAAAGTTCCACCTTTGATTAGTTTACGAATTATGCAAATGTTAATCTCTTTACTAGCTCAATATTAATTAAAACAAATATATTAATTATATATATTACTTTTATGTTTCTTTATCCTCAACCATTTAAACATATATGTATACTTTTTGTAAAGCACACCTTAGACTTAATTTTTATTATGTTAACGTATATGGAGTTTTATTGAAGAAATGAAAGAGGAGAGGGGATTAGAACTTTAGTTTATGTTAAAACTGAAATATATTTTCTAATAATGCCTTTAATTTTACATTAGTAAATCCCATCATATCATTATCTCTGGTGTTATTACTATAGGTTATAAGCTTAGTTATATAGATTTTGACTAATTATTTGTCTACCCAACATGTTGTTAGCCTAGGCTATTATTCCTCATATTTAGGCTTTATCTAGAGACGTGCGTCCGCATCGTCTCATCTTCATTTTAGATCGTAAAATGAATGACCCTGGACCGACCATCTACTCATGTAACGAGAGCAATGCATGGGATAAATCCGGAAAATTTCGACCCATTGCAACTTGTCCGAGTCCCTTAACTCAAAGAAACCGATTCCACAAAATGTGGGTATGGCAAGTCAGCATATTCGTCTTATTTCGAAATAATAAAGCACTTCCAAGAAACGGATCTGCAAATGCTATTCGGCCATTATCGTAACACCTCAACATTTAATTATATTATATTTCTCCTTGTAAAAAGCTTAAACCTATAAATATCTATATATCTGATATTATGGTCTAACTCAACGTATTTCACAAACTAAATAATTTTCTATTGATATGTTGCTTAACGACTCTAGAGATAATACTTTACAGAAATACTCCCACATACATTAATCATGCAAATAAAGTAAATAAATCTTTATTAAACATATTCCCATTTATAATAAACTTATGATAACTTGGTCGGTCAGTTAACCAACAATTATGTAACTTCCTGGGGTTAGTCAAGGTTGTGTCTCCTGTAATTCAGGTGAGCTATTATGTTTGTACACTATATAATTGAGTTAGATTAATTATTGAAATATAATGCCGCATCAAAAGTACTAATAATATAAACAATCTAAATATTTTAAAGTGCAAATAAGCACAATATAACTTATTGTAATGTGGTGCTAATCACTATTTAATATAATTCAAATGTGTAAATGTCTTATTTCTATTTATGTTCATTATTAAATATAATCTTAAAATCTAACATCTCTGATCATTGCTAGTCATTTTTTAACTGATTTAGTTAAATTCTAAAATAATTATTAAGGTATAAATGTCATGATTTGTAGAGTTATAAGATCCCACTATAGTTAAACATATGTGCTTTCAATATCAATGTATACGCATTTGCCCTATTTTCTCTTGAGTCTTTTTGTTTCTCCTCTTTGTGATATCGGCCGGCGATAAATTAAATAATCTAGTATCATCGGAGTTGCTGCGCATAAGTAATTGAATCTAAAATCTGGGCATACAGGGCAGAGTTCGTGAGTGTTCCTGACATGTGTATCTCGCGCATTATTGGACTCAAGGTACTTGTGTTGAGATTCTAGATCAAGTGAGTGAGTATGCGAACCGACTGGTACAGATTTTTTTCCCCTGGGTTTGTACGCCCAATCATGGGGCCTGTAAATTATTTCCACCCCTTATGAGATCATTGAGTATATATATAAAAAAATTTTGTTGAAAATTGATGACCCCGAGTCAAGATTTGTTTTTCTTCCAGAAACGATGTGCAGTGTTGCTTGATATGTATTATATGTATATGTACATATAATATATGTGTACGTAAATAGAGAAAGGTCCAAACTGGATGTATTTTATATCAAATCAGTAGTGAAAATGGCAATTTGCAAATATCATAAACATGTAGAATTTTTTTTTGTATTATTTATATGAGCAACACAGATGATCTTTTTATGTATATTATTTAACCAAAATTTTAAGGCACAGCTTAAATATATGGGTATATTCATGCAAAAATATGTGCGTTCAAACTTGAATATATATGTAATCATGACCGCACCCCGTTGGCTGGCGCCCGGTAGTAATACCATTATAAATTTTGCCAATATGTGGTGATGTGAATACTTTAGATGTTATAGCAATGATCAGAATTTGAAAGTGAACATAATAGAGACACCCAACAGATCTTATTATGTATAAGAATGTTACTACTGAATCATGTCTATTTCAGGTGCAATGGAACAACCATAACCCAAAAGAGAAAGCAAAGAAGAGGTAGCAGATAGCATAATAAATTTTTTTCGTATTGTGTTTGTTGTATGGTATATGCATGGAGAAAGGTAGCAGGATAGAACAAAGTGAAGAGAGGCAGGAGTTGAACAAAGGAATGGGGAGAGGGTGCATAGCCGTTTGAGAATATATAGAAAAAACCAGAATTTTTATCTATTTTTGCTTCAAAGTGCATACCCATTTGAGAATATATAAAAGAATCAGAAATTGGGTTGTTATTTTAGTTAAAGGTGCATACCCATTGAGAATATATAGAGAACAATGAGGGAATTAATTTTATTTATGTTTAAGAGTGCATATACATTTAAAAATATAGAGAGAATGACCAGAAAATTTTTTTTTTTTGCTTTATATTTTAAAGCACAACAGGAAAGAGAAAAAATGGAAAGTTTGGAAATGAAAAGCAACATGACGAAGGAGTTAGAAAATGAGGCAGGATTAGAGAGGCCAGAAATCACATTCAAGGATACCAGAAAGCAGAGATATGACGGTCAAATATTAGAAGTGCCAAAGAATAAAGAATGAAGCAACAGTGGAAAATAGCAGATCACCATGATGACAATAGAAAGGAAGAAGGACAGTCAAACCAGACAACAGCCAATGACAGGAGAGATGCAAATCACAGAGGTATATGACTTCATGCAGGAAGTAAGGAGAGAAAGGACTGAGATGTTAGCCGTGATTGAAGAGATATTATAAGAAATCAGAAGAAATAAGCCACAAGCACCCAAGACCGAAGAAAAGCCAGAAGTAAATGAGAGGTCCAGACCCTAAACCCATACTGTACCAGTCGAAAATATATGTCCATCCAACAAGATTTAGAATCTAAGCAAAAGTACCCTGAATCCAATCATGCCCGAGATACACAGGTCAGGAACAATCATGAATTCTAACCTATTTGCCCATTCCCCAAATCTATAACATTATGATGATGAGAGATTGAGTGAACCCAAAATTTTAAGTTACGAGTATATATAAATATTAATAAGGAGATTTGAACAACTGGATTAAAGTTTTAAAATATAAATATTTATTTTGAACAGAATACAAGACGAGTTTCATATATATAATCAACTCGACGCTTGTAAAACTTTATTTTTATTACAATCATTTAAGAATCTTATTACAGTTATTTTTATTTTGACAAATATTAATTTAGTGCGGCGGTTACAAAAAAATGATTTTATCGGAGTGGCTTGGTGGACGATTTATACGTAAACAAAATATATTTATAAAGATACATTAAAGTTTTGCTGATTAGACGATTTCAATACATAAGTTTATTTTTATTTAGATATTTGATTTATATATACAAAAATGAACTATGTGTATTTTGATCCATATGCACACATATATAATTCGAATATAATAAATTGAACAATTATATTGAACAATTCTATAAAAATAATAAATTATGTGCACACATATATAATTCGAATATAATAAATTGAACAATTATATTGAACAATTCTATAAAAATAATAAATTATATTAAATCTTAACGTTTTCGAAGAGCTTCATTATCAAGAAGTACAAACTCCCTCATTTACAAATATGCAAATATCTGACAAACTGGGTAAATATGCAAATTAGAATCAAAACGCCTACACTTGCCATTTCTTCGATAAGGTGTAAAATGACTCTCTTCTTCATCGCGTGTTCATCCGAAATGATGTAACACGCCTCTTTAACCCTCCTTCGCAAATCATTCTGCTCTCTACACAATACTCTTGGCCTCTCAGGTCTGCACCGATGACCCACAGCCATTGCATGCTGTACAAAAACTGAAGAGTGGGGTGAGTCCACTAAGGCCTTATTGTACGCATACACATGCTGGGAAAGTCTTGTTTGAACCGATGCTCTCGTTTCCCCATAATATGCAGCCAGGCAATTGTTTTCACTACATGCAATCTTGTAGACTGCTTGCTGTGCTTGTACTGAAAGAATATGATCTTTGGTGTTGTTTATACACCTATTCAGATTAGGGGGCAAACGAAAACACACACTAAACTCGGAGCAAAAAATTGTCCGCAAGTTTCTATCAATATTTTTGATACATGGTAGTAAAATGCGCGGTTTATCTTGTTTCAACTTGTGATTAGGCCCTCTTTTAAATTTCTTAATAGCATTATCAATAGCTCTTTGACTATATTGTGCCTTCATGAGCTCATTTTTACAAGTTTCAATATTGCTTCTTTTGTCAGCTGCACTAACAGTTATTTCTATGTAAAAATGATTTGAGGCCAGCAAATTTATGTGTATCTGGTGTATTTGATAAGTGATGTAAGTGACCTCTGATGTTAATAGGCTTAATGTTCATTTTATAATAAAAATGATTAGCTTCAATCGTCACTTGTAGGTCCAGATATTTGATACTATTCAGTACTTCCTCCTCATTTATATTTAGGCCTGAAGCTGTTATAAGGTCAGTTTTAATGTCTTCTGTGGTATCCTCTGGAGCTGCCACAAAAATATCATCTACATACCTAGCATACAGAACTAATCCACTATCCATATATCTAGGTACAATAATCCGTTCATATGCGTTCATCTTAACGCTGGCGATGATTCCGTTCATCAGAAGACCCATCGGCCAACCGTTGAGCATATGATACCACTCATGATTAAAAACTGCACAAATATTTCGGTTCATCCATTCCAGCAATGCAACAATAAACTTGACCCACTCAAGATTCATTCCGTAGTTAATGAGAGCTTCACTTACCACTATGATCGACTTAGGTCTATCAATCGATCCATATAGCTTTGCTACATCCAGTGCAGTCATCTTTGTGTTTTGCTCCGGATTATTATTCTTCAATTTTTCAATGATTAGTTTCAATCATCATATCCAGTAGTTTGTGTATTCCACTTATTTATGATCTTTGCTGCTTTATAGTAATGTACTATCATCAACCTCAAATGCACACCTCTATGGGTTTTAGCGTTTGCAAAAATTCTAGGGGGAGTAGTGGCCGAAGGATACATTTGCAGGTATTCAGCCTTTGTAAATGCTTTGGATGTATACAGTCTAAGCGCAAACGATACAAATTTATCTTTATTTAACTTGAAGTTAATCTCAGGCACTTTTCTAAATTTTAGCTTGTCAATTTGTTGCTGAATTTTATGCTTATAATCCTCAGTGTCCATAATTACACATCTATTACCTTTGTCCTCTGTCATAGCTGTAATATTCTGTTGACTCGTAAACCTTTGTGTTATTGCTATCCTATTTTTCCACTGATATCTCTTTGGATGTATAGCCTTATGTCGCAAACCTCTTGCAATTCTTGCTATATACGCATCCTTAAAAGGATTCTGTTCCAAACCATCCTCAGTATCAGCCATCAGCTCCATCTTAGGGCACTTCCACCCTTCCTCAACAAATCTAGGGCCTTTATTCAGGACTGTTTTCACTCTTCCAGGGATATGAGAAGTTGATAAATTGATGAATTCATCTTGCTTCTGCGGCTGCAATTGTATGCTCTGCTTAACAGCTAAAAATTGGAACTTCTTGTTAAATTTTAATTCCAACTGTGCTCTCTGTCAATTGCATTTTTCAACTATATCAACCAATGGTGCTCTGTTGCGGTGAATAATATTAAATCTGTTGTTTGCTCTGGCCAGTGTTCTTCTACACTCTGCTATAACCTCATTGAGAATGAACGTCTGAACTTGTCTCCTAATCGCATTAATGTTGTGAATTGATTGATTAAGCTTTACACAACAAAAATTCGGAAATACTTTATAGTCTCTACATTTCACCAAAAAATTCAGCCTTTGTCTATATCTGCACACATCCAGCATTGACTTCAAAGCCATTCGATACTGTATTATCAGCTCCATGACACAATGATTGTAATATATACAAAAATTAACTATATGTGTATTCTGATCCAATATGTCAAATCATCGTTTGACTTTGTTGAAAAATTGAAGAAGAATAATCCAGAGCAAAACACAAAGATGACTGGACTGGATGTAGCAGAGCTATATGGATCGATTGATAGACCTAAGTTGATCATAATGGTAAGGGAAGCTCTCATTAACTACGGAATGAATCTTGAGCGGGTCAAGTTTATTGTTGCATTGCTGGAATGGATGCGGAAATACTTTATAGTCTCTACATTTCACCAAAAAATTCAGCCTTTGTCTATATCTGCACACATCCTGCATTGACTTCAAAGCCATTCAATACTGTATTATCAGCTCCATGACACAATGATTGTAATATATACAAAAATTAACTATATGTGTATTCTGATCCAATATGTCAAATCATCGTTTGACTTTGTTGAAAAATTGAAGAAGAATAATCCAGAGCAAAACACAAAGATGACTGGACTGGATGTAGCAGAGCTATATGGATCGATTGATAGACCTAAGTTGATCATAATGGTAAGGGAAGCTCTCATTAACTACGGAATGAATCTTGAGCGGGTCAAGTTTATTGTTGCATTGCTGGAATGGATGAACCGAAATATTTATGCAGTTTTTAATCATTAGGGGTGTCATATGCTCAACGGTTGGCCGATGGGTCTTCCGGCAAGCGGAATCATCGCCAGTCTTATGATGAATGGATTATTGTACCTAGATATATGGATAGTGTGTTAGTTCTGTGTGCTAGGTATGTAGATGATAATTTACTGGCAGCTCCGGAGGATACCATAGAAGACATTAAAACTGGCCTTATAACAGCTTCAGGCCTAAATATGAATGTAAATCAGGAGGAAGCACCAAATAGTATCAAATATCTGGACCTGCAAGTGATGCTAATCATTTTTACTATAAAATGAACATTAAGCCTATTAACATCAGAGGTCACATACATCACTTATCAAATACACCAGATATACATAAATTTGCTGGCCTCAAATCATTTTTACATAGAAATAACTGTTTGTCCACCTGACAAAAGAAGCAATATTGAAACTTATAGAAATGAGCTCATCAAGGCAAAATATAGTCAAAGAGCCATTAATAATGTTATTAAGAAATTTAAAAGAGGGCCTAATCACAAGTTGAAACAAGATAAACCGCGCATTTTACTACCATATATCATAAATATTGATAGAAACTTGCGGATAATTTTTTGCTCAGAGTTTAGTGTGTGTTTTCGTTCATCCTCTAATCTGAGTAGGTGTATAAACATCATCAAAGATCATATTCTTCCAGTACAAGCACAGCACGCAGTCTACAAGATTGCATGTAGTGAAAACGCCTGGCTGCATATTATAGGGGAAACGAGAGCATTGCTTCAAACAAGATTTTCCCAGCACGTGTATGCATACAATAAGGCCTTAGTGGACTCATCCCACCCTTCAGTTTTTGTACAGTATGCAATGGCTATGGGTCATTGGTGCAGACCTTAGAGGCAAAGAGTATTGTGTACAGAGCGAAATGATTTGCGAAGGAAGGTTAAGGAAGCATGTTACATCATTTCGGATGAACACGCGATGAACCAGAGTCATTTTACGTCTTATCGAAGAAATGGCAAGTCTAAGCATTTTGATTCTAATTTGCATATTTACCCAGTTTGTCGAATATTTGTATATCATTTTTAAAAACGATGAGTTTGAACTTCTTGATAATGAAGGGTAACCCTTTGAAAACCTTTGAAGATTTAATATAATTTTTTATTTTTATAGAATTGTTCAATTTATTGTATTCGAGTTATATATGTGTACATATTTAATACTAACACTTATTAAAGTTTTACATATTGGATCAAAATACACATATAGTTAATTTTTGTATATATTGCAATCATTGTGTCATGGAGCCGATAATACAGTATCGAATGGCTTTGACATCAATGCTGATGTATGCAGATATAGACAAACGCTGAATTTTTTGGTGAAATGTAGAGATTACAAAGTATTTCCAAATTTTTGTCGTGTAAAGCTTAATCAATTCACAACATTAATGCGATTAGGAGACAAGTTCAGACGTTCGTTATCAATGAGGTCATAATTATATATGTGTGCATATTTAATACTAACACTTATTAAAGTTTTACATATTGGATCAAAATACACATATAGTTAAAATACACATATAGTTAATTTTTGTATATATTGCAATCATTGTGTCATGGAGCCGATAATACAGTATTGAATGGCTTGGAAGTGAACGCTAGATGTGTGCAGATATAGACAAACGCTGAATTTTTTGGTGAAATGTAGAGACTACAAAGTATTTCCAAATTTTTGTCGTATAAAGCTTAATCAGTCAATTCACAACATTAATGCGATTAGGAGACAAGTTCAGACGTTCGTTGTCAATGAGGTCATAATTATATATGTGTGCATATTTAATACTAACACTTATTAAAGTTTTACATATTGGATCAAAATACACATATAGTTAATTTTTGTATATATTGCAATCGTGTCATGGAGCCAATAATACAGTATCGAATGGCTTTGAAGTCAACGCTGGATGTGTGCAGATATAGACAAATGCTGAATTTTTTGGTGAAATGTAGAGACTATAAAGTATTTCCAAATTTTTGTCGTGTAAAGCTTAATCAATCAATTCACAACATTACTGCGATTAGGAGACAAGTTCAGACGTTCATTCTCAATGAGGTCATAGCAGAGTGTAGAAGAGAACTGGCCAGAGCAAACAATAGTTTAATATTCACCGCAACAGAGCACCAATGGCTGATATAGTTGAAAAATGCAATAGACTGAGAGCACAGTTGGAATTAAAATTTAACAAGAAGATCCAATTTTTAGCTGTTAAGCAAGGCATACAATTGCAGCCGCAGAGACAAGATGAATTCGTCAATTTATCAACTTCTCAGATCCCTGAAAGAGTGAAAACAGTCCTGAATAAAGGCCCTAGATTTGTTTGGGAAGGGTGGAAGTGCCCTAAGATGGAGCTGATGGCTGTTACTGAGGCTGATTTGGAAAAGAACCCTCTTAAGGACGCATATATAGCAAGAATTGCAAGAGGTTTGTGACATAAGGCTATACATCCAAAGAGAGATCAGTGGAAAAATAGGATAGCAATAACAAAGGTTTATGAGTCAACAGAATATTACAGCTATGAAAGAGGACAAAGGTAATAGATTTGTAATTATGGACATTGAGGATTATAGGCATAAAATTCAGCAACAAATTGACAAGCTAAAATTTAGAAAAGTGCCTAAGATTAACTTCAAGTTAAATAAAGATAAATTTGTATCGTTTGTGCTTAGACCGTATGCATCCAAAGCATTTACAAAGGCTGAATACCTGCAAATATATCCTTCGGCCACTAATCTCCCTAGAATTTTTGCAAATGCTAAAACCGATAAACAAGGTGTGCCTTTGATGTTGATGATTGACTTCGGAGGAGTACATTACTATAAAGCAGCAAAGATCATAAATAAGTGGATTACACAAACTACTGGATGTGGAGAGTATGCTGTCAAATCATCGTTTGACTTTTGTTGAAAAATTGAAGAATAATAATCCGGAGCAAAACACAAAGATAACTGCACTAGATGTAGCAGAGCTATATGGATCGATTGATAGACCTAAGTCGATCATAGTGGTAAGGGAAGCTCTCATTAACTACGGAATGGATCTTGAACGGGTCAAGTTTATATTTGCATTGCTGGAATGGATGAACCGAAATATTTATGCTGTTTTCAATCACGAGTGGTATCATATGCTCAGCGGTTGGCTGATGGGTCTTACGATAAGCGGAATCATCACCAGCGTTATGATGATCGGATTATTGTACCTAGACATATGGATAGTGGATTAGTTCTGTGTGCTAGGTATGTAGATGATATTTTTGTGGCAGCTCCGGAGAATACCATAGAAGACATTAAAACTGACTTTATAACAGCTTCAGGCTTAAATATAAATGTAAATCAGGAGGAAGCACCAAATAGTATCAAATATCTGGACCTGCAAGTGATGATTGAAGCTAATCATTTTTACTATAAAATGAACATTAAGCCTATTAACATCAGACATCACATACATCACTTATCAAATACACCAGATATACATAAATTTGCTGGCCTCGAATCATTTTTACATAGAAATAACTTTGTGCAGCTGACAAAAGAAGCAATATTGAAACTTATAGAAATGAGCTCATCAAGGCAAATGTAGTCAAAGAGCCATTGATAATGTTATTAAGAAATTTAAAAGAGGGCCTAATCACAAGTTGAAACAAGATAAACTGCGCATTTTACTACCATATATCAAACATATTGATAGAAACTTGCGGACAATTTTTTGCTCAGAGTTTAATATGTGTTTTCGTTCACCCCCTAATCTGAATAGATGTATAAACACCAAAGATCATATTCTTCCAGTACAAGCACAGCAGGCTGTCTACAAGATTGCATGTAGTAAAAACAATTGCCCGGCTGCATGTTATGGGGAAATGAGAGCATCGGTTCAAACAAGATTTTCCCAGCATGTATATGCGTACAATAAGGCCTTAGTGGACTCATCCCACCCTTCAGTTTTTGTACAGCTTGCAATGGCTGTGGGTCATCGGTGCAGACCTGAGACGCCAAGAGTATTGTGTAGAGAGCAGAATGATTTGCGAAGGAGGGTTAAGGAGGCATGTTACATCATTTCGGATGAACAAGAGAGAGTCATTGTTACGCCTTATTGAAGAAATGGCAAGTGTATGCATTTTGATTCTAATTTGCATATTTACCCAGTTTGTCGGATATTTGTTTATTGTTTAAAAAAACAATGAGAGTTTGTACTTCTTCATAATGAAGGGTAACTCTTCGAAAATATTTGAAGATTTAATATAATTTATTATTTTTATTTTTATAAATTGTTCAATATAATTGTTCAATTTATTATATTCGAATTATATATGTGTGGATATTTAATACTAACACATTAAAGGTTTACATAGTTGATTTATAAATGAGGATACATTTGATCGGCAGAATAAAACATTTTTTTTATCTTTTCAGCAGTTAGCGATAGAATACACCTGGGTCTCATTTTACGCGATAGATAGGTTCCTCAGAAAACACACACAAACGAAATCACGCAAAAATAGACGTAACTTATATTGAAAAAGGGGGGGTGCAGTCTGTGATTTTTCAAAATTCGCGTAAAAGCAAAGCACCAACGTAAAATTACTTTAAAATTCGCGCAAAAAGAAAAACAAGGAAATATGACTAATTAAAATTTTCAAATTTGAAAAAAATTGATACAAGACAAAGTTTTTTTAACTATAATATATAATTTTATTCAAAATAATATATTTTTATGCATAATTTACAGTACAGTAATTTACATTTTTTTATATACGTTTTAATTATTATGATTTTCTGGTGACAACGTAATTAGTAATTAATCTTTGAGACGATTTTAATTGTTTACGAAGCTCGCGATATCCAGACATACAACCATTTAACTCTTGTTGGAATTTAAGAGCACGTTAATGATTAGTGTCATTAATAAGAAAATAATAATTGATTACGTTAAAAAGCAAAAACAGAATGTGATTTAAAATGCAAAATTAACACGCACAATGTTTGAACAAATTTACATTATAATCTTGTAAAATATAATATGTGTATACATAAAATGTGGAAATCATGATTTTAATTTCATTATTGCATAAAATCTTACTATTATAAAGCACTGAAAATATTGAAGTTACTAAGATGAAAGTCGAATTCCAATAATGTGCTATTACTTTCAATATAACGTAAGTGTGCGAAATTTATTATTTAAAGTAATAGCGCATTATCGGAAATCGACTTCCAGTGAAACATGAATTGTGTAACTTTAAAATCGTGTTAAATAAGTCCACGTAAAAAGAGACCCAGGTGTATAGCGAAAACTAATTGCGGGAAAGGCTTATTTCAATAGGGGGGGCAGCTTCATGAGAAGTTGGATTTAAACTCCAACAAATAAAGAGAAAAAAAACGTTTTATTATCACATCATTACCAATTTACGTTCCTAAACAGGCTGGAAAACTAACTGTAAGAAATGGCGGTGCTAGCATATTATCAGCGAAAGGAAATGGCACATTTGGCCAGGATTCATTCTCCAATTTTCTTTAACGATGGTACATGCCAGCTTCATGCTAAAGCGGTACAGGAAGAAAAGGTAGATAGGAAGATTCTATGAACCGGACTACGGCGCATCCATGCATTGCTTCATTTACTCTAATCCTCAGGTTCTAGAAGTAAACGTAGACTTCTTTTATGAACGAGAACACGAACGATGAAGCTTTGAATCCCTGGAGTGAGATACAGGCGGTTCAAAGCAGTATATAATATATATACTTGGAGGAGAAGAATGACTAAGGAAAAGGATCACTCCCTGGAGTGAGGTACAGGCAAATCAAATCGAAGCCTTATGCGGCTTATGAATAATTGGACATATGCTAGCAACCCTATCATAATAATATAAAATCATTAAATTTTAATATTAAAGAAAAGCCTTATTTGGTTTAATGAATACGTAATGATATGCTAATATAATGATCCATGTAATTTAAGGTCATTGATCATAAATTAAACTATTAATGAAGCGTGCATTGCTCCCTCTTCTTGAATCAATATTTTCACATAGGGAACAAAAACTAAAATTCACACACTTAATAGTGCAAATTACAAAACAAATTTAAGTCGCCAGCCTTTTTGGCGATGATGACCAATAAGAAATTAATAAGACTAACGGACACCAATATCCACCCCGGATTGCAAAAATATTTATACATTTTGTATAAATTTATGATAAAACATTTATTTAAAAAAAAAGGTATTCATTTAAAGTACAAACCCAATCTTACGAGATATTTAAAATAAATAACAAGAACTCATTAATCCCCCCCCCCTTTTAAAGTTCGTAAGATCGGATTTAATTGGCATTTACAAGGAAAATTAAGTGAGAAATATATAAAAATATTAAAATTAAATTATAACCGCACTAAATTATAAAAATAAGAAACGTGAGTTGGATGACATTAGTTTATATGGTAGAGAATTGATACAAAAGATTAATAGAGCTTTAAAAATATTAAACATAAAGAAAATATTAGTTTACAAAATTAGAATTGGTTAAGGCGATTATACAGTATTTTGTCTGGTTACCTCAGGATTCTGTGAAGTATTGATGAATCTTCTGTGGCAGGCGGAATTCTTGGAGCTACATCTCCGCATGAGTTGGGTTGAAGACGGAGGGCACGCGGCTTAGGCCCCTTAAAATATCAACGGATGTGAAGTCGGCTAGCAACGATTGACCAAACTCTGACATAATATATTTTATTCCTATTTATGTCAGTTTTTCACCCCTCAGAGAAGGTTTGTTTTTAATTAGATTTCCTGGCTCTAATGAATCCTTAATTTAGAAGAGTTTTTACTCTCTTGTTAGTAAAAATACAGTCGTGAGATAACTGTCTAAAATCAATTCAAACCAATTTCCTGTTTGGAAATGGATTTGACAAAAAATGTTAATAGCTAACTAAAATCCATTAGCTTTGTTTTAGATTTTACTTTCTCTTAACTTTAATTTACAAATTCCTTTTTTAATCATGAAACAAACTCCCCACCCCTTTAATTATTTTTAGACAGTTCAACGACTGCACCTTCATCTTGAATTTATATTTTTAGTTTTATGACAAAAGTAATTATAAAGTATTAAAATAAAAGTTTAAAAAAAATACAATTTTGAAAGACACAAAATTATTTCATATTTTTAATTACATATATAAGCTCCTGTAATATACTTGTATATATCTGAGTCGCATTTATGAAAGTTAATATTTAAAATAATTATAGATTTTTATTTCAGATTTGTATTTATAAATCTCATAGATGCTTCTCAAAAATATATATATAGTTTATATATATTTTATAACAAAAAAGGAGCATGATGACACTGGGCTGTGGTAGAACCATGAAACTCGATCTTGAACTAAGGTCAACTGTTTCAATGTAACCACAGTACAAGAGTAACAAAAACGATCTTAACCAGGTCATCAACCAGGGATCATCCCACTTGGCACGTTTTGTCCAAGTACAAAATTTTAGAGGAGGGCCAGGAGGAAACCCCATTGAACATCTGGAAAACTTAAAAGAATTATTTCACTTACATAGAGCGAGTGATGATGAACAGGTAGCCATTGCTAGACACTACGTGAAAAATACTGCCAAGGACTGGTGGAGATTGCTAGACCATAAACCCAAGATGTTCAAGGAATACCAAGATGCTTTACTCCGGAGCTACTGGAACGAAGAATGCCAGGAAGATATCCATGTTTTAACTACAAAGAAATACCAGACCAACCGACAGTAGACTTATACACAGTTCTTCCTATGTCAGATAACCAAGTTCAAATCCCTGACAGCATTTTCTTATTCAGATGCACATATCCGGATAATCCATCATACTTATCCACATGGTTTCAGAGAATGATGTTGGGAATCCAGATTCTTATAAGAAGATTAATTATATAGGGGGACAATTACGATAGAATAGGGTATAGTAAGCAATCCTATATAACTAGCACTCATCTGGACATAGTTGTTTTTTTGTTATTTGGACCAGAAAATAAGGTAATTTTTTTTAAAAGTTTTTTTATTATCTTTGTAATTTGGGGGAAATGAAGTGATTAATCTGAGATTCAGATTATGCTTCCCAGTCCTATCCAATCCCTCACTACCAACCGAATTCAAATCCCAGTCATTCATTTTTTCTTAAAATTTTCTTTTAAAATAACTATGAACAAGAGATTTAATAATCTCTTAACTAAATAAATAAATAATATTTTATAGATTTTAATAGGTCGTATGTGGATATAAATCACATGTATATATTAAAGGTGATGGGGGATTGTGTATAAATCAATATTTATGTTCATATATTTTGTACTAAAATGTATATTTAAAATTATATTATATTAAAATACATATTTATGTAATGGCGGTCAGGATGATGCAATTGGCTTGGTAGTTTCTAAAAGCATTCCAAACTAAAATCCATTAGTAGGATTAAAATCATTATTTCTATGAAAAATCAATTCAATTTTCATAACGAAATTTATCGTTTAGTAAAATCTATTTCTGAGCTAGAAATAAATTTAGAACAATCATTTCAGAAATATACCAACCCGATTGCATTGTTTTATATTACCTTAATAACAAAAGGAAAATTCCTTATTAAAAGTCAACCTGTGGCAGTATTTTATAGCCTTAGGTAATGGAACTTGAAAGCATTCTTGAGATAAACAAGAATCTTGTAAATATGGCCTGATTTCAGTCATCAAGAGAAGAGTAATTAAATTTGTAAGGCGTCGGTCAAACATCCGCATCACCCAAAATTTCAACATGATCACTGTTGAGTAGAAAAGGAAAGATGCACCTTCTCCTGGCCATGCCTAATCCAGCTCCCGCCAGCCTGCCGTTATCCGTGAACCAAATGCTATGCCATGCCGTAAAAACTAATCTGGAGATATGCTTCCAAAAGGTGATGCCGTTGAAGTACCACCATTATGAACCTTAACTTTCTTCTAATTAATTCTTAAATGTTTAAGAATTTAACATTAATGATTTGTAAACTCTGTAACTCGTTCCATAATTAATCTTATAAATCTTTAAATATGTAATCCCTTAAAATAAGTGACTATTTTATTCTATAACCATTTTCATTTAGCCTCATGATTTATTTGACCTTTAATTTGATGCGGCAATTATTTTTTTAATACTTTATCTAATATATATTTAAATGTTAAATGATATCTCAATAAACTCCCACCCTTGCCAGCATAGTTACTTTTAGCTTAGCTCCTCACCATTAGAGGGGAGTGCCAATTGGTTAATTAATTTGTTTTTATTTTTAAACCTATAAATGCTTGCTAGGTTAGGAGAAGATTTTTAAAGGTTTTTTTTTGTTTGATCAATATACTTCTTGCATAAACAACAGAGGGGAAAACTAAAAGTTCCACCTTTGATTAGTTTACAAATTATGCAAATGTTAATCTCTTTAGCGCAATATTAATTCAAAACAAATATATTAATTATATATATATTACTTTTATAGTTCTTTATCCTCGACCAATTAAACTAATTTTCGTAAAGCATACCTTAGACTTAATTTTTATTATGTTAACGTATTTTTATTGAAGAAATGTAATGACAGGAGGAGGGGATTACAACTTTAGTTTATGTTAAAACTGAAATATATTTTCTAATAATGCCATTAATTTTGCATTTAGGAAATCCGATCATACCATTATCTTTGAAGTTATTACTATAGGTTATAAACTTAGTTATATATATTTTGACTAATTATTAGTCCATCCAACATGTTGTTAACATAGGCTATTATTCCTTATATTTAAGCTTTATCTAGAGACGTGCGTCAGAACGCCAGCATCATCTCATCTTCGTTTTAGGTCATAATTGGGGCAATGAATGGCCCTGGACCATCTACTCGCGTAACAAGAGGAATGCATGCGATAATTCCGGCAAAGTTCGGCCCATTGCAACTCCGTCCGAGACCTTAACTCAAAGAAACCAATTCCACAATATGTGTGTGGCAAGTCTGCATATTCTTCTTATTTCCAAATGATAAAGCACTTCCAAGAAATAGATGCGTAAATCTTATTCGGCCATTATGCTAACTCCGCAACATTTAATTATATTCCTTCTTGCAAAAAGCTTAAACCTATAAATATATGTATATCTGATGTTATGTTTTAACTAAACATATTTCACAAACTAAATAATTTTCTATTGATATGTCACTTAACGACTCTAGAGATAATAATTTATAGAAATACTTTAATCGTGCAAATAAAGAAATAAATCTTTATTAAACATATTCCCGTTTATAATAAACTTATGATAACTTGGTCGGTCAGTTAACCGACAATTATGTAATTCTTCCTGGGATTAGTCAAGGATGTGTCTCTTCTGTAATTCAATTGAGCCATCATGTTTGTACACTATATAATTGCGCTAAATTAATTATTGAAATATCCTAATGCTGCATCAAAAGTACTAATAATATAAATTTATCTGTAAATATTTTAAAGTGTGAATAAGCACAATATAACTTATTGTAATGTGAGGCTAATCACTATTTAATATAATTCAAATGTATAAATGTCTTATTTCTCTTTATGTTCATTATTAAATATAATCTTAAAATCAAACATCTCTGATCATTGTTAGTCATTTATTTAACTAATTTAGTTAAATTCTAAAATAATTATTAAGGTATAAATGTCATGATTTGTAGATTTATAAGATCCCATTAAGGTTAAGTATATGTGCTTGTCATTATCAATCTATATGCACAACTTCCAAGATTTTCTCCTTAGTCTCTTTCAGGCAGCCATAAATTAAATCTAGTATCATCGGAGTTGCTGCACATAAGTAATTGAATCTGAAATCTGGGCATACAGGGTAGAGTTCATGAGTGTTCCTGACATGTGTATCTCGCGCATGATTGGACTCAAGGTACTTGTGTTGAGATTCTAGATCGAGTTGAGTGAGTATGTGAACCGACCGGTACAGTATCTGAACTTTGTTCAGTCCCATATGATTATTTAAGTTAGATAGCTGGATTTGAATACATATGGGTGTTTGAAACTTTCAGATTTTCTACTTAATAGTTAACCATTACAGGAAGTGTTGGGCTTTACTGGTATTTTAATTCTAACACTTGAATATCCTAGCGCCTCACTGAGGAAAACTAAAAGCTAGAAACCGGTCTGAGAATAGGGATATTCTGAAACGCTTGTTAAGAGTTATTGGCATGCTCATTATAAAGTTTATTAAATTAAGTCACATGATATACGACTTGATTTCCTTGCAATAATTTGGATGCACAAAGTGAAGTGCTAATCCATCAGAATACAACAAAAAAATATAATGCTGGGATACAGAAACATTTTGATCATTATCAATGCCCTCAGGCCATTTAATACCATTAATGTACTGGCCAACTATAAATTTAATTTCTAATAAAAATTAAATAAAATGTGCATGGATTTTAAATGATATCTCTTTGCGCTAATGTCCATAACACTAAGCATAAACCCCATTTTCTGTATAACTGACGGTTATATATGAATCCAGATCAGTGAACAAGAGCTCTATAACTTACTGTGAACAAGAGATAATATAAACATATAATGTTTTAAACCTACTCTTGGATTAAATAAATTCACTGCAATAACTTGATGAAATATAAATTTATTTATTAGAAACAATAACAATAAATGAAAAGTCTGTAGGCTACACTATAAATATGAATACATCATTCTGATTTTGATTAAAATAATACAAAAAAAGTGTTATTACAAGGTATTTTACATATATATCAATAGGTTGACATAAAACACACCTATTTATAAGTACTCAGCAGTGCTGCATAATAATTAAAAATTATCATGTTAGAATTGTAGTTAACTAATAAAATAAAAATCAATTCATTTTAATAATCATAAATAATGACTGATTTAACATATATGTGTATGCGCATTGAAATATGTTCTCACACTAGCATTTATATCTTAGAATATTTGTCAAAAAAAAAAAAAACTTATTAAACTATATTATATTTTTGCAAGACATAATTAATCCCATGTTAAAAAATATATATATACATAAAACCAATTCATACACACATGCATTTTACTATTATTTTCTTACAAATCAAAGTTATTGTTTCTCTGACAATCCTTCATAAAAGTCCCCCCCCCCCCCAAATACTTTTAATTGTAAATATCTTTTGGAAAAAAGGTTACTAGAAAAAAAATTTTAAAACTTTTTGTTTTTTTCTTCCTTTACAATATTTAACTATCAAAACTGGAATAAATTCTTTATAAATGTTAATGGGAAGTAATCATCAAGAAACCAAATGATTATTCACTCATATTTTATACCCTTTTAAATGGCTAATATAGTCACATTTACTTTCAAAACATAACTTAAATATTTAACTTTAAAGCTAAGTATTTAACATAATCTTATTTTTCAACAGATATGCTCACCTGCTAATTTCTTTCATCAGTTCTTAATATCATCCTTCATTAAATAAATATCAGCATGAACAATCTTTTTACACCGGCAGTAATTATTGTGCTTCTTTCCATGTTAATAAAACTGCATGTGTATAAAATATAGCACAATACTTTTTCCAGTAAGCTAGCTAGTGCTGGAATCTATTGATAAGCTGGCCTATTCTAAAATAGTAGACTGTCCTATTGACATCTTTGGGAAAGTCACAAATTGAGTAACTGTTGACATTTAATCAGCTTCATTCAGTCTATAATTTGCTTAGACTTCAGACATGTCATCTAATACACAATATGGGCTATAAAACAAAAAAGCTGAGCCTTGCTTTCATGTGAATTCAAACTCTACCATCATGGCATTAGCAGCAGCTCTACTTCTTGCCTTCAGTTATAACTTCATAGTAATAATAATATAAAACTTGTAAGTCTCCAATGATTTTTTTTATCATTTAAATCCATCTTTTATACTTGATGGAATTTAAAAACATACCAATTAGTAAATTCTTTCTTTATATTGATCGAAAAAAGTTAATTAATGACCCTTTTCAGTCTAAACCAAACCCTTATCTAAGTTTTTTTAATCCCCTCAACACTAACTTTGTAGGATTTTATCAAAGATATTATACTAATTTTTACAAAAAGCTTTATACAAGTTTTAATTTAAAAAAACAAATCTTAATCTATTTCAAAATAGATAGGGAAATTCTATAATTATCAGTATTATCTACAAGCTTGTTTTAGATATCAAAATCAATAAAACATTAAATAGATCTTTTTAAATGTTTAATTTATAATGATTTTTTAAATTCAAAATTATTATTTATCTGTTATTCTAGTATAATATAGAAAATATCTACAAAAAGTTTTGTTTCTGTTTATTTCTACTTTTCCTTTCAAATTTATATATATATGCACACACTACTTTGATACTATATGCCATGAGACACATAGCTGCTTGCAATGAATTAAAAGTTTAGGAGTGAGAGACTAATTATCCATAATGAAGTGAAATTCTTGATAACAGTGTTATGAAGTCTTAATACAGAGAGTAAAGAGTAGTAAACATTTCATATTTGAAAATTATATTTATGTGGATAAATTTGTCTTGCAAATATGACAGTTTTTAAGATTGTTGAAATAAATAAAAAAAAATAACATGTTCCATGATCAAAAAAACTAAACAAATGAAATATTGGAACAATGAATGTAATATAAATGTGGAAAAACAACATTTCACTATATAAATTACATCTTATATTGTATATATTGTTACTACCTCCAACCTCTTTTACGTCGTCTCGTAAATTTTATAAAAACATCATTTATAAAAATCAATAACAATGTTTTAAATTTTATAATAACGACTCGATCAGAATTCTGTACCTCCCTCTTACACAAAATCCTATCACAGGGCTGTCAGTACTACGGGTAGAGTAATCAATATCATTGGAAAACATTTGCCAATAACATTTATACTCGTTTACTAGACAACATATTAGCCAATCAAACTTTTATTTATTTAAAGGAAGAAATCCTATGGGCGCCAGCCGACCTTGTCGACAAGTCTGCTTGACCAATACGGTCTAGTACCCGCTCCCGCTAGCTCAGCTACAATAATCAATAAAATATATTCCGCCTACTTAAAAATCAATTTTAGAATCTTTCTCTGCGCTAATTTTCTCGCTTTCTCTTTTTCTTTTATTTAATTATTTAATTTAAATCCAATTTGAGTAATCACTAAACCATGAAATCTTCATTTACGCTATTACACTTCGTTTGGTCTTATAATATAATTAACTACACTTTCGTTCAAGTTTAGATAAAATTTAATGCAATCAAAATTTCATATTATAAATACAAAAATAATTATACGCACACTTATAGTTGAAATCACAATAAAATCTCATATTATAAATACATTTTGGAAATAATCATACGCATACACTTATATTTGAAATCACACTGAAATACATTTTGAAAAATAATTATACGCATATACTTATATTGGAAATCACACTAAAATCTCTGGGTAATGGAGCTAAAGACACTTAGTAGTTATTGTTTGTAACTTAAAGTTCAGAGTTTATCATTACGGCTTTTATTAGTGAATTAGAAATTGAAATAAACATTACCTAGCTTTCTCCCCTATGCACGGTTCTGAGCGTTGCTTCTAATAGTATTTCCTTCGGTCAGTTAGCGCTAACTCTTTGCAATCCGTTTCCCGATGTCTTTGGGATCC
Source organism: Epiperipatus broadwayi (assembly GCA_028023455.1). NCBI lineage: Eukaryota > Metazoa > Onychophora > Udeonychophora > Euonychophora > Peripatidae > Epiperipatus > Epiperipatus broadwayi. The sequence goes on along the minus strand of JAQFVV010006216.1, from coordinate 5,921,154 downwards.
TGTGGGCTCCACGTGGACACTCCGTCTCCTTCTTGTTTACACGACGATGATCGAAATTTGAACTGTCCGCTGTTGGTATTGCATGGAAGGATTCGGCCGGTTGTTCACACGATGGGTTTAACAATGCAGCATTTTACTTTAGACGTATACTCTCGATCTATGAAAATAATACAATTAATGAATGAATAAGAATAAGTAAGATGATTAAGCTGTGATTAAGTTGATTAGGTAAGTATAAGAAGATGATGATTGAATAGAAAATTCGCCCTTTTTATATTTTACAGTCCTTATCTTGCGGATTCAATCTACAATACGTAACTAATCCTCTGGTGTTTCAGTTATGGTCCGTGCTGATTTTCTGGTGTTCGCATTGGTCATTTAATTTCTTTGTGTTCTCTGCTAGAGTTATTTCAATTTCTTTATTTCACTTTCTTTGTTATAGTTATTTCAATTCCTTTGTTAAAGTTATTTTCAATTTCTTTGTTAAAGTTATTTTCACTAATTAGCCGTTTAATGGAAATTTCTTATGTTTGTCATTAGCTCCCATTGTTCACTACATTCATTTAATTACATATATTTTTTCTTTTTTATTATGATTATAAGACAAAACGAATTCCACCTTGCTTTTTCTTTTTTTTTTTTTTTCTTAAAGCAATCTTAAATCGAATTTCAATTTAGTTAAATCAAATTTTAATCAAATCAAATTTAGTTAAATCAATTTTTAATTCTTTAGGTTTTATTTAAATACGATTCAAAATTATATATTATAAAACTATTTATTTTATGCTTTTAACGATAACCTGTCTATGAGAAAAAAAATCTTTATTCTTATTTTACCCTACACGATCTTTTATTTTTATTAATATTTACCCAAATCGTTTATCAATTTATATTATTTTTAAAATTATGTGTACCGCCGAAGCAAGCACACTCCTTCCTGATATATCTCGGTACAATATGTTTATTTAAATTAAAACAAGTGATGATAAAATTTTATTATTTGTCTTAGTAATGTATTAAGTTAATCAACTTTCCTTGGAGAGAGAATTTGCCACACACAAAACTGCAAATAACTTTCGTCAGTTGAATAGAACTTATGTTCAACCTAATACATTAGTGCTCAAACGTCATTTGTTTTTCTAAACAATTTCACTTTCTGAACATCTAACCATATATTTATTTTACTATTCAGAATAACAAGGATGTACCTATTTTATTTATCTGTGCCATCATTTTAAATTAGAACTTGCAAAATGTTTTCAAGATTAGCAGACTTTGAAGATGGTGTAGACGTGATTGAAATCAATAAAAAGATAACTGATAATCTATTAAAAACTGCTAGAGAGATAGTTTGTATCAAAAAGCAGCAATCTATCAGGTTGTATTCTGAAATTAGACAATGATTTGAAGAAAATAAGTAATCTAACAAAAATTTTTTTAAATAATCCATTAAGAATAATTGAATATTTAGAGTTTTATAAAATGATATAGAAAAAAGTTTGTAATGATATAAAAAAAAATGTAATTGCAAATTGGCATAGAAAACTATCATCAACCTTTTTATTGATTGTCAATCCAGTTTTCTACGATCTATTGCTTCTCCACATCACATCAAGGTTCTTATTTCATGAATCCATATCACATGTGGCCTCTAGGTAGATCTTTTAGAATCTCTTGGGATCCAGTTTAAGACCAACTTTTCATCTATTACCATATTTTTTAGCAATACTTCTTTCAACCTTTTAAATTTTTCCATATCAACATATTTTGCTTTTAATTCTTTTCTATTATTACCAACATATATCTCTCCATACTTCATTGACTGTCTTGAAACTTTCGTATTGCTCTTTTGTTTATTATCCAAGTTTCAGATCCATAAGTAAGAACAGGTCAAACATAAAAACCTTTTCAAACATAAGCATATTTCTTTTTTAATATTATTTCTACTAAAAGCACTCCATTCAAATTTAATTCTATGATTAATTTAATTCATTGTATTTCTATCTTTATTAATAATCTGGCCAAGGTATTTTAGTTTTCAATTTTTTATAATTCATGATTGTCAGTCTTTATTTTCGTCTGATAACTGGTGCAACATATTCTGAAACTTTAAAACATTATTTGCAAAAAAAAAAAAAATTTTGTTTGAAAGTTTAAATCAGTGTTCTTCAACCCTTGGTCCGCGGCCCAGCACCGGCCGCGTGGTAGACGGGCAGTAAAAAGTTTGTAACAATAAATACTAAGAGTTTAAACTTTTAATTAATATAGCCAATTTTTATCTATTTTTTCATCTCATTTTTACCCAATTAAAAAAAAAAAGAAAACAGAATCTAATCAATCATTCATAAATTTATTTGTTTTTCTAGTTATCACAGATATTTATTGGGGGGGGAGGGGGTAGAATTAAATTTTTATTACTTTTCTAAAAAAATTTAAAAAAAAGTTTTTTATTATATAAACTCCATATATATAAAACTTTATCTTATATATTTAACATTGTTGTTTTGATCAGTTATAACAATTATGCTTATCTTTTAAGAAAATTTATCTATAGACTTCTGCCAGTCTGCGAAATCTTATCCTTATTTTTGCTGGTCCATGGAACCGTATCCTTATTTTTACCGGTCCGCAGGTGTGAAACGTTTGAAGACCACTGGTTTAAATGACTTAAATAATCTTAATTTACTTTTATTCCATTATTTTCCCATTTTAATCTACACAACACTTTTTTTAAAACTGCTGTAAAAAGTTTTTGGGATATTGAATCACCTGTTGTATACCCTTTTTAATATTAATCTTCTTAATATCATGTTATTAATTGCTGCTATTGCATTTTGACAAATATTTTTCAGAATATGGCAATATCTCAGATCTATATCTTGGTGATACAAAACTTTAATCACTTAAAATGCTTATAGTATCAAATGTTTTCATAATTTAAAAATCAAAGCACATTAACATCTCTTATTGATCATATCTATAACTTCTCTTAATATTTGGATATGAGCCAATTATTAAACCAATCTGAAGTTCACTGTAGATGAATTGTAATTATCTTAAGATTTTGTATAGAACTAATGTAAAGCTGATAGATATGTAATTTTCAGTATCTTATTTATTATCTTTTTTATATATCAGTATCATTAATGCATTTTTCTAATTATTTAGTTTGAAGCCAATAAACATCACGTGATCACCAATTCTTTTGCTTGCTTACAACTTATTAAAACAGGCAAAACTCTCCATACAGTAGTGCCACTCAGTGCAGGCGAGAGTAATCAATGGATGCCAGAAGGCTTGTGCATAAAGTCCCCATGTAGTGCCTATTCATCCAATATCCCCAGACTAGTTTCTGACTTGTGGCCTTTGTCAGTGAGGAGCCTTGGATCTGAGAGAACCAAAGTCACCAAAATGTATAGGTACTGAACTGAGTTCAGACCTATATGACTGTATAAGCTAATGAGCTTGGATTGAAAATATTGTGTTTTCAATTTAAAACTCATAGTTTGTAGTTAAGTAGAGATAAAAGGTGGCTGCTGGAAGGTTGCATTAGATCCTAAGATCTAGGTGCAGTGCTCTCAGATCCAAGGTTCCTCACTGATGAAGGTCACAAGCCAGAAACTAGTCTGGGGATATGGATGAGTAGGCATTAGATGGGGACTTGATACACAAAACAATTTTTCTGTTTCTTCATCTGTTTTTTTAAGACATCAATAATAATTCCATCATTTCCTGAAGTTTTTCCTTTCTTCATGGATTAATTGCATGCTTTCTCTCTTCTTTTAAAATGCTTGGCAATTTAGAAGATATAGTAATTGTAAGTAGTCATTTTGTTTTCTTGTTTTTCTTTTTTTATAACTTTTGAAACATTTTCTTCTATAGCATTCTTTCCCAAATCACAGTTCATCATCAACCATTATGTGTCCACTGCAGGATAGTCTCCACATTCAATCCATCTCTATTCTCTCTTCTCCACATCACTCTGGCATACTTCTTTATTTCAACCATCCATCGACCTCCCATGTGGTCTCTTTTTAGATCTTTTTTATCATCTCTTTGAATCCAGTTTAAGATTTCAACTGTCCATCTATTATTATTTCTTCTAGCAATATGTCCAGCCCAACTCCACTTGATGTCAGTAACACCTGTTTGTTCTCTTACCCATATATTGCGTTTTCGATCTCATCTTGTTACTCCTAACCTACATCTCTCCATACTTTGTTGAGTGGTCTGAAGTTTGTATTGCTCTTCTGTTAAGTTTCCAAGCTTCAGATTCATAAGTAAGAACTTGTAACACATTTATTAAAAACTTCCTTTTCGAACATATAGGCATATTTCCTTTTAGTATTAAGTTATTTTTACCAAAAGCATCCCAAACAAGTATAATTCTATGATTTAATAATCTTCTAATTCATCATTATCAATCTTTACTTTTTTATTTTGAGGAAATCATTAATTTAGAATATTTAACATTTATCTTTAATCCTACTTTCTTGCTTTCATCTGATAACTCTTTCAATATTTCCTGAAGCTCTAAAGCATTATTTGCAAAAACAACTACATCATCTGCAAAATCTAGATGACTTAAATAATCTCCATTTACTTTTATTCCCTTAGTTTCCCATTTTAATCCACAAAATACTTCTTGCAAAATGGCTGTAAAAATTTTTGGAGATCCTTGCAGTACATCCATCTCGACGTTAACCTTTATTGTCATTATATAATCTGATTGTTGCTGTCGCATTTTTATAAATATTCTTTGGAATAGGACAATATCCTGGGTTTTTCATAATCAACAAATTCAAAGCATAATGGCAACTCACATTCATCAATTCTTTCTATCACTTCTGTTAATACTTGGATATGATCCATTGTGCTAAAATCACTTTTAAATCCAGCTTGTTCTTTTGGTTAATTAAAATCCAAAGCTATATTTTTTTCTATTATTAACTTTCGTTCTTTACCATTTTAGAGAACTCCAGATATTCAATTCTTTTTAAAGGATCATTCTCAAATATTTTTTCTTTTCTTCGTATATTCTTTTACCTCACTTGAAAATTTACTTGGTGAATTATTACTTTTTTTGTACCAAGCAATCTTTGTTGCAATTCTTATTACAGTATCGGATATTTTTTTGATCTGTAAAGTTTGAATCTTCTTCAAATTTGTCAATACTTCAAAATAATTCATGAATTCAAATTTAAACTCATTGCAGTCTTTCTGAATATTAAGAGTATCAACTGTCAATGTCTTTTTTCGTGATTTGCATCTCTAGTTTTTCATTAACACATGTAGATCTTACTAATCAATAATCACTTTGTATCTTGAAATACAAATTTTTTGTTGGTCAAAATATAATCCAATTTTGCTGGTACATTCATTTGAATGCTTACATGTTCATTTCTGCTCTACATTTTCCTCAAAGAATTTGTAATAGGCAGTTTTTCATTTTCTGAAAAATTCTACAAGCTTGTATATTCTCATTTCTGGAACCACAGTTAAATATATCTACAGCACTTTCATTTTTTCAATTATTTTCCAATTCTAGCATTAAAGTCTCATGAAAATTTTAAAGGATTGTTTGATCAATAATATTTTCTGCCACTACATAAAAATCGTTTACTTTTTTATAACAATTAGAACTTACTGGGATATAAACCTGAATTATTTGCATTTGGTATTTTCCCTTAAGTTGAATAACTAATCTTGCCACTTGTCCTTCCAGTACTTGTGTCTTCATCTCATTGTTTTTTTTTAACTTCACTTAATTCAGCAACATCCTATTTAATATTAGACAATTCTTCATCCAATGTATGTAATCTTCTTTCACTCGAAAGTGATTTGTAGTTTTTATGTTGTAAATAAAATAGATTCTCTACCTGCTGCCTTGGCTGATGACTTTACAGCCTTTTGATTATAGGACAGACCATCATAAGGTTTTTTTTTTCATGGTTGTAAATATATAGTAAAAAAATATCATTCATCTTGCATTCATTTTACCTTCAAAAAAATTTAACTGATGTTTCTTAGTTAACAGGGGAAAAGATCTTGGTTTTTAATATTAAACTTTGAGATAAAAAAGCCAATAAATTCACCAAGCTGTTTATTTATTATATGATTAATCATATAATAATATCACTTGTAATGACAAGAATATGTTGAATGGATATTAGAAAATTTGCCCAGGTTGGTTCTTGTAAGGCTTCAAAGAACAATCAAAGGGTCTCTTTTCAGTTAACAAAATACTCCTTTCTGCAGCTAAGGGTAGTTGTAGAAGAGAAACATCTAAGAAGAAAAGATAGAACTTCAAAAAGAGAGATGACATTATCATATATATAATCTGGCAAGGAATTTTTCAAAACAAAGAATCTGTTTATGGAAGTTCAGTGAGAGTGAATGATTTTCGAGCCTTATATAATTATTGATAATTGAGCAGAATTTTCTACTCCAAGAAACTTAGAAATACTATGAGGCAGTATTTTTGTCAGTTGTTAGATGAGAGCATTTTGGCTTGGCATTTCATTTTATATCAGTCATAGGATCCAGTTGGTTTTGGTATAGTTTACATAGCCATAGTGATGATTTTGTGATTAGAATTTATTTCTTAGCATTTGATTGAAAACTTTTATTTTACAATATGTAATTGTTTCTCATAACTTTAAAGTCCTCTGTGCTGCCATGTTTCAGTTTGGCATATTTATTACTTATATACTAGTATATCAGATACTATATGGTCTGCAAATTGCTCAATTGATGTTATATTGAGTGACAATTCTTTTCTAGCTACTGCTCTTTCTTCAATGAAGATTGTCAGTTATACCTGAGGCTAACTTAATTTCTTTTCGAAATGAATTATTTATTTCAGATATATTATACAGTTGTACTAATATGTTATATTTATTTAAATTTTGAAAAGATTGATAAATAGTCAAAACAGGAGAAAAACTTTACTGTTTATATTGATATTTTGATTCAAAAAGTAAAGGTAAAGAAAAAGTTGTCTGAAACTTAGCTTTTTAAAACAGGCAAAACTCACTATACATATGCCACACACAGCAAAAATAAGAGATGGTGGTCATGTGATGTTTATTGACTTGGGTTTTTAATTATATAAACCAAAATAAATTTAATAAAGTGTGCTATTAGCAAAAATAAAGTTTTTTTTTTTAAATCTAAATGTTTGACTTTACAGAGATTTAAAAAAAAAAAATTGCATTTTGTAATAAAAATTAGTTTCAAATGTTTGAAATCAGTTTTATTGTCTAATAAAATGAAACATTCTGTGTGTGTTCATTAATGTTTTCACTTATGAGTGGGCTAAGCAAGCCTTTACAGATACTGTCTTCCATACAAATTTTTATATGAATTCCATCCATAATAATTAAAATATATATATATTCCTTCTAAAAATAACCAAAACTTCATTATAATGTTCCTTATTTATGTAAAAGCCATTATTTTGACCTTAATTTCAAAATACTATTACAAAATAATACATAATTATTTTATTACATTTTCATTTACCACTGTCAAACTTCCTCCACTCACAATTCTGACACTATCCATTTCAGATAAATACAGTAATGACCATTACTAATCATTATCGAAACTAAAGATTATCTCTAGCACAGATATAAACTTTAAACCTCAGATAGAGATTAATATATCTGATTTTTTATTTATTTTACACTTTATTTAAAAAAAAAAAAAGCCTATTTAGTCAGACTTCTCAGATCAACAATTGTATATAGTGGCATACTGTCATCATAGCTATTTTTGATGTTTTTAAAAATGTAAATATATATTCATTAAAACAGGCAAAACTCTCCATACAGTAATGCCATTCAGTGCAAGCCATAGTAATCAATGGATGCTAGAAGGTTTGTGCATAAAATCCTTATCTAGTGCCTACTCATCCAATATCTCCAGACTAGTTTCTAGCTTTTGGCTTTCATCAGTGAGGAGCCTTGGATCTGAGAGCACTGCACCTAGATCTTAGGATCTAATGCAATCCTCTAGCAGCCATCTTTTATCTCTACTTAACTATAAAACTATGAGTCTAAAATTGAAAACAATATTTTCAATCCAAGCTCATTAGTTATATAGATCTGAACCCAGTTCAGTACCCATACATTTTGGGGTCTTTGGTTCTTTAATAACCATATCCACCACTATCCTGTTAGGCAGGATTGATATTAAACCACTAAACATGAGCAAGCATAAGAAATGGTGATCATGTGATGTTTAGTGGTTTATATTTATTAAACCAAATTAAAAAATACTATAAATTTAACATCCTACAAATAAACTATGTATTTAACTTTTTTTTTATTAATCAGTACTGTGTTTTTATACAAATCACTTTAGATGCATTCAGTTTTCCATGAACATTTGTCAATTTGGGGAGAGAAATAGATATTTTATGTAATTAAAAATTTATCAAGACTTTTATCAACTAGTACAATACACATTTTAAATAACATTATATGTAATACTTTTAAGAAATTCTTCAAAAATAAAATATGCTTTATATAATTCTCAGTATGTATTTACTTAAATTTTTATTTAATACTAATTATGCCACTTTGAACTCAGAAACAGTATGTAAATATTGTTAAAATCCTATTATAAATCAATAATTGAGACTTATAATTCAAACTAATTTATAAAGTATCATTACATTTACTAAAAACAAATTTATTAAAAGTATAGAACTACAAATTAAGATGAAAACAAACTTTTTAAAAAAAAAGGTCCCAAAATTGCAGAAAACTATTTTTACTCAAGAAGAGGGGGAGGTGGGATGGTTCTTGTAGCATTCGTTTATTGAACGTTGGGGGGGGGGGATTCTGATTTAAAAAGTGGATTTTCTTCTTTAAAAAATTGTTTAAATGTTAAAATAGATTAATTCATAAGTAATTTTTATGTGAAATGTATCTATTATGAAAATAAACATAAATTAGATTCTATAATCCAATCCACTTTACATCAATTTAACTTTTTTATTTTATGGAAATCTTATAGTTATATTTTTCATGTCATAAAAAAAAAACTTACATAGAGATTTCACTTAACCCTTTTCCCGCCTCTTACGAGGCCTCTCGTCGACATCTGACGTCACTCTAACTCTGCTAGTTCTTATGCTAGAATATTCGTTTGACAAGTATTGAATAGGTTTTTAAAAGTTCTGTAAGATGGTGCCCTCTTCCAAATTATTTTACAAGTAAAAAATCAAAAAAACCGCATTTAAACCTAAACAAAGAAAGAACAATGTCAGTGATTGGTTGTCAGCGAGCTCTCAGCCGAAAAAGACATTCTGATTGGCTGGAAAGAACAAAGAAACCGACTGATCAAAGAAAATAAAGAAAAACACTGAGATTTTCATTTCGAATGCAATTTAAGTATTAAAAAAATATAATTTGAGAAATTAAACTAGTTTTTTAAAAAATATACCAAAAAAACAAAATTATTTTCGAAAAATATTGAAGATTTTAGTAAAAATATTTAAGATTTAGCAAAAAGAAATCTTTACTTTTTGATATCGTAAAATTGAAAAAAAGCGTTTGCGTCAGCACTTTTTTGTTTAGACATTCGCTTTATATTTGCCGAAATTGAATATATTTTATAAAAAATAAATAGCAATTTATTTTTGAAAGAACTTTCGTTCTCTTTCATAACCTGAAAAATTAGTAATATACTTTTTATAAACGTATATGAGTTGGCCAATTAAAAGATTTGATTTTTACCTCGTACAACCAATAATATAATTAGCGGTTTAAATGTTTTCAAATACTACAATAGTAGCAATTTTATTTTTAACACATCACCTATCACAAATGGCAAAAATCATCGTCTGTATGAGATATTTGGGGAGTACGAATGACTTAATTTAAATAATAAATATATGGTAAAAATAATATTATTTTTTAAATTTCCCATGTGTATTAAATGAACATTTAAACAGTCAGCAGCAAATTATAAAATTATATTTTATTGAAGCAATAATTTATGAACCTATTTTTACATTCTAAATAAGGCTGTATATTTATGTACATTTAATCCTATATAAATCTTCATTTTTCTTACTATCTTTGTAAGTTTTTTTTTTTTTTTTTGCATAAATACAATGCATTACCCCATTTATTGTTTCTTTTTTCAAGTTTTTTCTTGGTTGTATTGATGAAATAAATAAAGTTTAATTTCCACTTTCCCTTTTCAGTGTGTACATTTTTCATTCAAAATATGAATTCAATAAATTAAATTAATCTACAAAAATAATAAATATTTTGAAAATAAAAAAATTACTAAAATAAAAAACAATAATTTGTCAAATAAAAAAAATAGCTGTAGGTTATAAAAATGTTTTGAGTGATTTTTCCAAAACTTAATATAATTTTTATAGCTATAATAACAAAGCTTTAAGTAATGATACTCTCTTTAAAATATTAAAAATTCTAATTACTAAAAAAAAAAAAATCATCAAAATATTGAAATAACAGTTGTAACAAGAGGTGTTTTCATTTTTTTTTGTTTCTGACTTCAACAAAATTTGACTACTAATTTTTTTCTAAAAAGTCACTAAAATTTAATAAAATCATCTACTTATTTAGAAACAAAATGGAATAACTTAAAAAAAACACACACAAAGTTTTGTTTATTATGTTATTGTTTAGTTTTCCCATTATAAGCAAAAAACAATTCAGCACAAGCTGTTTATACTAGCTTCAATTTCACTTCTGCAGAATATGACTAGGATCTATCATTTTAGTTTTCGTTAGCTCTAAATACTTTACATTTCTTTATCCCAGTAGCCCCTGACATCTAACTATTATTGTAGGAATTAAAAATTCATTTAAATTCATTTTTTAAGTAAAATTTCTGCTAGAAATAAGAATGGATTCCAACTATTGATGATCTCAGCATTTTCCATTCTAACGTTAGGAAATACAAGGATAAAAAAAAAAAATCATAGATAATAAATTGTTTGGTATCATTACATTTGTTATTTTTACACATTTTAATGTATTTAAAGTTTCAGCTAATTTCAATTATTTGGTTTGTAATGGAAAAGTGTAGGCATAAACATAATTGAGTGTATCGGTGTTATTAGATAGAGTGGAGAGTGATGGGTCATCTGAAAGTCTGTGCTCATATACCCTATATTATAATGCATTATTATATTTGGATTATACAGTCATAGATATGGTTATTTTTATATTGAACAATCAATATGAATATCTGAAAAATAAAGGTTTGTAATTGATAATTTTAATAATAAAGATCAATTTTTGAAGAGAATGCAACAAATTCAAAATAGCCATTTCAGTCATAATTTGGTTAATATTTACATGTTGAAAATGATCTAAGGAGGTCTAAAATTCATAAATCCTATCTTATTAGGTCTTAAAAAATTTAATTAATAAACAATTAAGTTACATTATTCTACTGAGCAATAGAAAATATATCAAATTTAATGGGCATTTTATATAAATTACTTTATGTAGAATGAAATTTACGCAGAATACTTTCATAATCTTTCTCAAGTAACTGTAGTTTGGCATTAATTAATTTTAAATAATTGTAATATATATTTTAGGTTAAAGCTTGTTTTTATTTTCTTGTAATATATTACTATTAAAAATAGTCTTCAAAAATGGGTACTTTTTTAAAAAAAAACTATTTCCTACTAAATCAAAAACATTTCAATCATTTTCATGGCTTTGTTAAAGTTTTAAAGCAGCATAAATATTGATATAAATATACTATTATATCTGGAAAAAATTTAGTTATATATGAACAAATATATATATAAAAAAAAACTAAATTTTAAAAAATGCAAAAAAAAATATATATGAATTTTTTTAAAAGTATAAATGATGTAACCAAAAAAAAAAACAATCCTTTTTTTTTTAATTATTGAAATTCCCCTCTTAAATGTAGTTCATTTTAATCATGAGTCAGAGTAAAAAAGAAACCTTTTTGAAGAAGATTAAATATATTACATCAATAATTAAAATTGACAATTTTTTATATACAGATATATTGTCTTCAATTTTGAATAGAGTAACAAAAATAAATTTTTTATAGCATAATTGTACAGTACTGATGAAAATTAGAGAAATTTTGAAAAATAAAAAAATAGAACAGCATTTATAAAAATAAAATTTGTGAAAATATAATTTTTACATCTTAAAATTAAAACAAAAAATTATAAAAGCAAAAACTTGTTTTGCTGTCTTTACTCAATTTAAAGTTTTTAAAAAAACTGGAAAATGACTTTATGTTCCCTAGCACTTGAAAAGTTTGTGGTTTAAACTTGCTTCCTAGGAACAATATTTAAAACTACAATGTAAAATATCATACACTAAATTATAATTATTCATTATAGAAAAATATCATGGGTCATTACAGTTTTCATTAAGGAAAAATTAATTTGTATTTCAAATATGTATGCATAAAAGTTAAACTAAGTTTATATTATTTTAATGTGTTTTTAAATTTCTATTTTATTTTTCTTGTTATCTGTAATTAAATAAATATATACTGGTTTTTTTATGCTAGGAGGATATGCTTTTCTTTTGTATTTTTCTGTGTAATTAATTTTTTTAAATAGTATATTTTTACAAGCTATATTGGATAATCTCTAGTCTAATGAATAACTAATAATATACTTTTATTAAGTGATTTGTATTAATGTTCTAAGGGCAGCATATTTGATACTTATCATTTAAACTAGTAATTTGCTATCTATATATATATTGAGCAATAATAAAGATCTTTCACAGAGGCAAAATTCCATACAGTAGCGCTACTCAGTGCAAGCCAGAATAATCAATGGATGCAGGAAGGTTTGCATAAAATCCCTATCTAGTGTCTACTAATTCAATATCTCCAGACTAGTTTCTAGCTTGTAGCTTCCGTCAGTGAGGAGCCTTGGATCTGATAGCACTGCATCTAGATCTTAGGAACTAATGCAACCCTCCAGCAGTCACCTTTTATTTTTTTTAACTAACTATAAAGCTTTTAGTTCAAAATGAAAACACAGTAATGTTTTCAAGCTAAGCTCATTAGTTTGTATAGTTGTATAGATCTAAACTCAGTTCAGCATCCATACTTTTTTGTCTTCAGTTCTTTGATAACCACAGTCACCATAATCCTATTGGGCAGGATTGGTATTAAACCATCAAACATCGCATGATCACCACCCAAAGCTCCTCACCGATGAAAGCCACAAGCTAGAAATTAGTCTGAGGATATTGGATTAGTAGTCACTAGATAAGAATTTTATGCACAAACCCCCTGCATCCATTGATTAGTCTGGCTTGCACTTAATGGCACTTCTATATGAAAAGTTTTCTCTCGATCATGTTATGTTTGATGGTTTAATAAAGATATGTGTAAGAGATTGTGGTCTGGGCAAAACTGATAAGTGCTGGTTTAGCATGAAATATTTTGGTGATCATAGATCTTTTTTACATATCTTTGGTCATATGTTTATGATTACATCCCTCCACAAAGTATTAAAAATGGATAGAAACCAGTCCCTATCTTGCATGAGGGTGGCGTAGAGAAAATCAGACTACAGAAATATTATTCATTATTGGATAATCTCCAGTTTAATGAATGATTAATAAAAAGTTATATTTTAGTTTATTGGAATTAGGAATCTACTTCTAAAGTGATTTTACACAAGATATGTAACGAATTATTGCCTTGAAATGGAAATTTTGTATTATGTATGGGATGTAACAAAAGTTTACATTACGTGATGTTAAAAGAATTATCTACAGATAAATGTCTTTAAAAAGAAGCAGGCTTGAAGATGCAATTTTTCTAAACTCTATTGTAATTAAAATTAAACTGAGAGCTGCAAACCTCTCAAGCGCTTGTGACTATCAACAGCCAATCAGATCTTAAACACTGAGACAGAGAATTTAACTCTATTGTAGTGAATATCAATTCTTCAGATTCGATTTTGAAAAAATTAAAATTACTACCAGTTATATGTACTATAATATCAGAGTTTTCAATTATAGTTGAAATGCTTTAGGTAGGTGTTATTTTTATACACAATAACATTGACAAAAATACTGAAGAATTTATTTAACAAATCTTTAAGGTATATGAATACAGATCTTTAGGGTATATGAATACAGACCTTCACATGCCCCACCACTCTTCACACTATCTCATAACACTGATACACTTGAGCACTTATATGTTGAAAAAGATAAATAATCACCAATATATGTATTTCATGCTAAACCAGCAATCATCAGTTGGTCCAGATTACCATCTCTACACATATATGCTATAAGTGCTCAGATATATATTAAGATAGCCAATCCTCATACTTTAATGGACAGGCTTCCATCTACTCCAACTCTTCAACTGTCCATCCAATTGAAAAATCTGATGATGGAATGCTCAAAGGCCACCCTGAGGCCAAGATTCTTGTCATACCCATGTTGACCTAAGGTCAATTTGACCTCTCATGTATAGGGCATAATCCATTCAATACATATACAAGGGATGGGCAAACATCTCTATCAATAACTGAGACAGGCTTATTATATACCTGTGTTTATATATGTAATATATAGGGTATATGAGCACAGACTTTCACACGACCCACCACCCTCCACACTATCTCATAACACTGATACACTTGAACATATATATGTTGAAAAGATAAATAATCACCAATATACGGATTTCATGCTAAACCAGCAATCATCCGTCCATCCAATTGAAAATCTGATGATGGAATGCTCAAAGGCCAACCTGAGGCTGATTTTTGTCATGTGATGTTTATTGTTCATGTTTATTTTCACATTCTTGCTTTATATAGATTGTGTATATGTGTCGTTCTAGATTTTATTGTTGAACTTATTGTATTGTTATCTGATTTACTTATTTTTCAATAGTGCCTATAGGTGACATGAATATAAATTTATTTGATAAATTTACATGGGCCTACTATATAGTATTTGAATTTACTATATAGTTATGATTTTAATCAAGCTATCTTTTTGCCTACATATATAACTCATTCTTGTCAATTAGTATTGGATCATATATTGAGATCAATTCAACAACTTAAATTATAATTAATCTTAAAAGTTTTTATTTCAAACGGCTGCGACTGTTAATTTTTTTAACTGTAAGGAATGTGTAAATTATCCCTTAATAAACAAAACTTTATTATCTAAGCAAGATTTTGAAATAGTATTTTGCTTTGAATGATGTTGATTCTGCATTTTTTTAAATTTCAGGATATTTATAAAACTTTAATTACAAAATCGATAGATTGTTTTTAAATAGACAGGTACCATCAGAAGATGTTCATCATGAATAATTGATAATTCAGAGAAAAGATTAATTATAGAAACTATTTAAAGTCTAGATAGAAATTTAGTAAATTTTAAAAGTAAATAAATTCTAAAATTAAATCTGTAAGAAAATTAAAATTTCAAAATATCGAAAAAAAATCATTAATGAAGATTTTTTTTCTGAAATCGAAATCGATTAATTCTTGAATAAAGAAACTATTGTCAAAACAAATTAAATATATAAAACTCAATAATAATTTGTTGGAAACTCAAAATAATAAAAAATATATTGCTGATTTGTTTAATAATTTGTTTCATTTGTATTAATAAATCAAAACAACATTTTTCATTTGCTTTTTACTTTAATTCTTTTTTAGGAATAGACTTTACTTATTTTCAGTTGTCATACAAGACGAATTAGATAGTTTGAAACCAAAAATTTTTAAAGAAAATAAATCAGTTTTTGTACATGATTTTGTTTTTTTATTTAATCTTTTCTTAAGAGCTGGATTTTTTTGCATGTTAGAAATTTTGTATTATTATGCATATTACAGTAAGCTGCAAACTATACTATCAAAATACACAACTTCAATTATATGCTATCCCAAAAACATGTAAACAAACAAACAAAAAACATTAATATTTGTAAATTTTATACATTTTACAATATGTGAACAGCCATTTTTTCATTTGAACATCGTACACTATCAAGTTTTTTTTTTTAAAGGCTAAATAAATTTTATAGTACACTAGCAGCCATTTTTTACTTTTGGTGTGCAATCATGTTTGTTAATAAAAAAAAATTCAATTTAGATTAAAAACACATTTTATTCTTCTTATATTATCCTTTTTAAATTTGATGTTCATTATTTCACATGATATAACTTTTTTCTAAGAGTAGTGCTAAAAGTTTTACAAAATTTAAAAACATACTTAAAGTTAAAACTGAATTAAAAACATCAAAGCAATTAGAGAGGTTGTAGGTTATTGATAATGAGACTTATTATATTTCTATAAGGAAAAAAGTTATTGGAAAAAAGAACATCACCCAAAACATATTTAATTGCAATGAAAGTAAGACATTTCACTATTCATTATATTTAAAAAATAAAAAAAAGTACTATTACTTTTTTTACTTATTT
Source organism: Epiperipatus broadwayi (assembly GCA_028023455.1). NCBI lineage: Eukaryota > Metazoa > Onychophora > Udeonychophora > Euonychophora > Peripatidae > Epiperipatus > Epiperipatus broadwayi. The sequence continues at coordinate 5,904,680 of JAQFVV010006216.1, read as the reverse complement.
GTATTTTTTCAGTGAATGAATGACTGAACACACTCAGTAAAATACATGTTAATGTGTTCTTTCAAATTAGTATTAATAACTTTTTTTTTTGACATTTTGATTATACTATATTCGTTCGTATGTGCATACTATATATATATAAAAAGTGTTATATATGTGTGTGTTGAAAAGTACTGTACACTTGCAATTTAATAAACAATATGTATTCTAATCTTAGTTTATCAGTAAAATGTATGCTGTTATACATGATATATAGTGGATATTGCTATTCCACTGAATTTTTGTCATTTCTAAACTTGTGGAAATGGTAGTTAAAAGGAAAAATCGTGTTTACTTTAAAATACAATATTGTCTGAGCATTCTTATAATTTAGTTTCTAGTAGAAATACATTGGATGCTTTCTATAATATTATCCACAATTTGACATCATCCCTAAATAATGGTTCCAAACTGTTGCTGTATATTTAGACTTATCCAAAGTGTTTGACTTTGTATCTCAAAAACCGTATTCATATGATTCTTAGAATCTTTTTGCTTCTTGGCTTATAATTTATTTAAAGGATAGAAAGCAATCAATGAACATTTCTGGTATTACTAATTCTTATACAATAGTCATGAGAAAACACAAGTTTCTTCTGGTTCCTCATTTATTTTTTATTAATATAAATCGTATATTTTCACTACATTTAGTACAGATCATATTGCTTTGTATTATGCTGCAGTTTTATGCATTTGCCTTGATAACATAATTAATGATGATTTACATTTAATTAGTGAATGGGTTAGCTTTTAATTAATCTGAGTAAAATAAATGTTATACACTATTTATAAGTTTGTACTATATTCACTTGGCATCATTATTTGTAATAATTATTTTTTTTACATTTCAATAGTATTTATGCTAATATTTTATTTATCGGTAATTATTATTATCTTGGTGTATTTATTGATTCTAGGTTATCCTGTTCAAATCATATTGACTTAGTTCTTGCTCACATAAATTAAATTATATTTTTCCATTTATCTAAGTTTTTACTTTGATTAGGTTTATCATTTATATTTCTTGTTATCAAAGCATATTATGTTATAATATTTATTTAGGGAACTGTTTTACTTTTGCAATGTCTGCTTTATTCCTTTTAACATAATTATATAATATATATTATTTTTTGGCAGATTTTTTGCCACATCTGTTAGAGAGATTTTTGGGACTCAGATTACTGGATGTTGTTCATTTATATGTAGAGCAATTCTTGATATATATATATATTGTAGATCTTATTTAAATCCTAGATTTTCTATTGTAAGTATATATTTTAACTATTAAATATCAATTGACTATATATTTTCTCAAGACTCAATCAGAAATAGCTTAGATATAATAATTCCAAATTATTTAATATGTTTTTGCAAAAATATGTTTGAATTTAACTAACACCAGTTATTTGACTTTTAAAAATGTTTACATGAATGATTGTATTGTACTAAATAATATTGTGTGTGTGTGTGTATTTTATAGGATGTTTTATTTTTTCTGTTACATTTTAAATTCTTTTCTCAAGATTTGTCTTGTCTTGAATTTATATTATTTATTTGTTCTTTATTGAATAAATAAATATTTCAGTGTAAGTTGCAATGAATGGATATAACAAACAGTCTAGAAGTAATTATATTCTATTAAATCATCTCTGCTCTTTATTACTGTTTTACAATGCTTTTATTACAACCCAACAGTTTCAGTTACCCAGCAATCTTTTTCAGAACTATAACAAACACTATACAAATATACATGAACATATAATATTACATCCTATATATATATAAATACTATCCCATAATCATTATTTACATACCAACATATTTTTATATATCTCTTGTTGTGTTTGGCTAAATTTACAGGTTCGGTTCCAAGCCAACAGACAAGTGATGACACTACTCAACAATTAATATGTACAATTTATTAGTGACAAAAATATACACACATGTTAGTTAATAAAACATATAAATATAGTCTATACATTTTAATGCTGAAAAAGTCGTGCCGAGTAATGGAACTTATTTCCAGCTATATAAATAGCCTGCCTCATGAGTTCAAGCACGACTCTTCTGGCTTTGCAGTACAGCTTATCTCGAGTCGGGTCTAGTTCAGACTCTTCCGGCTGTGGACATAGCAGTTTCCAGTCCTTAGGTGGACATACCTCACTGTGTGGACGTCGCAATAATGACTAGAGAAAATACCTTTACTGTGGCAGAAGGTTTATTGGAGAGCATGTTCAGTCGTTCAGGTTGACAGAAGTAATTGCTCTCTGCCTTGTCTCTAAAAAGGCTGACTATTTAATGGCAGATCTACCTTACTGGAAACAGATTATGTGCATGAACCTCAACGGATTTATCCCCATTGGATAGCAACCGGGTGCTAGCTAATCAGGCAAGGAATCTGGAATAGTCCACTTCTAAAGGTAAGGTCAGATGCAGTCCTGGAGGACGTAGTTATTGAGATGCGCCGGACAATACAATGTATTGTCCGCTTCGTTGGTGGCTTCCGTTCATTGCGGTCCTGGCTTCTTTTTCGCTTGATGTTGTTCCTGGATGTTTGCTGCCACCTTGACTTTGACGTTTGTCTTTCCTGCTTGATGTACTTGTCCCAAGTTGGTTACTGCTTTTTTCAGCTTCTGTTATGTGGTTGATTCTTAGCTGGTTGACTTGAGTCACCACTGCTGGTATCCATTTTGTGGATCTGTAGTAGATGCGGCATAGTACTGAAGTTTTATTTTGTTTTTCGCTTTATTAATGATTGCCCAGGTCTTTTTTGAAACTATAGATGCTGCTGACTCTGTGTCAAGTTTCATCCTAACTGGCGTATCATTAATTATAATAGTGTATAAATCCAGACTCGTGGTCTTTGATATGATTTATACATACAACTTCTTTAGATTTTTTATAATTGCCTTTACTGTTTTTTGGAATGGGTTTTTCCATTCTCATATCTGCCGTTTGTCTTTTCAATTTTAGATAAGCAATTCTTATATGCCCAATTCACTTGCAAAACACGCATGTTGCATTGCAGTACAAGCATTCTATATGCCTGTGCATTTGTTCATTGCTTCTATAGTAAAGCCTTGGGCTATTCGATGCTGAGTTCTCTGAGCTGACTGAGTATTTGGATGACCCAGTGTTATGCTTAATTGTTTGCATTTCATAATTAGTAACTCTTTTTAATGGAGTAATTTGACTAGCTATAGTCTCTACTAGTCCTACCTGAGCTATTGCTGTCTCAAAATCTAGGTCCGGGATCATCATTTTCAGCCTCAAATTGTGTTTGTTTACTCCACAAATAAAATGTTCACGATGTGCTTCATTCATGAAATCTTTGAAATCACACTTCAAGGCTTATGTTCAGATTCTTGTTGCAAATTCTCTAGCTGTTTCCCCCTATTCTTGCATGCTGAGATTAAAATGGTATCTCTGCATTATTGTCAAAGGTTTGTGGGAAAAATACTCTTAGAACTGTCAACACTGTCAAAATCCAGATCAGCTGGGGTTACAGCCATATATTGAGACTTGAGTATATTATATATCTGTGGACCTATAATGGTCATTAGAGTGGCTAACTTTACCTCAGGTTTTTTAATCTGGTGGGCCTGTATGTAAAAAATCAAATGCTCCTTATAATTTGACCAACTCTCAGGTTGAGCCTGGTCAAAAGCTTCCATAGAGCCGATTGCATTAGCCTTATTTAGTTATTTATGCGAGATATCACCTGTAATTGTTTTTAATTTTATTCAGAATTACCACTCTTAATTTTTTATTTTATTCAGAGTTACCATTCTTAATTTTTTATTTTATTCAGTTACCACTCTTAATTTTTAATTTTACAACTATGTTGTTGTAACTAACTCAACGAAGCTTTTAAACTACTAGGGCAAGCTTTTGTCGCTGTGTTGCGAGTAAAGCTCATGTGATTGCTTCTAGCTTCAAATCGACACCCCTTTATGTTTGCTGTCAATTTTTATTCGGGGTACATCGTTTTTTGTTTTTTTTAAATCACCGTAATGGAATTATGGTGAATGTAATTCTTTCAAAAAAAAATAATAAAAATTATGCAACCTAAGAACATGCTTATTTCTATACTGAGCTCAACTATAATTTTTCCAGCCATATGGAAATTTTTTTTTTTGTCTAACTGTGCCAGATTTCTTATGTTTGGCTAAATTAACAGGTTTGGTTTCAAACCAACAGACAAATGATGACACTACTCAACAATTAATAAATAGCCTGCCTCGCGAGTTCAGGTACGCTTGCCTCGAGTCAGATCTAGTTCAGACTCTTTCGGCTGTGCAGGACAGCTTGCCTTGGGTCAGGTGCAGATGCAGTTTCCAGTCCTTAGTTAGACCTGCCTCACTGCATGGATGTCGCGATAATGACTAGAGAAAATACCTTTACTGATGGCAGAGGGTTTATTTGAGAGCACGTTCAGGTTGACAAAAGTAATTGCTCTCTGTCTTGCCTCCAAAAAGGCTGACTATTTAATGGCAGATCCCCTACCTTACTGGAAACTCTCGAATTATGTGCGTGAATTCCAACAAAGGATTTATCCCCATTGGACTGGGTGCTAGCTCAATCAGGCAAGGAATTTGGAATAGTCCATGGCTAAAGGCAAGGTCAGATATGACACTTCTCATTATAATTATTACCTTTTTATACGTTATACCCTTTTTATGTTCTATATTTAACAATTAATACTATTTATTTCATATAAATTTACTTTTATTTAACTCTAACTTTATATATTAATTCTTTAATATTTTACATTATTATTATTCATTATATTAACATTCAATATATATAATTTTCTTTTACCTGTAATAAAAACATTGTAAAACTGTAATAAAGAGCATAGATGATTTAATATTATATTATGAATTTAGCAATGCAATAAGAAAGATAAAGTTGTAATACTTCATAAAGTAATTATATTCATTATAGCAGAACTTATTTTGCTACATTTATATCCTCCACACACTATTTAATTTTTAAATCTAATGTCTATTCTTAAAAATTTATTTTATTTGTTTTTCATTAATTATAATTTTTTTAAGAATAGTTAGATTTAATAGATAAAATGGTTTTTGGTGAATATAATTATAAGTTGTGCTTTTTAAATTTTGATTTATTTTCAAAAAGGTAAGATAGAAAGATAAGTAACCTTTTTTTTTTCAAAAAAAAAAAAAATGGGAGAGAAAAAGAACAATTTTTATTATATTGTTTATAAAACTTTCATAATAGTTTCACTTTTTTTTGTTGTTGTTGTTGTTGTTGTTGTTGTTGTTAATGTATAATATCTATAAATAAAAAAATCCAGTTGTTTTTTTTTAGTCATTTAATAGTAGCTGCTATTTTACTCTTGAAAAATGCTATAAAAATAGTTGAACTATTTGAAACAAAGAAATATGATGTACTAATATTTGTATTGTTTTTGACTCAGTGGGAAATAAATGAAGATTTTTAAAATTATGAATTGAGACAGTATTTTTAATTATATATATTTAATATTATATGTATTTTACTTCATTTTAGAATTTAAATTGTAAAATATACATACTTATATATCAATTAAAGTTGTGAGAGAATATTCATATACATAATTAATCATTTTGATATATAGTTTTAAAAGAATATTGCCAAGTAATTGTTCAAGTTTTCAAGACATTTTACATTTTCTGAACATTTGTGTGTATTTTTATATTTATTATTAATAAATAATTTGTATTATAGATTTTAAAAAATGCACATATTGAATATATAAATATGTTTTAAAATATTAGATTTAACTATATATAATCTTTAATTCTGCTTAGTTGAATATTTTTATGGATAAAAAAATATTTGCATATCACTTTTACTCAAGAATCTATATTGATTGTTGAAAACTATTTCCTTTAATACCATCATCTCAACTCACACAAAGCCATTGTCTTGTTGTATTTTTCTACTGTCTTGTTTAGAACAAATGCACAATTTGTTTATGCAACTAAGAGCTAATGAAAGCCTATTATTAATGAACAATAGAAGTGATTTAAAAAAATTATATGTAAAAAATTTTGTACATTTTTGTTAAAAAAATATATTCATGTTTTGAGAGTAAAAGTATATTTATTAGAATTATTTACAAACTGTTATATTTAAATAATATATATTTTTGATATTAATACAATTTTATCATATATTTGTGGAAGCAAGCAATCAGTTCACTTACAGAACATTATTCAAGATTACCAGTTTACAATTTAAAAAACGTTTGCTATAAATTTAATATATATATAATTTGAGCTTATCATTGCCAAAGTTTGCACTGCCAAATTTGCATATTCAATAATAATAATTGGTGTTTTGTATAAAAAAATTAAATAATTTATTTATTTCGCACATTTAAATCTTGTTGTCTTATAAACAAATTAAACATTATTTAATGAATTTAACAAGCATAACTTATTTAAATGAGGAAAGCCCTTGTGCCTTTCTTCCTCTTTCTCAGTGTTTTTCATCAGCCCTTTCTTCCTGTTGCTATATATATATATATATTACTAATGGCAATAAAGAATTTTCTCCAGTGCATGTAAAACCAATAAATGATTTAAACTATATAATTGGGTATCAAAAGTTTTACTAATAAACTTATTGTTTTAATAACAATAATTGTGTGATTTGTTTCATTGAAAGCTCCAATATGTTCAGTCATATAATAATTCAAATTTTACAGCGGGAAATTTCAAATATTATAAAACTGATATACTAGTAATTTTATAATTTGAGTCTTATTAAGATTTGCCCATGTTCTTGAGAGAAAGATTTTCTACAGTTAAAGGCTTAAAAAAAGATTAAGTTTATCTTTCCTATTTAAAAAGGAATGTAGTTGTCTATTTATATCTGGTATTCATACTTGTTTTTTATCACTAGATTATAAACTTTAACCTAAATAATAATACATGATTTTAGTGTTTATACATTTATGATATTATATATCATGGCTTTAATTTATTAAACAGTTACTTAGTGCAATTGTAGAATGACAGTCTCAAGATTTACAAGTTCCAAAATTGAAGCTTAACTTTCTGTTACTTTTATTATTTTTATAAGTGGGATTACCTTAAATATAATGATTTTATATAGTGTACCGGTAAAAATCACCATGCCTAATCACACACAGTAATCCGAATTCGAACCCAGTCCACGTCTAGGAATAAATTCCAAAATGCAAACTAAATTCAAACCCAAAACCCTGGCATGACCCACCGATGACAATATTACAACGGTACGGGGTTTTCCCTTTACTAGCTCATCGAAAAACACAGACTAAATTACCTACAACCAGCTATTTCATAGATACCTTATAGTCGGGATATTGGTACGGCTAATAATTTAATGTATATATTTAAGTTGTCGATACAGACAGCAGGTGATTGACTAGATTTCGAGAGTAATAATGCAAGAGAGACAAAATTAGGTTAGATAAATTTTTAATAAATTATTGAAAGCATTGAATAATATTATTTACAGGTACGGTAAAACTCTCATATGTATTTATAATAAATTGCTGCTAGTCATCAATAATCGATTTGTACTGATTAACAAACTCATGCCAATATTTATATGTTTAAATGGTTGTACAGGTTGATATGAGAATCAGAGTAATTGGATCACTTAAAATATTTAACTAATAGTTTATATTAAGTTGTTTTATTTTAATAGTTTCAAACCATTCGCATACATAAATGGGAGGCGCTTTATATAAAAATATGATATATAATACTGATGTACTGATGGTTGCAGGGATTAATGTATACTACGAATAATACTTCGGTGCATTGACGGAATACCGGGCGGCTTGTACTTTGACAAGTCTTAATGCCCCCAAGTAGATCCGGGACACTACAACCAGCCGGGCTCATTTTCAACCCCGTGATCCAAGAGATTACCTGGAGAAGAATTTCTTTCTCTCCATGTGGAAGTAAAATGAGACGCCAACTTAAGCGAAGGTAAAGGCATTGCCACAGTAACATCGAGGAAGAGTGGTCGGAAGTGGATTTTAAAACGAAATTATATAAAACCTTTTCTCTCCGAAACATTTTCTACGCAACAGTCCGATATAACTATTCAATAAAACTGGCGAAATCAAACGATCGCAAAAGTAATAATTAATTAATTTCACTCTGAAACCCATAACTCCCCAGATTGTTCGGAAGGTAATAATAGCAAAAATATTCACTTATTATTCTTACTCCGTAATAATATAAAAAAAATTATAATAAAATTTTAGACTATTTTAAGTATTGAGATTTGGAGTATAGATTAAAATATTATAACGAAGTAAAAGAAACAACAAAAATATTTGAATATTTCTCAACTCAACATAAATGAAACAATTTTTAGTTCGATAAAAGGAAATTACTTTTAAAATGAATATAATAAATATTATGAGATAAACTTTACTGACTTTAATTGGCATCGTACTGACTTTAATTAGAGTTGAGAAATATTATTATTGGCATCGTTTTGTTTGTAAAATAAGTAATAGTAAAATATAAATGTATTCACAAATGGATTATTAGTAGGCACAAATCTTAATAATATTAGAGAAGGAAATTTACTGACAGGTTGTAGTGTAACATTTTCAAATGGAAAACAAGAAATTTACATGCAATTAATTAGGTTAACAGATTAAATATAAAATTATTACTGAGAGGAAAGTTAAAAAGTTCATGTAACAAAAGTTACCATTCTTTCTTCGTCCGGCTTTTCTTCTTGCGGTGATATGTATGAAGAACGTAGGCGCGCATTTTGAATTTCTTAGAAAGGCATGGTTAATTTAAATGTTGGAATTTGGAAGACTGGAAGCACGGAAAACATTACAGATCAGCAGTATGAAAGATTTAAATTGGCATAACAGGGATCAGCTTCTTGGACTTAGCCCATCATGATTTCAGTTTACCGGGCAACTTCTTAATAACGGTTGAAGTGATTTCTCTGGAACAACTACTTTGCTGTAGCTGGAGACGATCTAAGCACAGCCAAGTCAAAAGTTAGAGTGTCTATATTATATTTAAGATGGCTACGGTTGACCTTTCTGCCTAGTTTTTGTTCATAACTCCGCCTCCTTTGATTTCGGCCTCGAGCAATATCTAATTTGACTATACAATAGCATTTGCCTTTCTTGATAAGAGTTCTACGTTTCTCATTTATTTTTAAATTTAATACATGATTCTAAATTGACAAAACAATTACATCGGAATTCGTGAATACAAAAATATACATTCATTATCTTAATTTATCGAAGTACAAATTAATCATTCTATACCTTTTGTACAAGTAGGATTTTGATTGAAAATACTGATCAAAGGAATGTGACTTTTGATCAGCATTTTTAAATGACTTTGTATAATTTGCAAAATTAAAATTTAAAGAAAATATACACGCAATTGACTTTTAAATTGAGCTAATATAAATCCACAAACCACACACACACGAATATTATTTATCATGATTTGTGACATTTATACTCATACTCTTTACATTAAATTCTTTTTAAACAAACACAAAATAAATAACTTAAAATCTATGTGGCCTGGAATAGAAAAAGTCTCATTGCGGGTAAATAGTGGTTTAGAATTACCGTTCTTAAATGACAATCATGAAACTAAGATCGATTCTTCGATCTGTCTGTTTCATTTCTTCCTACTTAAAAAAAATAACAAAAAAAAATGTTTATACATATTTTACTGACTTACATTTCATTACAAAGTTGATCGACTTTGGAGAACAGTCTGGGTGAGAGTTTGAACCTAAACATGGGTGTGGAATGATACATTTTATCAATCATTTGTATATTAATGTCCATTGGTCTTTACTCATCATCTGAAACATTTATAACATAGTGGTCGTTTACCGGGTTATCCCAAAATTACTGTTTGTTTTCTATGTTCTCCCTGGGTCAGGAGGTATATAAGGCTTTAATTGTCTCGCATTGTAAATACCTCGTAGACCCTTCCCTTCCAGTAGAAAAGCGTTTTCATGGCATTCGTCCACTATCTCATATGGCCCGCTATACAGAGGGAAGAATTTTTTGAATTCCTTCCTAGGTACATTACTGACTCGTGGAGATCTTAGCCAGACTTGATCCCCCCTTTTAAAATTGTGATGTTGCCTTCCTCCTCTTTTAATTTTATTTTGTGCCATGCGCTCCAATTGTTGCCGGGCCATGTCTTGATCCGTGCTGGGATTTATATGTACTTCACGCTTTGGTGATAGCGTAGGGAAAATATCCGGACATGGTCTACCATAGTGAAGACGCGTGGGTGGGAATCCCGTGGATTCGTTCATGGTATGATTGATGCAATCCATGACATATTGAAGTTTCTCTACCCACTTCCGGTGATCCGTTGATAAACGCGCGAAAAAGTCGACTGATTTCTCTCATGACTCACACGGGTTTGATTGTGGGTTTCTGATTGATGTTAGGCGATGGTTTACATTCTGCTTCTTTACCCAGTTTTTCCATTCTTTCGAGGTGAATGCCGAACCATGGTCGGAAAGTATGGTTTCGGGTTTACCTACCTCTTGAAATTGTTTTTCCTGAAGAACCCGAGTTACGTTTCTGGTGTTTGTAGACCGCACTGGGTAAACCTTAACATACTTGGAAAAAATATCATATGATACCAACAAATACTGAAATGTTTTAAATTTGGGCAAGGGACCATAGTGGTCTATTGCAAGGATCTCGACATGGCCCGGCAACAATTGGAGCGCATGGCACAAAATAGAATTAAAAGAGGAGGAAGGCAACATCACAATTTTAAAAGGGGGGATCATAAAAGCTTAAACTCAAGTTCACAAATTAAAAAATCACTCTATTAGGATCTAGTGTACACTAAAACTTCAATCCTTAAAAATAGTAATAATCCTAATTAGTTACCTGTCAAATACCTATATTTTTTTCCTAAATTATTTTCATTCCTTTCTAGATCTCAAGAAGCACATGATTTTAATAAATACATGACAATTTTATTTCATACTTAGACAAGTTCAGGCTTATAATAAGAATGGTTTCTTAAAAATATATCTGCTTTTTACTTTTAAAAATGAAAATCTATTTTATATAACAAATTAAGTTACAAACTATTGAAAAAAAGTCATCATGTATCTTTGAAGTTGATGAGATTCCATAAAACCAATCAGTCATCATTTTTAAATGATATTTTTCTGTTTTCTCTTGTTTTTAATTATAAAATTATAAGCTAAATAATGTAGATAAAACAGTTTTTAAATAGTCCATTGCAGGATAAAGATAAAAGCTTTACTTACCAGGCTTGTTAAATAGCAAGTGATGAGAGTCTCAAGTGGTTTATCATTTCTTTTTTTATCCCATTTACTGAGAATATTGAATCATTAACTGTAGAGACTAGAGGCCAACTATCTGAAAGAAAAATTGTAAGATCTTTTAGAACCTCACATAATTTTATTATAAATGTAATCATAATTATTTGTTTTGGTCATTCTAAATAGAAAATCAAATAACTATAATCTTGAATCAAACTTGTAAAAGATATTTATTTGTTTTTGTTTTTTATAAAATGCTTTTTTTTTTTTCACTTTTTAAAATAGTGTATATATTTTAGTTATTAATTTTAATTGTGTTATGTAACTTTATATGTGTAGGATAGAAAAATCTACATGTTTTCTTGGCACACCTGGTCGTTTATTCCTTACTGCTCGGCACCATTATCCAATTTATCAGTCTAAATACTCTGGTGTTGGAATATTTCCTTCTGTGCATTTGCAAAAGTCTCATCGTCCAGAACTTGGTGAGCTCAATACTTCAATGATTCACAATCCAGTAACCATAAAAATTGCACCTCCTGATCGTATTATTACTCCTTCATCTATGTGAGTATTGATATTTTTAATATTTTTTTACATAATTGTTTGTCTAATCACTTTAAATTCAAATTTTTATTGTAATAGTTTAAACAGATTATGCAAAAATCCTGAAAAGACTAATGACTCCTGTGATCCTAAAACAATTGTAAAAGCTCTCAAAGAAAGCAGGTACAATCATTTTTATTATTATATATGTGTAGATTGTTCTATATGTCTGTAGTCATAGGAGAAAAATACACATCTCTAGAACTGGATTAATTCAAGAAGCACGTATAAATGAATTAAGTTATGAATAATATTAAATCCACTTGAATATATATATATGAATGCTTTTTTTTCCTCTATGAATCTAGTCTTATAAAACAATTTACATATTATATATTTATTTTTCTTTTATTTATTTATCTTCCCAGTGATTGATTTATATTATATTAATCTTTAGAAAACGCAAAGAAATTAGTGATTCACCTGTTACTTATAATAATGACCCAAAAAGGCAACGTAGTAATACATCTTCTAGTTCTGGTTCAGCATTAATGCTTAATGAAACATCATTGCCTAATGGATTAAACATGAGAATTATTGATGGTAGAACATTAAAACGACCAGCCATTCATCTTGACTTGAGTAATGATTACACAGATAAACAATTGAAAAAGAACAAAAACAATGAAATTTCTAGTTCCTACAGCTCTAGTAGGTTTAATAGCACTAAACAGGTAGAAATTTTTTTATACTATTTATGTATTTGATTATTAGCAGTATAAGTTTTTCCAATATTTTTTTTAAAATAAATTATGTGTTCATTGATGGAATTGATCCGTGTGATTACATTATATTAAGTCTATACATATATTGCGGGATATTTTTTTTCTATTTTTTGAATAGAATTTTTAAAAAAAATCAAGTCAGATGTCACATGACCTAATTTAATAAGCTTGTATTACAAATATTATATATAGAGCTCTCAAATAAGCTCTTAACAAGCTCTGCAGAATATTCCCAACCCCAGACCGGTTTGTGCTGCTGGGGTTGGGGATATTCTGCAAAGCTTATGCTTGAATATCCTAGCACCTCACTGCAGATGCCAGTAGCAGAAACCGGTCTGGGGTTGGGGATATTCTACAAACTTGTTAAAAGCTATAATGCTTGAATATCCTAGCACCTCACTGAGGACACCAGTAGCAGAAACCGATCTGGGATTGGGAATATTCTGCAAAGCTTGTTAAGAGCTTATTTGCGTGCTCTATGTATAATAATAGTTTTGAATAGAGATATAATCTTCATAGATGTTTTTTTTTTTACATATGATAGGACAACAATTCATAATTTAGGACCACTTAGAAGTTCATAGTATAAGTTTTTATATTTAAGCTGAATGAGACGTATAACAATCATCTGTTCTTTTACATATATATATGTATTAACATCAACCATTATCAGTCCACTGCAGGATGAAAGTTTCTCCAAGTTCAATACATCTCTGATCTATAGCCTCTCTTCTTCATATCACCCCAACACATTCTTATTTCATCCATCCATCTCACATGTGGTCTCTTTGTGAATCTTTTACATTCTCTTGGAATCCTGTTTAGGATTTCAATTGTCTATCTATTATCATCTCTTCTAGCAATATGTCCAGCGCAACTTCACTTCAGTCTTTTCATTTTTTCAACGATGTCTGTAACACCTGTTTGTTCTCTTACTCATATTTCATTTTCGATCTCTTCTTGTTACTCCTAACATACATCTCTCCATATTTCTTTGAGTGGTCTCAAGCCTCTGTATTGCTTTTCTGTTAAGTGTCCAAGTCTCAGATCCATAAGTAAGAACTGGTAAAACACATTTATTAAAAACCTTCCTTTTCAAACACAGGCATATTTCCTTTTAATGTTACATTATTTCTAACAAAAGCACTCCAACCAAGTTTTTTATTCTATGATTAATTTCATTCATTATGTTTCCATCTGCAGTAATAATGTGACCAAGATATTTGTAGTTGCTAACTTCTTCTAACTCATTATAATCAATCTTTATTTTCATCTTTTGAGAAAAACATTGAACATTACTTTAGTCTTTTTAACATTGACCTTTAGTCTTACTTTCATCTGATAACTCTTGCAACATTTCCTGAAGTTCTAAAGCATTATTTGCAAAAACAACTACATCATCTGCAAAATCTAAATTACTTAAATAATCTCCACTTACTTTTGCTCCTTTAGCTTCCCATTTTAATCCACAAAATATTTTTTGCAGCACTGCTGTAAAAAGTTTTGGAGATATGGAGTCACTCTGTCTTGCACCCTTCTCATTGTTAACCTTCCAAATATCATTATGTAATTTAATTTTTCTAATGCATTTTTATAAATATTCTTCAGAATATGATAATATCTTGGATATATACCTTGATGATCCAATGCTTTAATCACTGAAGAAATGCTTATAGAATCAAATGCCATTTCATAATCTACAAATCCAAAGCATAATAGCAACTCATGTTTATTGGTCCTTTCTATAACTTTTCTCAATACTTGCAGCATAAGATCTGTACCAAAAACCATTTAAATCCAGCTTGTTCTTTTGGTTTGTTGAAATTCAATGTTCTCTGTAGATGAATTGTAATTATCTTGGTAAAAATTTTGTATAAAATTAATAGGTCTGTAATTTCTAATATCTTCTGTATTACCTTTTTAAAATATTAATACTGCATTCTTCCAATCATCTCGTCCATCTATATCATTTAGACATTTGTATATAACTTTGCCAAAATTTTATCTATTTCTTCACCTTCTTTTAATATATCAATTGTAATTCCATCATTCTCTGGAGCTTTTCCCTTTTTCATAAATTTAATTGCATGTCACACTTCTTCATTTAAAATCTTGGGCAATTCAGAAGATATAGTAGATGTAGGAGGTGCTTGTTTTTTATTTATATGTATATCTATTTATGTATACATGTAGAACACTCTACATATTAATAAACAACAAAATTTCACTTAGTATTTGAATACAAAATTCAATTTAATACAGACTATAAAATAATATTTTAGTTAATATAAATTCTAATTCACATAATACAAGTTTTATTCTAAAGTGAGACAAAAATTATGTGTAGATTATTGATTCGCACCATTCTATTTTTCGTACTATTTTAAGATATATTGCAACTTATCTGATTCACATTGTAATGCATCATATCATTATCTTGATCATATATGAGAATTTAAAGAAAATGTGTGATTTAATTCAGCCTAGCCTGCTCAAATATTTTAATAAATATAATACTATTGAATATTTCTGTAGTGTAATTTTTACTATGCCACTCTCATGCCAGATAGGGACTGGTTTCTATCTGTTTTTAGCACCTTGAGGAGGGGTGTAATCATAAACATATGACCAAATTCATAAGAAAAAAATGTATAATCTCCAAGATGCACATTTTATGCTGAACCAGGACTCATCAGTTAACCCAGATCATAATCTCTTACACATATCTTTATTATTGTGTAATATATATATAGCCAATTACTACATTTAAGTGGTACATGTTAAACTTACTGCCCTCACAACTTTGACACAAACCATTTGATTGAAGTACATTAATAATTTTATTAGTCATTCATTGCATTAAATATTATCCATTTAACTGAACAATGATAAAAATATATGTAAGCGATTGCGATCTGGGCCAACTGGTGAGTGCTGGTTTAGCACGAAATGTGCATCTTTGGGATCATATATCTTTTTTACATGTATTTGATCATGTTTATTATTACATCTCTCCACGAGGTGCTAAAAGTGGCTAGAAACCAGTCTCAAAAAATTTACACTACAGAAATATTATTCATTGAATTGATAATCTCTAGTCTAATGAATGCCTCATAAAAATTATTAATATAATACTATTGCATGTTTTTTCCTATTTTATATGTGAATTAGCGATTACACTTTTAAAAAATCTTTTTTGAAGAATGAGAATTCACATACTATTAGTAAGTGCAATTGAAAAAAAAAAAAATGAACAATTTGTTTATTTTATAAAACTTATGAAATAATAATTAGTATGTTAAAAAATGGAAAATGAGAATGTACATGAATTTGAGATATATAGTCTATAAAATATACTTGTATATTAAAACAAATATAAATGATTATTTATTGGTAAAACTGACTTTTAGCGGCCACAACTTTTCGCTCTCTATTTTTAAAAAATTGAACTATATCTTGTTCATATTATGTAATTGTAAAGTATATCTAACTATAAATGTATTTTTTCATGAAGGTTAATAAAAAAAAACAACTTACATTTTTATGCATAGTTTGAGCATATTTTCCACATTATTAGTGTGGATAAGTTCGTTGTCCGGGTCAACAAAGTGGTCTTGGTGGACGACGACAGAGTGAAGGTATATACCATTATCTAGACCGCTTATATTGCTATATGCCCGCCAGCCATCAGTGATTATATGCGTAGCAGGTAAAATGTGTTTCTGTAGAGCAGTTTCAGACTGGCAACTGATTTATCTTCAATTTCTGTTAAAAAACATTTTCTTGACCCTCTCTCTATCCCACCAAACACCCAATGGCCTTCTCTCATTGCCTCCCTATGGTGTTTTCAGTGAAAGAAATATGACTCATCGATCTCCACTAACTATCCGTGGTTCACCGTTGTCATCAAATCTGCCAACAAGTGCTGGATTTCTGTCGAAATATGTAGCACATTCTTTCCGGCAAAAATGACACCAGTCTATGGCTACTCGTTCGTTAACATCAATCTCGTGAACAATAAAGTGCATTGGCAAATTATTTTAAGTTTTGCCACATTTGAACCTTATTATTTAATAGTTTATAAGCTAGCTCAAAATTGCACGTAAAAATTAAGTTTTTTTATTAACCTTCATGTAAAAAATGCATTTATAGTTAGATATATGTTACAATTACATAGTACGAATAAAATATAGTTCAATTTTTAAAAAATAAATGCAAATTCCTGCAAGTAAAATGAAAACAAAATATAGTTCAATTTTTTTAAAAATAGAGGTCGAAGAGTTGTGGCCGCTAAAAGTCAGTTTTACCAATTTATTTATTGTCTTTCACAAAAAATTATTTTTTATGAATTAATAACTTATAAATTAAAAAATGCAAACATTTTTCATAATCAGTATTATTTTATTAATAGTATATTTATATAAATTATTAGATAAATACGTGGGGGGAAAACTTGTGCTTAAAAATTTTATTGTCACTGGATTGGAACCAATTATCATAGTTTAAGTATTATAATAGCTTCAAATAATAAAATTCAAGACTTAACTATATAGATATATATCCACACAGGGAATTCTAGTTCATTATGTTGTCACACATTAGAATTTTCTTTTTCTTTTCTAGTTCATTATTTTGTCAAGCATTAGAATTTTCTTTTATATGCACCATTTGGCATATTTGAATGAGATATTTAGGCAAATCTGGGCTGTTCTTTGAATGTTTTTTTAGTTTAATATGCAAAAGCACAATCTTTTAAGCAATATATGTGATAAGCTGATGAACTAACTGATAGAATTTTGGATGTTTGCCCATGTATGTTATGTAATCTTATTTGTCTTGGTTCATCTGGAGATGCTTTTTTTGCTTTCACATTATGCTGAAAAATTACTTAATTTCTCTGCCAAAACATGCTCTGTAGTATAAATGAGTATAAATCCCTTCACTATACATTATTTTGTAAGAATGACAAGAATATATATTATTAAAATATTATTTATTTATTTAGTAATTTTAAGTCACAAGGATTATGAATTTGAATTTTTTTGATATAGTGAATTTGTTTTTTGTTTTTGTTTTTTGTATTAATTTTTATTGCAGAAATAATTAATAAAATTATTCTAAAAGATAAATGTTTAGCTTAATTAAAATCTTAAATTTAGAATTTTTTATTTATTTATCATAAAGCAAACAAAATAATTAATTTATTTATACTTTGTGTATTAGCAATATTTAGCTAATAAATAGTAGTGTGTTTAAGAATATAAAATATGTTTATATTTAATTGACATTAGAAATTTTTTTTATAAATATATCAAAATCATTTATTATAAAACTCATTAATATCTAATTATTTTTCATCACCATAAGGAAGTTAGTTTTCAAAGTGGCATCAATTTCTGAATTTTGATTTATCTTAACAGATAAACATCTTCAACTTGAGTAGGGTATCTACAATCGTAATAAAATGTTTGTTATATTTTTTACAAAATTAATATAATAAGAAAATTTTTTATATATATTTTCCTGCTTATTAGCAATCAATCTATTAGCTATTGTTAAAATAGCATCTACCTATTAAATTATTGTTTGGGTTTATAAATATGCATCACTGTTTATATGTAATTATAGTTATGATTGCATATGTGTGTACATGTATATAGTTGCTATTTATTCTAATATTTCAATCTAAAATGCACATCCTGGGAAATATTCAAATGTTAACTGTATTTGGCTTTTTTTTCTTCCAAGAATTGTTCTAGGAATTTTTTTCATGAGTAAACTCTTTTTGTAAACCAATTGTTTATTTTTAATCAGATATATAGAATACTTAATTTCAATTTTTTTTTTTTTCTTTTGTTAAATAAAAGACAATTGCAAAGTATCATTATTTAACTATTACGGGTTTGTTGCTTTCAAATATGGGACCACAAAGTACCACCAATTTGTCTATATTGTTATATAATTCATTTTTCATGAATAATCATTATAGATGGTTTTTATAATGTAAATGCATGATCTACTCAAAAAAAAAAAAAAAGAAAACTAACTATTAAGCATTACAAATACATAAATAAAGTCATCTACTATTTAAAACTATAAAATTGTTCATTTTATAATAACAATTAATAATATTTATTTCTACAAACGCAGACGGTATTGAAATCAAACTGAGTGAGTGCAACCTCTCAAGCGTTTAGCCAATCAGATCGCAAATACTGGGACAGAGAATTTAACAAGAAAAGAGCGGTTCCACTCTCTTCTTTACTTGTCTGTCTATATATCCAAGCCAGTCCAAAGTACTTAGATCTGCAAGCGTGAATCTTAAATATCTTCACATTTAACTCACTGAGTTCTAATTATAAACATATAGCGTGAAATCTTTCGATTTACTATGCAGTAGTTTTTAGATGTTATTTAAGATTCACGCTTGCAGATCTAAGTACTTTGGACTGGCTTGCATATATAGACAGACAAGTAAAGAAGA
Source organism: Epiperipatus broadwayi (assembly GCA_028023455.1). NCBI lineage: Eukaryota > Metazoa > Onychophora > Udeonychophora > Euonychophora > Peripatidae > Epiperipatus > Epiperipatus broadwayi. The sequence continues at coordinate 5,885,492 of JAQFVV010006216.1, read as the reverse complement.
GAGTGGAACCGCTCTTTTCTTGTTAAATTCTCTGTCCCAGTATTTGCGATCTGATTGGCTAAACGCTTGAGAGGTTGCACTCTCTCAGTTTGATTTCAATAACAATTAATCTTTATGAAAAGAGAGCTGTTATGTTATAATTGCAATGCTATGCTCATCTTTTAAAACCTTGCAATGATCAAGTGCAACTTGGAAGATCAGAAAATTTTAATTAATATATATATATATAACACAGAAATAATATAAGATTAAGTGAACAACTTATTGATTAAATTGATGTAAGTAGAGCTGTTTTTTTTTTATCTTTATTACTATTATTTATATGAGATATTAAATGAATTGTTTTATCAAGAATGGTAGTTGCATTATATATTACGGTTTGCTCTTGTTAAGAGAATAACTAGCATAATATTTGCAATATTGATTATTTGTAATAAGTATAAAATGAAAATAAATACAAGTAAAATTAAAGCCAGCAAAATTGATGTAAAAATTGAAAATTTAAAAATAATAGATTGGACAGAAAATAGTTGGGCATAATAATACTTTGTTAATAATTGAAGATATAATGAAAGTGATCATTAAGCAGTTTCTTAATAAATATTAATTTTGTAAAATATTCCTCCTTCTATATTGGATATATTATCTTGATTGCATAGAGGAATGTTAAATATTATTGCTGTTTACGTTAGAAGTGGTTATTTTGTTGCTCATTGAAATGAAGCAGGAAGGGTTATTAGATATTTGGTTTGGATTATAACATTTTACAATGTAGAAATTTTGGCAGTGATATAAATGAAAAAGATTGGGCCTTTTGAGATGAATTACTGTTATGTAGAAATGGATAAAGTTGGAAATTTTGAAGTACTGAAAAACTTTATTGGAAAAAGAATCCTTATTTATGTAAAGGAGAACTTAGAATTTTAATTGATGTGAAGAGGTGAATTGAACAGAGTTAATGTGGCAAAAAAGAAACATACAGTCAATTGATATTCTTAGGCAGTAATGTTTTTGGAAATAAATAGGTTCAAAAATTAGAGGATTTTGTCTATAATAAGGAACTAATAATGATTGTTCACACAAACTATTCTTATACTTGCAATAAATTTGAAAAGCATTCTAATTTTTAGAAGTAACTATTTATGTCTCACTGTAAATAATCCATCCCTGTTAGTTTACATATGTTGTTATTAATAAATGATTTTTCTTATTTAAACATTTTTTTAATTTTTATTTTGGTTATATTGTTTTGTATTTTATTTTTTTTTTTTTCAATTAAAGAAATAACTATAGTCTTTTATTTCATTAATTGTTGTAGTCCCAGAAAGAAAACATTTATAAAGTGAATCAGAATCATTCTGATTACAATACAAATAACCATGCGAAGAAAAAAATTCGATTACCTGATGAATTGAATGATATCAGCATTGATTATTATTCTACAGATACCAGGCAGTAAGAATTTGCATTTTAATCATAACATATGTCTGGAGCTATTCAAAAAGAATAAATGATCCTAGAATAATGATATAAATCAATCACATCTTGTATTAATTGAATTCCTTCTGTATTATTGAAGTATCAATTATTATCATGATTGCTTTAATATTTAAATTTTTGTGGACTTCATTAGAAGATTTTTCGAATTTGACCACATTAATTTTCACACCTAAGAATTATCAAAATTTTTGATTTATATACATCTGTCATTTTCACATTACTTAAGTGAATAAAAATATGCAAATTAATGGATTAACTTTAAAATTTGTGCCGCAGCATCAAAGAATTCATCTTTAATTAAAAATAGTATTATTGTATATTATTGTCAACTTTAAGACAGGAAAACTCTGCAACTGAAAAGAAATTCCTTAGTTATTTTATTGGTTGAAGCATATAATATGATTTCAATTTTATTCATCATATTTTATTGAATACATGAAAATCTCTTTTTGAATTGCTCTATATACATATATAATATTTATTATAATATTGCTAATCATATTTTATGAAAATATTTATTAATTTTTTTTAAAATTATATTTATAAATACTCTGTCTTTTTTACTTTCTCTTCACAAATGTTTTAAAACAGGGGTGGGCAATTGTTTTGGCTCGAGGGCCACAGAGGTTGGTGGAGGGCCGCATCGGGGGCCACTTTGTAAAAGTGAAGGTTAGCGGAGGGCCGCACCTTTTTTATGATGCAATAAACACACTGCTTTATTCACTGTATTACCAAAGAAATATTTGTTTGTCCATTCTTCATTAAACACATGACATTCATCACCGATTTTTTTGGAGGGTTCATGGTTTCACTAAAGTTGGAAATGTATATATTTGCTAATGCAAAGACAAAATTGAAATTAACTAGATCAACTGGAAAAGAAAGCCCTGCACATAGTATCTACACTGTGCATGTGTATTGATGTGGCCATCTTAGTGGAAAATAATAGATGAATCTTCGGTCGTGCACAGGAAGGAAATCTCAGTTCAAGATGTATTTTTCTGATTGTCTTGGAGGGTCGCATGTGGCCCTCAGGCCGCTATTTGCCCACCCCTGTTTTAAAATATATTTGCAATGAGAAACTAAGAAGATTGGTTTCATTTTTTAGTTATTATGATACTTCTATAATATAAATATAAAAATTTTAGTCTAATTTATCAATAAAATATTAGAAAGTGGAAATTAAAGGAAAGACTCAAAATTATACAGTCATTTATAGGAGACAATTTGCATGGATAATAGTAATGATGATGATGATGATGATAATTATTATTATGATGATGATGATGATGATGTTTATGTTCTTTTGACTGGTTTGCTTGCTAAGAAAACAAGTAAATGGATTTATTAGTCTTTTTTTTTTTTTTGTAATTGATCTGCACTTAAAACTGTCTGGAGAATTTTATTACTAAACCTTATATTACCTTATTTTTAGAAACTTGTTTGAGGATTCACTTTATATGACTGAAAATATCTTTTATTTTATTTTTATCGTTTATTGGTGTCATAGGATTTATTGATTTTTGTATAGGATTATACAGAAATTTACTATGAAGATTTAATTATATTATATTTACATATGATAACATTTCACTTTATTTTTAATGGACTTATGAGTTATCTCAAGTTTGTTTGTTTTTTAACATGGTTTTTTTAATATCCGTGTGTTCATTTGGATTTTTAAAGGAAAAATGAAAACTGTGGATATGAAGAAAGAGAAAAGAAGTTAACAATTTAATATATTTAATAACATGATCGTATAAATGTACAGATACTTGAACATTTTTTCTTCTGAGTTTTTTTTTTTTTTTTATCATCATTGTCTTATATATGTGTGTGTTCATTTGGATTTTTAAAGGAAAAATTAAAACTGTGAATATTAAGAGAGAGAAAAGAATTTAAACTCTAAATCAATTAACAATTTAATATATTTAATAACATGATGGTATAAATGTACAGATATTATCAACATTTTTTCTTCTGAGCTTTTTTTTTTTTTTTGAGTCATCATTGTTTTATATATTTTGCTTAATATTTTTGTTTTTATCATGCCTTCCTATTCCTTTCCCTGTCCAATTTGTCAATCTGTTATTTATGGAAGGCAAAAATCTTTGAAATGCTCTGGGCCTTGTGGTTTGAAATATCACTTTGACTGTTTTAATTCTGTTAATAATAAAGATTGTAGTGGGTCTGTTTTTATGTGTGATTGTTGTAAGATTTCTCTTAATAATGATGCAGCCTTTTCTTCTCAATCATCTTTTTCAAATTCATCAATTTCTGATTCGGATCATTCTTCTGTGAATGCTATAGCTGGTCAGCTTATTCCTGATAAAGATGGTATTCCAGATGTTACCTTTTGTCATGTTTGTTCTTTGATTATTTCTGATATGGCCATGAGGATTAAGTGTTCTGGTCAATGTCAGGAGTATTTTCATTTGTCTTGTACTAAAACTGTGTAAATCTGATGCTATTACTTTTCAAACAATTGGTAATGGATTTTTTAAATGTCAGGCTTGTAATAATATAACTTTAAATATGAAGTTTCCAGATGTTGATAATGAACTTATTGATGAATTGGTAATAGATAATGACTCAACAGTCATTGGCCAATAACATCATGGCTTTAGATTCTGAAGACAATGAGTGTAACTTGGTCATACCTATGGTCTCTGATGGTCATATTACTAAGGAAAATTCAGATTTGATAATAGTGTCTTCTTCTAGTGATACTTCAGTTCAGATTGTTAGGGAAGATTCTCATGATTCTAGTGAATTAAATAATATGTCTAAATCTAATACTAGATTATCAGTGTCTTCTTCTGATAATACTTCAGTTCAGATTATTAGGGAAGATTCTCATGATTCTAGTGAATTAAATAATATTACTAAATCTAATACTAGATTATCAGATGTTGTGGAGACAGGTGTTAATTCTACTATTGCATCCACAGGAATGTTTGAGTCTTTTTCTGTTGATTTAAACCGCATGGATAAATGTCTTAATGATATCATTTCACAACCTGAACATTTTACTTTAGAGGTTTTACACTCTTATTCTATGTCACAAATTCATTCTCTAATTATTAAGATGTCTCAACTTTGTAATAAATCATTGAATTGTTCTTCTAATTTTAGCAAAGGTATTCAATGCTCTCTTCTTTCTGTCAGGTCAACTTGTTTTTCCAAAGTGAGTTCACATAAAACCAGAATATTTTACAATAAAAACTTTCATAATAAATATTATGAAAAGCATGATACTAGTAATAATATTAGTTTATATGCTAGTAAGAGTTACAATAATATAAAAAATGTTGTACACAATAATACTGGTTCAGAGTCTTAATCATTTGTTGAGAAAGATAAAACTTGTTATGAGACTGGAATGAAAGATCTAGGTTCTTCTATAAATCATAGGGATGATTTACTTTTCAAGAAACACATTAAAAGAAAAAATGATTTTGGGCAGAATATTTCTAAAGAGAATGAAGAACTTGGGCTTAAAGGTCCAATTTCTTATAGAGGTCCTAATAATTCTAATGTATCTTATAAATGGTGGCCTTCCAGTTCTGTTTCATCAATATATTCTTCTAATACCTCTTCTCCTTTTCAGCAATTTTCTAATAGAAAATTATCAGTTAGGCAGCTTGGCAAACAGGATAGTTTACCCCACAATTTTAGACTAAATTCAAATAAATTTTTTAATAAAAAATTTAATAATTATTCTTCTAATTTTGGACAGGATATTTCTAAAGATAGTGAAAAACTTAGGTTTAAAGATCCAATTTCTTATAGAAGTCCTAATAATAGTAACGGTTCATTATTAATTAAGGATAATGATAAATATTATAAATATTTGTTTTCAAATTTGCCAGTAGATGCTAATTCTTCTGATATACAGACATTTTTGGAAGACAAACTTCAGGTTAAAGTCATATGTATTAAGATTATGTTTAATTCTAATATTAGTAGTTTTTTTGTTTCAATTCCCAAACATAAGCATTTGGAGTTTATTTCGAATCATTTATGGCCTTGCGGTACTACATTAAAAAATTTTTATGGCTCTGGCTAGTTCATTAATACTTTCTGATTAATTTCTTTTGCCCATATCGTCCTTTATTAACATTTTTTTTTTTTCTTGATTATTGTTTTGTTTTTATATATTTTTTGATATTATGTTTGGAATTTATTGTTTTTATATAAACATTCGTGGGATGAGAACTAAGACTGCAAAAATTAAGCAATTCTTCAGTTCTGAAGATTTTGATATTGTTCTTATTTCAGAAACTTGGCTTACTCAACACATTTCAAATGATATTTTTATGGACAATAGATATAAAGTACTTCGAACAGATAGATCTTCTGATGTTGCTTCCAAAGGTGGAGGCACACTCATTGCTTTTAAATGTAATTTTATACATAAGTATATTCCTATTTCATCATCATCTTGTAAAGCTACATGGTGTGAAATATGTTTGAAAAATAGTGTCAAGGTTCTTTTGGGTACTATCTACATAAAGCCAACATTATCCTTTTTAGAGTTTAATGAGTTTCTTTCTATTCTTGAAGATTTTTTAATCAAATATGAATCATATATACTTATTACTGGTGATTTTAATATTCCTGGTTTATATTCAGGTACTACTATCATAGATTCAATCTCTTTTTCACCTAAAGCATTGAGAATGATTCATTTTTACAATTTGTTAAATTTAAAACAATTTAATCCATGCACCAATTTTAATGCACACATTGGATTATATTCTTAGTAATTTTCCTACAATTGAATGTTTAACTACTACTTCTTTTCCTTTTTCCATTGATTTGCATCATCCTCCCTTAGAATTTTATATTAATATTAAATTTAATAGACTTTGTCCTTTTAAAATTATGAAAAGAAACTACAAAAAAGGAAATTATTTGGGTCTTTGTTTACAATTATCTAATTTTAACTGGAAAAATTTGTATTCTTCATCTGATGTAGATTTCTGTATGAAGTTTTTTGAACAATCATTTAGTGAACTTATTGACAAATACATTCCTAAGGAAAAAATTTTAACTAACCATTTTCCTCTTTGGTTTTCAGTTTCTCTTAAAGAAATTATTAAAAGGAAATCATTTCATCATCGTAAATATTGGAAAACTAAGAACTTAAATTATTATAACAATTTTATTAATTATAGAAGATTGTCAAAGGTTATATATCATAGAGATTTTCAAAAATTTATACAAAACACAGAAAGTCATATTTCTGATAATCCTTTGCAATTTTGGTCTCTGGTTAAGGATTTAGGTATTACAAAAAAAAAAATTACAGAGTAATAATTCTAATCTAGCCGCAGATGATTTTTCTCATTATTTCTCAGAGCTTTTTAAACAATCTCAGTCTTTTACTAATTTAACTGCAAATAATGATCTAGTTGAAGGAAGAATAACATGTGATTCATTTATTGAATCTGATGTTGTTTTTGCTATTAAGCAGCTTAAATTACATTCTAGTGTAGGCCTTGACAATATTCCGGCTTTCATTTATAAAGGATGTGCTGAATACATTGCTTCTCCTCTTTTGCATATTTTTAATTGCTCATTAGCAAATGGTACTTTTCCTACATCCCTTAAAATTGCTAAAGTTGTTCCTATTTTTAAGAAAGAATCTAGAGATTTGGTAAGTGACTATAGGCCTATTTCAATTCTACACACTGTTGCTCGAATATTTGAAAGATCTTTATATAATAGAATTATCTTGGATGTCTCTAAGGTTTTGGTACCAGAGCAGCATGGATTTTTGCCTAATAGGTACATTGAAACAAATTTGCTAACTATTTTTGATCACATTTCATACTCAATTGAGAATCAATCTAGGTTAGATGTTGTTTATTTTGATATGTCCAAGGCTTTTGATAGAGTTAATCATAAAATTCTTCTTCAGAAGCTTTGTAGATTAGGTTTTTCCAAATTATTAATTAATTGGTTTGACTCTTTTCTTAAGGATAGAATGTCTTGTGTGAGGTTTAATAATAAATTGTCATTACCATATTATTGCTTCACTGGGGTGCCTCAAGGCAGTGTTCTTGCACCTTTATTATTTAATGTATACATTGATGACCTAAAAACATGCATTAAATTTTCACATCTTCTATGTTATGCAGATGATTGCAAAATTTTTAGACATATTTATTCTACTAATGTCTGTTTTTTACTTCAAAGTGATATAGATAATTTCTTGAATTGGTGTGAATGTAATTATATCGATATAAATATGGATGAGTGCTCCATTGTCTCTTACTCTAGAAAATCTGAAATTTTAAGGTTTTCCTACTATATTGGTGATTCTAAAATTATAACAAATGATCATCAAAAAGATCTAGGAATAATATTTTTTAATAATGGATTTTTTCATAATCACATTAATTTTATGGTGAATAAATCTTTTAAAATTGTAGAAGCTATTTACAGATATGGAAAAGCATTTAATAAATTTACAAAGATTAAACTTTTTATATCCTTAGTTCTTCCCATCTTGGAGTATGGTTCAATTATATGGAGTCCTCATAACAGGACAGATATCATAAGAATTCAGTATGTTTTTGACAAATTTGCAAAATTGAATAGTTTAGGTAATGAACACTATATTGATTTACTGCTGAGACGAAAAACAAGAGATCTCAAGCTTTTTCATAAATTTATTTCCCAGAATATTTCTGTATCTAATTTTCTTTCTAATTTAGGTATTAAGAAACAGAATTATAATACTCGTACTCACAATATTTTTGAACTGAAAATTTGTAAATTTGATGTATTAAGATTTTCCCCTTTATTTCGTTTACCTAGAACTTATAACAAAGATTTTGGTAATGATGATGTTTTTAATCTGGATTTTAAACAATTCACTAAAGTCCTCATAAAAAAATATTATCCTTAATTTCATTTGATATATTGCCTTTTTATTTATTTGTGCATTTTATTGTTTTTATATTTTATTTGTATTATTATTATTATTATTTTTTTTTTAATGCTTATTTAGATTTGTATATGATAATGAAATTACTGTGCAATCTATAATTGGCTAAATGCTGTTGATATGTACATTAAATAAAGAATTGAATTGAATTATTATTATTATTATTATCATTATCACATTCATATCGGCTTTTTCAAACCAAATTGTGCAAACGCTTTTTGCGAGTGTTAAATAATAAATGAATAACCTCTGACCCATACAAGATATAGAATTTATGCAGCAATAAAAGGAATCCTCTTATTACTACGACTCAAATATTTATATATGAGCAAATCTGAAGTACTGGCACAGAAGGTGTGACTATAGAACAGTCACTTTGAATTACTATATATAACTTATGAATGAATGACGCCGATGAAATTTACTAGAATTTACTGAACGTCATTCCAACTGAAATTAATCAGCATAAATTCTATATCTTGTATGGGCCAGAGGTTATTCATTTATTATTTAACACTCGCAAAAAGCGTTTGCACAATTTGGTTTGAAAAAGCCGATATGAATGTGATTACAATTGTATACAGATGCTATAAAAAATAAATGCTGATTTATATACATTATTATTATTGTGTACATAAATAAAGTTTTTTTTTTTTTTTAGAAAAATTATTTTGACTTCATCAAATATGTCCACACCACAGAGCATAGATGATACTAGTAGTAATAATGTTCTGCATTCCAATCTTGAGAATATTCAGATTATGGTAATTTTTTTTTTTTAATTTTGTGTATGTGTATGTTTGTACATATATTCATACAAATTCTGTGATAAAACAGCTTTAAATAGTTTGCTGATGGCCAAAATTTTCTCTAATATGAAAGAAAAATCATTATTCATTAGTTAGCCAGGTGGTGAAGATATTTTTCTTGTTTTAACTTCTAGCTAAGAATTGTTAAATAATCATTTATCAATAAGTATTGCTCATTTAGTTAGAACTATTTACCTAAAAGAAACATTTTAAGCCTGATTGGACCCTGAAATATTTTCAAGTTTAAACCAATCCATATTCTAATTCAGATTATGAAAAAGTTAAAGGATGTCCTATTATTATACTATGATATATCATTTATTGTATAAATGCGTTTTTACTTCATAATCAGAAATTGATAAATACACCTGGGTCTCATTTTATGCGGTAGATAGGTCCCTCAGAAAACGCGCACAAAAGAAATCGCACAAAAATAGACTTAACTTACCTTGAAAAATGGGGGATACTTACTGTAATTTTCCAAAAATCACATAAAAGCAAAGCAACAATGTTAAATTACTTTAAAATTTGCATAAAAAATAAAATAAAATAAAATATGACTAATAAAAAATTTCAAATTTGAAAAAAATTGATACAAGACAAACTTTTTTCACTTTTTTTTATTAACTACAGTATTTAATTTTATTCAAAACAATATATTTTTATGTGTAATTTACATTTTTTTTAGACATGTATGGTATTTTAATCATTATCGCTTTTTGAGACATCAGATTCATCGTGATGAGATGTGAGGTACTGTAGCTTCTCTTTAAATGAAGTCAAGAGGAAATACTACTAAAACATTTTCCAATTGCTGTTGATCCTTCCCATTTCGCTAAGCGATCTAAAATTGAAATTTTTGTTTCCAAAGAAGTGTAAAATAAAAATAAGAACTTAGACTTACGATAATAAAAAGACACCGACTCACCACTGTTGGACAAAATTTAATTAAAACTAACAATTAAAAATTAAATTCTTATTTTTGACTTTAATTTTCAATTCCGTTTAAAAATCAAATTTTATCGTTTCGCATCACCTTAATTTCAGATCACGTTACGTAATTTTTAAATTGTTAATTACAATTGAAAATCAGATTTTAATTGTCAAATTTAATTGTGCCCACCACTGTTACTCACTTTTTAAAAATAAACTTGCAGACACTAAATGATTAATTGATTACGTACTCTTTTTATAAAAAGCAAAAACCGAACGTGATTTAAAATGCAAAAACAACAACATACATAGTATTTTTCATCTGTAACGTTCGAACAGATTTGCATTATAGTCTTGTAAAATTTAACGTGTGTATATAAAATGGGGAAATTCTGATTCTAAGTGAATTGTGAACTTCTTTATTGCATAAAATCTATTACAGTACTATTATAAAGTGCTGAAAATATTGAAATTATTAGATGGAAGTCGAACTCCGATAATGTGCTATTACTTTAAATATGACATGAGTGCACAAAATTTATAATATTTAAAGTAATAGCACATTATCGGAGCTCAACTTCTGATCTAATAATTTTTATCGCATAAAAGAAAACTGCATACAAAGATATTAAGAAGAAACATTAATCGCATACCTTCAAAATCGCATTAAATAAATCCGCATAAAACGAGACCTGGATGTATTAACTTATCATATTCATCTTCTTTTTGTGTGTGCATTTTTATTTTAATATTAGTTCATTTGAGTTTGTTGCTTGGAACTATCGTATTGCAAAATTATTATTGATAAAATATTTTTACATACATAAATAAACTCAAGTTTATTTTTCTTTTAAGGTTGAATCAGCTTCTAAAACTCCTCTATCACAAACATCATTAAAGGATGGTTTTTCCAAAAAGCAATTACTTTTTTTGTATTCTGACCTGCCATCTCCTCAAACAAAAATTTCAGTAAATATTTATTTATTTAATATTAGTTATAAATATTTTTCTGTGGATATTTGTTTATGTATTATGTGTGTATGAATATATTGTGTACATATATATTGTAACCTCCGGAAAAGTAAAGAAGAGCAGAGCAGACCATCCTCATCTCCAGCTCCAGAACAGCAGGTCTCAGGCTCGACTGTGATGGGACAACATATTATAAAATTGCTAGAGCGCCAAATTGTAACTTTAATGAAAATACACTATACTACATATTATTTAATAATAGTTCACTTCACTATTCACATTAATATCCAATGAATGGATAATAAATAAAGTTTTCAACAATTAAACACTGAGAGGATATTACTGCTAATAACATTGTCACGACTTATTATATTTATTTGGAGAGGAGAAAAATCTCTGTTCAACTCCCCACTGCACTATAACTCTCTCAGCACACTTCCCATCTATTTAACATCAAAGTCACAATTAAAATTTAATGAAATTAAATTTATTTTCATTCCCTCATCATCCTCCTGATCCCTCACTCTATCACATTCTCACTAATAAATCAGTCTGGCAAATAATAATCTTGTAACTATTAATTCTAAAACTATTCTTTATTTTCCCGATTAATTTTCTTTACTAACTCTTATTTCCGGTATAATAATCTTGTATCAGGGCTTTAGAACAGTACAGTGTGGAAAATTAACACTCTGATGCGAATTATCAGTGATAAATGAATACTCTCCCAGTGATTATATCCATAGTTGACCTTGGCCGAATTTCATATAACCAATGCCACTTTATCTTTCCAAATAATCAAGATCAAAATTTTAACGACCAATTTTGTAAATAAAATACTATAAACACTACTAATTTAGAAATTTTGAATTAATTAGTTCACCTCAGAAAGTATTTGAATATAGCGGATGGAGAAAGGATTTTATGCCCATCCACTGTACTCTATATCATTCAATAATTCTACTGCAAACTATATATCTTAAAATTTAATGTGCTAACTTAAGTACTTATTTTCTGTGATTATTAATTTGAAATTGCAGTGCTAAATAATTTTTCTAATATCGAATTGGATAATAAACTTTATAAATAATCTCTTAAATAATTTACCTGGTATAGTGTGATAAATTAAACCATAATTAAAATTCAAGTAATAATATATTGGGTATATGATTAGGATTTTCAGAATTTATGGGATCTGCAAAACATTAAGACACATACAAAGCTTTTATTTTAAAATGACAACATTTTATTAACAAAGATAAACTAAAAATTTATTTACAATATTTACATTGTTTCTTGTAGCTTTCCCCTGTTCCTCAACCAAAATATATATATATAAACAAAACAGCAGGTACTGCTAAATTGTAATAGTTCAAAATATTATTCAATTATCAATGAATTGGCGTCTACAATAGCTACGAAGTGATTTTATTCTATGAACAGGTAACTATACTATTTAGCTTTAAATACTAACGTAACCTTTAAATATGGCAATAACTGCTAACTTTTGAAATATAGGTCTAAACTTTAAATTATTTCGTTTGCTTTACGGTTGTGATTATTGGTCATGAAGACCACTCTTCATGAAATAATAAGCTAATAATTTATGTATTAATTAAACTCAACTTAATATGCCTTAACTACTTATCTTTAGAATTTGAAATATTTTACTGTATTTGCTTACCCTAGCATGAATTAAACAACTAGTCAACTGTTAAGAATCGGTACATAGACAGCTCATACTTTCACTTATACGCATGTAAATCATATATCAATGTCCCCACCGAAGTAATATTTCAATTGGCTTATCATTCCAGCGATATTCTCTTGTGGCTGTAAACTGGAATCTTTGATATGCACTGTTTATTATTACACAAACATGTTTTATTTCTCAAATTCAATACTTAACTTTATACTTATTCTTTGCTTTTAACTAGCTACTAAAACTAAATAAAACACAATGCCTCAGTACAATAGATCGCGCTTTCAAACCCACACTCACAAATAAACAGCAAATGGATTTTATGACCTTGTTAACAATATTTATAACTTCTACTCTTACTATACTATAACTAATATACACCTGCAAGGAAACGAAGTCAGCATCAACATGAGTGTTGTCAAAGACCCAGAATAAGAGAAAAGCACCTTTTCATTAAGGCTAAGGTATGCTAGGATTAATCACCAATCATATAAATGGGTTTGTGCAAAGCACTCCGGCTATTAATAAAGAAATCATCTTACGGTGTAAAATTAACAAAGTGGGAAATTCATCCACTACTTCTAAATACTTCATAAATTTTATTATTGAGTGAGCGAGCTATGCTACAGCTTCACTAGAGCTCGTTGGTGATCCTTTATCCAACCACGCAAACAAGGATCATGCACAAATCCACATGCACATATATGAGAATTTAAAGACAAATTACATCCACAAAATATTGCACTGACTCATAAGCCAACAATTTTCTAAGCATAAATCAGCTTAACTCTAAATCATTTCTAACTTTAATAATAAAATTAAATAAAACAAGAACTGTGCATCATTTACGGAATCATCTTCTCTTCCCCCTTTTAGGACAAAGTTATTTCATTCTGTCACAACATACATTCTATATTAAAATATTATTTTATTAGCATACAATATTTAATAATAATAATAACCCGATCTTTAAAAACACTTCATATATTAAATATTTTCATTCAAAACTTTCACTGATCTAATTAGGGTAAATCAATAATTTTGTAATTTAAAGACATATCTCAAAATTTTATACTGACTCAAACTAAAAAGAACTCTAAATATTTGTAAACTTTCAACTTAAGCATATGAAAACTTGTATGCTAATGCATGTAGATAAATATAACTTCAAAATAAAATAATAATAACAAGGAATAAAAATTATGCTTAAATAGTTCTTGTTCAATCATCCTCCAAGTCTTTTAGATTGCTACTGTAACTGCAAATCTTAATTATAGTTTTGTGTGCACATATATTTGAATCCTGGATCCATGGAAAATTTCAACAAACTCTTTCGCGAACTAATCCTGCAGGTTTAAACATTTATTTTCAATGTTTTAGCACATAAAACACTTGTAAACAGGAAAGTATTAATTCAAAGGATATTTATTTTAGCAATTCAGTTTAGTCATAGATAATCTTTGCGATTCAAGAAGTAATCAATTTTTCTTTTTTTTTGACCATTAATTTCTTAAACAGTTTACATGTCTTCAATCGTGTTTTATTTAATGTTAGAAGGCAAGCAGCTTTCTCTTCATTTCCTTTCAGACACATAAGTTGGTTTATGGTAGCTTAGGTTGGAGAAGACTAATACTTCACATTTTCTCAAAGCATTGTAGCATTATATTCCATCAAATTTCTGGCATAGGTTGGTAGCATATCGATTTAATTAATAATTATGTTTCCTTGATGCATTAATTATTTATTTCTCATTGACAAATTGTCACTTCAAGTCAACGACGATCCAGACAATATTTTAGGCGGGAATTAACATATAACATTTATATTGGAATTCAGTTCCACATTTATTTCTGATAAAAAATAAATAATTATTTTATTTCTAAGCTTTTGATGATACAAGTAATTACATCCATCCATTTTAATAAGTGAACATTTGAAATATAGATCATTAAATTCAGTGTTTTCTCAATTTTTTTGAAGTAAAATTTGATCTGCAATCGTTGCTGCATTATATTCCGATGGTTCAAGGTGATATGGTTGTTTAGAAATTCATGATGATGATTGACTTCAGGAAGACTAGTATATGCCCAATAAAAAGTTTATTCAATAATCATATCTTACAGTAATATAACTTTTTAATTAAAATTTCATTCAGAAATGGAGCTAGGACAACAGTAAAAACTTAAATTCTTACTATGTTTAAAATGAAAATTTAACCTGAACGAAGTTCCCCTAGAGACAAAATGATGATGAAGAGCCCAGCCTTAAAGATGGCTGAGTTTAAACACTTTTGGTACCCCCATCCAATTTCTGAATGATACTTTTTGTCAATCAAATTACATCCAATTTTTAACTGGTTGTTTGCTATTATTTTATAAATTATCTATTCATACTTTTACAGACACCACGAGGTTGTTGAATTTTCCCGCGTGGGAAAATTCCCCTGAGAGAATAAAAATGAAAGTTTTCTAATATAAAAAAAATAATACATAGCAGACCAACTTTAAACTCAAAATTTTGAATGGGAACTGGCTGCTATAAATATGATATTGAAATGAATTAATATTACTCTCAAAAGATTTTCCCCCAACACCACGTACTATCCCCAATGGCTATTGATTAATTTTATCATTAAAATTTTCAGTTGTTTTCTATTCCATGGTGTCAGCTTCATGATAGTACTATTTCTAGATCAATTCCTAGAAATATACCATTTCAGTGGCCTACACCCAACCTAAGAGACTTCTTTCTATGATAAAACACAGAAAGAGTGCTCGTGGCGGCCTCAGCCAATCTAAGAGGCTTCTTTCTATGATAAAACACAGAAAGAGTCCCCGCCGGTCTGGCTTTTTTTTATGCTAAAAGCACAGACTAAATGCCATTATTGGCTGCCATAGTTGATTGTGTTATTAACTCTATCGTAATGCTAGAATGTCTATTTTCTCTATACTTTGGTGTGAGAGAGTGTGGATTTTAGCCTGTCATAATTATTTAAAATTTCATTACAAAGATTTTTTTTCAAGTTCTCTAACCTATTGTTATATTGTAACTTTATTAACAATGTCCTGAAGGTTCCATTACGAATGGGCAACCCTCAAAAATTGCTTTTAAGGGTGCGGAACAGCAGTATTTCGAGGATCATGCTAAAAGTAACGTTTTCGCGAGAATTCATCCGTGACAAGTTACTTTTGATATATATACACACAAACAAAAACAACCCAGTGTCTGATTATTAGTAATTACTTGTCCAAAAAAGAAAATTAGTCAGGTATTATTTTTTTTACATTTACTATTTAAATAAGATTAGTTTTTTATATCTACACACTAACAAAAACAATCCAGTTTCTGATTAATTACTGTCCAAAAAAAAAAAGAAAGCAAATTAGTCCGGGTTTGATTTTTAAAAGTAGTATTTGAATTAGAGTACTTTATATATATACACAATATTTACAAAAAAAAAAAAAAAAAACTTTTCTGATTAATTACTGTCCAAAAGAAATGCAAATTAGTCGGCTATCATTTTTAAATTTAGTATTTAAATAACGGTACCTTTTTATATAGACACACTAACAAAAAGAACCCACTTTCTGATTCATTACTGTCCAAAAAAAAAAAAGAAAGCAAATTAGTCGGGTATCATTTTTCAATTGAGTCTTTCAATGATGGTCCTTTTTAGATATACACACTAACAAAAAGAACCCACTTTCTGATTAATTACTGTCCCAAAAAAAAAGCAAATTAGTTGGGTATCATTTTAAAATTGTAGTGTGAATTTTTTAAATGTTGTGGGTAAATTGAATAATGTAGAATTGCGTATTATTTTCGATTGAAAAAAAGACCGTAACTTTATATATATATATACACACACAAAGAAAATAAAACCCACTTTCTGATTAATTACTGTCAATACCCAAAAAAAAGTTATTCGCGGGTATCATTTTTAAATTTAGTATTTAAATAATATTACGGCTTTTGATATCTACACACTAACAAAAACAATCCACTTTCTGATTCATTACTGTCCAAAAAAAAAAAATGCAACATAGTCGGGTATCATTTTGAAATGTAGTATTTAAAGAATGGTACTTTTTATATATACACACTAACAAAAAGAACCCACTTTCTGATTAATTACTGTCCAAAAACAAAAAAAAAAAAAAGGCAAATTAGTCGGGTATCATTTGTAAATTTAGCGTGAATGTAGCAATTTTGTGTAAATTGAAAAAAAAAAGTATAATTGCATCTTATTTTCGATTAAAAAAATCCCGTAACTTTTGACAGATACACACAAACAAAAACAACCCATTTTATGATTAATTACTGTCCAAAAAACGTCAATTATTCGGGTATCATTTTTAAATTTAATGTGAATTTCTAAATTTTTTTTTTTTTTTTTAAATAGTAATATTATTTACTATTAGTTCCTCTAATTTCCTATTACAAAAACTAAAAAAGCCGATATTTATATAGATAGAATCACAGGCCCGGCCCGGAATCATAATATGTATGTGTTTTTGATTAGCATCAACGCCATCAAATGGCTGGCACGAGGGAATAGAAACCAACCAAATTTTCTAATATATTTTACACAATATGCATTTACACACATATATATAATATAACTATTTAAACTGATGTCTTAATACTTTTATTAATTCGTAATTATCCTATACAACTTTCTTTCAATATTTTATAGTTATAATTTATTTCTACAATGACATTATTTTTATTAGACACTTTCTTTATTAAATAAACAGGATATTTATTTTATAAACTCTACCCCCCTCTCTTTTGATTCATCTGCTATATTAATACGATCTGTAAAATATTTTTATTAAATAAACTTTCAATCTCAATCGTTTTTCATCTTTAAATCTTATTAAACTGATATTTTAAATTAAACAATTATTATTTTAAAGCATTTCTAAAATAGAATTTTACTTTCGTACTAAGTAATTTTATGAAAACCTATTCAATTTTGATTTTAACTCGAACTTAGTACTCTCTAAATAACTCTATACCACAATCAATGCATTTCATGAGGAAAATTTTAATATATGCTGATTTAAATAAAACTAGCTTCAAACTCAGGAAGTTTTGGTTAAACCCAAAAGCTACAATATATATATATGTTGTAACAATACATAATATGAATAAAGGTGATCCAATATACAAGTACAATAATTAGTATAGATAGGATGGCTTCATAATATTAATAATTGTTCATTGAATATGTAATAGTATGTCTGGTGATATCAGCAAACCTCATGTTGGACTACTAAATATATAATAGTATAAATATTTATAATATGTAATTTGAATGAAATAAAATAAATGATTTGAATAGTCTATTTGTAATAAACAAATGCTTTAATAGGTTATTATATAAACAAAAACTCTTTATTAAATATGTACTCAGTAATAAATATTTAGCATGTCAACATTATTTATTCATAATCACCAAAATATTCTGTATCAATTAACTTTTATTTATGTGAACTTTAGTGACTTCTGATAATGCCACAAAGTCATGATGATAATTTTAAATGTTTAGTATCTATATATTTTTCAGAGAATTGTATAAAATCTTCAAATACATAATCCATTATCAATCCCAGATGTATAGTTTTGCATAAAGCAACACTTGCAAAACTTAGACATTTATGTATAAACAAAATGTGTGAACTAAAATAGATATATGAAATAATATTCAAGCAGTTAAACTTAATTAAATATAAAACAAATTAATTAAATAAATGAAATAATTAAATTAATTAAATGAGATTGTTAAGGGATTACATGTATTTATGTATATATTGCTAAAAGAAGGTTGTCTTGACAACAATTTGAAATTCTTGATTGTTATCTATATTGAGATTGTCTAAGTGTTGACTGGTTTTTAATGGTATTTCTATACTATAATTTTCACTACACCACTCTCACACAAGGTAAGAACTGTTTTTTATCTGCTTTTAACACTTTCTGGAACGTTGTAATCATAACATATGACAAAGACATGAAAAAGATATATGGTTTCCAAGATACAAATTTTTTGCTGAACCAATACTCGTCAGTTGGTCTATATCACAATCTCTTACACATAATTTTATTATTATTCAGTATATATATAGCCAATTACTATAGTTTAATTGATAAAGTGTCAACTTACTGCTCTCACAATTTTGACACAAATCACTTGATGGAAGTATTGTAATAATTTTTATTAGTTATTCATTAGACTATAGATTATTCACTTAATGAATAATATTTCTGTAGTGTAATTTTCACTATACCACTCACGCAAGGTAGGGACTGTTTTTTTTTTTTTTGCTTTTAACATTTTGTGGAGGGAGGGATGCAATCATAAACATATTACCAAAGACCTTTGAAAAAGATGTATTATCACCAAAGTGCAGATTTCGTGCTGTATACTTCCATTAAGTGGTTATCTCAAGGTTGTGATGGCAGTAAATTTGACACATCAATTAAACTATAGTAAATGTATGGTGACAAAATTAAACAAATTTACATTTATTAAAATTTATTAGTATTTGTAAATTTATCATTAGTTTTTGGCTTTTTTTAATTTTGTAAATATGTTTCGCTAAAGTTATTTTTTTTAACTTTGGTCATGATGACAAGGGAAATACGTGTTTGATGTTTATTTGGATTAAAAATTTATTTAAAGTAATTTTTGCTTCTCTTTTATTAACTGAATCCTTTTTTAGTTTGTCATTTTTAATTTTGAAATCAAATATTAGGCACATTGACATTTGCTTAATATGACCAATGTGTATGTGCATTTTGTAGCAATTGCACTTTTAAATTATACTTTCCATATATTTTTAAGAAAAGAATAACTCATAATTGGTGGAGTATAAGTTAAAAGACAGGTTGAGATAGTTATACATTAAATATTAATATAATATTGTGATTGATTATAGTTTAATTACCACTAATTATTTGTCAATATTTACCATTTTTATTTTAGCATTTTAATATTTAGAACTATATGACAGTTTGATAAACTCTTTATTATTTTAAAGTAAAACTTTAGATGTTGTTAATCATAATGCACAATGCAATAATATATATGACCATGATATAGAGTGATAAATATTTCTAATGGTGTTTTAATTTATATGTCATATACTCAATTCAAAATGTCTTTGATATTGTTGTTTGTTGGAGAACATAGATAATGTCAAATAAAATCTCCATGTATACTCAATAGATGAGAGATCCAGGGATTAAACTGGCTAAAAAAATATTTGGCACTTTTCTAGACAATTTTAGAAATATTGGTAATATATAGCAATTCAATATCTTGCAGAAAATGCAAAAATATACTTACAGCAATAGCTGTAAAATTTTGGGTCGATATTGTTACAATATCATAGGTTTATTTATATCAGAAATGATAGATTACTATGTATTATAGTATCTTATTCAAAGATTTATCATAAAAAAGCAGTGTGCCTTAAATTATCATCAAGCATAACGTTTCTCATTTCTGTCATCTTATATTTTCTTACAACTTTGACATTAGTGTCATTTCCATCAAATGGTTTTTGATTACCTTATTTGACTGGATATCAAATAAACTGATTCATCTTTACTAATTCTTGCCTGAGTGGGTGCAGCGTCTTTCTATTGTAATGGAATAAATATATGCCGTTACATTTCTTTCAAATAGAAGTAAAAAAAATATAAAATACCCTCGAGTAGAAATATATATATATAAAAGGGGGGGGGGTAATAATTTGATTTGAATTAATATATATAATGCACAGATGGCAAACTAATTATATAATTTAAAGTTAAAATCTAAAAACAATATTCTTTTAATATAAAAGAATTTTTAAAAAAATGCTGTTAATTAGTTATTTTTATTCTTAGAATGGAAATGATTTTCTATTTTGAAGTAATTGCAAACAGGCCCTTGGGCATATAGTCAGATGAGAGATAAATTAAAAAAATAATACTGATAAGAGTTTACAGAGATAAAAAAAAAAACTTTGAATGGAGAAGAGATTTTTGGATTGCTCTTGCTGATTGTGGATTATTAAATATATTTATAAGTATTGCGGATCTCCAAAATGTAGGGGTCTGCAATAATTTTTGTTTCCCATATTTGTAGCAGCTGAGGCAGTCTCCAGAATAGGACGGTTCCCGGAAAATAGTCAGCAACGGACTTCTCTCCATCTAGAAGAATAGGAAATGGAAAGAACTTTGAATTCTACCATGCATCAAGGATTACAAAGACGGACTTTACCTATAGCATTGGAAAGTAGAAACTTTTTTTTAAATGAAGTATGAACATTAATCATATAATGCGAACTTTTTCCAGTATTTTAAGTGTCACTTAACTTTTAAAAGAAATCTCTTATCTGACTAAATTTTAAATTATTATATATTTTCTTTTTTTTTTTTAAATATGCTTAATATCATTTCCATTCTCGTAATTTCTTTTAAATTAATTATTTAAAGTAAGCGTGAATGGCTGCATAGATTCATAAGATTGTTAGTTTAAAGTGTGTTAATTTTGGGTTAATTGTTTCGTAGTTGGATCGGTGCTAGTGGATAGATGTATGGATGTTTATGTCAATGTGACTTGAGTAGGTGCATTGGATACTCATTCCCTTGTACCATGTTAGCATACACGGCATAATACCCTCCTGAACATATGACCCAAAAGAGTAGTCATCATGTTGTCAATGGTCGTAGACGTATTTCCTACGCCATTGATTTTCTTACGCTCTGACTGGGACAGTAAGCCAGCAAAGACCACTATCACCATTTACAGAGCTTCTCGTATAATTTCGTTCTTGTATCATGGGGAAGATGCTCATTCCTTTTCACCATGATTTGTTATTTTTCTAATGATATCATGCTATAGATGTAAAATTCCTGTTAGCATGATTGTGTTATGCTAATAATCTCATTTTGCATTGGTCACATCGGTATATCAGTAAGCTAGCGTTGGTTTAAATGCGAGATTTTTGGCCTAAGATTAAAAGGGATTGGGTTGGTTATTGCGTAATCTGTGTAGCATGTTCACACTTAATAAAATATTAAAATTGTATTTTAATCTATTAAACGCTTCCATCTGCGCATATAATCCAAAACAAATATATTTAGTTGATTTAATTTTCAGAATCTCTTTAATGCGTGTGTGCGTTATAATAAAATGTTTTGTTGAATTAATTTTGACAGTAACTTATTTTATTAATATTTAAAAGTAAACATTAGAAATTTGAATAAGCAGTATGATATTTTAAGCTCAGCTTCTCCCTGAGCTAGCGACTGGTGCTTTCATTCCTATAAAAAGGTAACCTCTCCACGTATCTGCCTACTGTATAAATTTACCAGGTTCAAATGGCCTGGTGGCGCCCTGGTATCGCAGATTAGGTTAGGGAGGTTCGTCGACCATTATACTATAAATACTGCTGTTATTGCATGAATCAATCAGATGTATGTAGATTTAATATTTTTTACTGACCTCTTTGATTTCTATTAAGATTGCTGTAGGATATGCTATAAATAGATAATTATATAAAGTATTACCCAAATGATAGTTTGAGCACAATAGTTTTATTCATTTGATTATGTGATATTTTAATAACTCAGATGAGAAGACTGGAATCTATTCTTGAATCCACTCCTCTAAACTACCACAAGACAATTGGGTATATTGTAATAATACTGAACTTGACATTTTTGCTCCTAAATGGAGCAAAAATGGAAAGTTCAAAGCATAACTCCATAATTTTTTTTAAATTTGGTTGGATATCAATTTTGATCACTTTATAAATTACTTCTAGATGAGACAGCTTTTATGACAAGCATGGAATATGTGTGAAGGGACAATTGATTTGAAAAGTAGATGTGTATTTTACTATGAAGTCACAAGAATTGAAGCACAAATGAAATCAAATTTATTATAAATAATAAAAATGGAAGAAAAACATTATGAAAATTAATAGTATATTAGACAGAGTGATAAGATTAGTAATTCAACTTAATGGAAAATTCCAATTGCAAACGATTCAGATTTATACCCAAAAAAGTTATCATCATGATGTAAAAGTAGAAAATTTTTATGTAGATGTAAACTACTTCTGATTACATCAAATAACTTTTTTAAATTGTCATGACAAATTTTAACGCTAGAATTGGTAAACGATTGGAACATGAAAATGCTTTGAGTAGTTATTTATGGTAACAGAAGAAAAAGAAAAACTATATATTTCTGAATTTTTTTCTTTGCGAAAGCTGCTATACAGAAATAAATATGGAAACATCCAGATGAAAATAGAGCAGAATTGGATTATATTTTGACTAACAGAAAATAAGTATTTTAAAATCATAACGTTCTTAATAGATTCAATACAGGAAAAAATCATCTGTTAATGAAAACTAGAGAGTAAAATTAGAACTTGCTAATCATTTTAAAATATATTTTGAAGATGGTTCAGACTTAACTGTAATCTATAAGAAATAACTAATATACTATTAAAAATTGTAACAAAGATATTTGGTACAAAAAAGCAGCAATACTGGAAATTTTCAACTGAGATGACAATATATGAAGAGCCGAAGAAATATTAAAATATTTTAAAATGAATCATTAAAAATGAAAATTTGATGTTATCTAAAATGGTATGAAAACGAATTAATGATGATATAAAAAGTTATAATTGTGAATTGGCAAGGAATAAAAATTATAAAGTAACACTCTGCTGTAGAAAGAAAGGCTACTTCAGCAATTAAAAAAAAGAAATAGAAATATTATTAAAAAAGTGGGAATGACATTATGAAATGTATGGAAATGTTCTGCAAAGAATTATAAAGAATAAGAAAACCTTTACATTTAATACATCTTCTGAATGCCAAGCATGAAAAGATATAAAGAAAATGAATTTTCTAAGAAATTAACTCTCAAAAGAAGCAGGGGAAAAAAAACTAGAAAAATTGTTGTCAAATGTCTAATTGATAAAGATGTTCCAGATGATTATGAATTGTGATAAAAAAGATAGAAATTACAGATCTGTCAATTTTTTATCAGTTCTACATAAAATCTTTATAAGATACGATTCATCTACTATGAGTTTTTGGTTCAACAAACATTTTTAGCATGATCAATGTTTTGGAACATCAAAATATAATAGATCCAGGATATTCTGAAGGAGCAATGATTAGGTAGAATGGTGATCTTAAGATTAACATTGCTAAAGATATACAACAGTGTAATTCCATATTTCCACATTTTAGAGCAGTTTTTTCAAGTAGTTGGTGGACTAAAAATAGGAATTTAAGAGAATAAAAATGCATGGATATTATTTAAACCGCTAGATTTTACAGATGATGTGTATGTTTTCACAAATAATGCTTCAGAGCTCTAGAAAATATTGCAAGAAATATCAGGTAAAACTAAAAAAGTAGAACTAAAGATAAATATTAAGTCTCAGTAATGTTCAATGGATTAAAAATTAACAACTATAATTATTTTATCCAGATTATTAATGGAGATGGAAACGATAGGTGGATTTAAAACAGGCAAAACTCTCCATACAATAGTGCTATTCAGTGCAAGCCAGAGTAATCAATGGATGCAAGAAGGTTTATGCATAAAATCCCTGTCTACTGCCTATTCATCTAATATCTCCAGATTAGTTTCTAGCTTGGGCTTTCATCAGTGATGAGCCTTGGATCTGAAAGCACTGCACTTAGATCTTAGGATCTAATACAACCCTCCAGCAGCAACCTGAGTCTAAAATTTAAAACATATTTTCAATCCAAGCTCATTAGCTTATATAGTCACATAGGCCTGAACTCAGTTCAGTACCCTACATTAGTGTCTTTGGTTCTTTAATAACCATAACTCTAGGTGCAGTGCTCTCAGATCCAAGGCTCCTCACTGATGAAAGCCACAAGCTAGAAACTAATCTGGGGATATTAGATGAGTAGGCGCTAGATAGGGATTTTATGCACAAATTTTCTTGCATCCATTGATTATTCTGGTGTGCACTGAATGGCACTACTATATGGAGAGTTTTGCCTATTTTAACAGCTCGAGCAAGCATAAGAAATGGTAATTGTGTGGTGTTTAGTGTTTTAATAGGTGGATTTAATTATAATTAAACTTCAGTAAAGCATTTTTTGTTGAAATAACTTAAAAGTAAATATAACCATGTTTGAAATAGAATCTTTAATTAATGTGTTTATCACTTCATACTCATAAATCTGAAATTTGGATATTTAACAAATAACACTGATTTCAAATGGCTCAAAATAGTTTGAAGAGATGTAACTTGGAAATACTTGGATAAGAAAGCAAACAGGTATTATTGCCATATTAAAATAAATAAAAGATGAAATGGGTTTGAGTTAGATATTTCTAGAAGAGATAATAGATGGACTGTTGAAGTCTTATACTGGCTCCCAAGAGATTGTATTGTAAAGACCTAGAGAGAGACTTCTTGTGAAATGAATGAAGTTTGATTAATGTGATATGAAGAAAAGATGTTATGAATCAGCAAAACTGGATTAAACTTGGAGAGACTTCATTTTGCAATGGATCAATAATAGTTGAAAATAATAAATCAGTTGTACACTTTTCAAATGTTTTTAGAATTCTTGTTATGAATGTCATATATTAACTAAAATTAACGAAAATCAAATTTTCATTTATTTTCAATTACTTCTACCGGGTTCGTAACGTATTTGGTATGCTTGCAAAATTTAATGTGGAAATGGTTAAAAAATAACTTTCTGGGTATAATATTTTTTACACTATTGTAAATTTATTGAAGAAATCACTACCACTGAATTTATATATGATTTTAAAAAGCTAAATAAAATAAAAAAAATTGAGATCATCCCACATAAAATATTACAATTGCTATATCTCTGCTTATTTAAAAAGTTAGATCTTATCCAAAGAAAAGAAGAGAAACAAATTTTACCACTACTTAAAACTTGATCTTTCATATGCTGGAGTGAAATATCATATATCTCAAAAGTAAATCCACTTTTGATAAAAGACATAACGTGGAATTACAAAAAAAGAAAATATAGTATTAACTTTGTCAGCAACTTGAAAACAGCTCCCAACAAAGTAAGGTATTAAAAATGCATTGCTATAAAATTTGATATATTGTAACGATCCGGAGAATGGACTTACCATATTCTGCACTACAGGGTGCCATCTAGGCATTTGAACCTAGAAAAATTTATAAAGTAGGCAGATACGTAAGTCAAAAAAAAAATTTTTTTTTTTAATTTTGATTCCGGTCGTTAGCCCAAGTCACTAGCTCAGGGAGTAGCAGAGATTTAGTAATATAATGTCTTATCTAATTATATTTCAATATTAAAAAATAAATAAAATAAGCCACTGCCAGTAATTAACATACAAAAATTTATTTACGTACATATATATATAAAATTTAACATTATTATTTTAGTATGTTTATTTTAGATTTTAATTTGATTTTCTAATTTAAATTTACATTTTAATGTTTATAAGTTTACATTTTAATTAAGTTCGCACAGATGGATTTATGAAAGTTTGTTTTATAATGTTGAGTATAGATCGGTTACATAGATTACACGGTTAAAAACATTTCAAAGTAAACATAAACGATCAAAATACAAAATCATTGATACCGTCAATTGCATAGGGAATACAAGAAACCCAATGGTGTTCATCATAAGACACCGCATTAACACCAATAACTTAATAGACATCCGAATAAATACATCTTAGATACTCACCATAAGGTATCAGTATTTACCGAATGTCTATATATTTTGATCACCTATGAAAATCAAAAACATAATTAACCAGTAACGAACCCATGCAAGCGTCTATACCCAACTTAAATTTAATGCAATTTTATTTATGGGTGTCGAGTATGAATGGACTACATAGATTTGCATTTGAAGATAAAACATTCTATCCCCATTTAACCTTAGGCTAAAAATTCGCAGTCAACTTGGCGTCAATCCATCTGATATATCGATGTATTCAATGTAATACGAATACGGCAACACAAAATAGGTTAAGATAAGACATTGATTCTGTCAGATAGGAATATTACATCTATCTAACGAGAAGAACAATAAAAAAAACTCCATAGAAATGGACTGCGGTCATTTTGCCGACTTACGATCGCATTCCCTAGGCAATAGGAAGTGTGCGGCGTATACAAGCGATTCTGCCCATAGCGAATCTCGAATTACATCTACTAACTACATCAATATATCCAATTCATCGACCCAATTCAACCACAAAACAAATAACCTAAGATTACCCTCCCCTAATATAACTTTACAAATCTATATAGCCATTCACGCCCGACTAAAGTTTAACATTTATGTAATTTAGTCTAACGAAAAACAAAAATCATAATAGAAACTTAAAAGAACAAAAAAAATAAATGGAAATGATTTTAAATAAAAAAAAATACATCAAATGACATTATTAATATTAATTTACGTTGGTCAGATAGGATTCTATTTGTATTATTTAAATACGGAAAGTTCTTAATTTAATGTTCATTAATTATAAAGTTCTGTTTTAAACAGTTCATCTTTATCTGTTGCTTGCCATTTGAACGTGAATTCCCACGCCGTCCAAAAAAGATTGGTATTCTGTTGGCCGTTTTATTCATCCGGAGGTTTTTTACTCCAGCTGGTCCTCAATGTAGAAAACGATAGTTTATTTCTCTTTCTTCCTAGCAGAACTGAAGGGATTGAAGAGTGCGTCTTTTCAATCCCTTCTCCATCAACTCCACGCTAACACATATCTGTCCACTCGTAATAACCAACTAACTCTTTTATTTTCAAACCTTTCCTTTTATAATAATTTTCTGGATTAACTCAACATTACGTCACGATGGTGAAAACCTTTTCGTTGAGGTCCGATTTCCCGATGGATTTCTTTCATTTGCTAAAAGTTTATTGTTTTCCTATCTGACCGATGCTTATACATTTAAATGTCCAAAGGCTAGTTTACTAATTAAAATAATCATTTCCATTTTACAAAAGATTAATTAATTTGTTTTCAAACTTAAACATATATTTTTATCTCTAAATCTTTTCTGAAAATTTAGTTTTAAACTACTCTTTTTTTAATAAAGTTTTATTTTAATAAATATTTATCTGTGCGATTTTATATATATGCGAGTTTAAGATGATTTTTTAATTTTCAGTTTTTAATTTTTAAAAAAGAAATTTTTATTGGCAAACTTTTTTTTTTTATGTTTACTAATAAAAAATAATATAACATACGTATGTGCCCGTTACAATATATTCTTTCGAAATTACTTCTATTAAATTGCAGTAATTAAAGTCTAAAATTACCAATTTGAATTTTCCAAATTAATCATCTTACTGGGATGTGAAATACAACTAAATCTGTAACCGAATTCATTAAAAAGAAGTCTGACTGGTTTTCTGGCAGTTATTTCTATTAATGATTTGATCAGGAAAAAAAACGTACATATTCAGTTGACAGAATAATAAATTGAATGTCGAATGTCCTAACCAATATAGAGATTTAAAAGAAGCAGTTGAACATCTGGCAAGGAGACTTAATAATGATTGGTGGATTAAAACTGCTTAGAAGATACAATCATTCACTGATATTAATCATTTTACTTCCTATTTTGAAGGATTGAAAGAAATATATGGACCTTTAAAATCATAAATGACATTTATGTAATAATTATGGTATTTTGAAAAAGTAGGAAGAATATTTTGAGGACTAAATATTGAAGAAAAAATTGAAATGACAGCTTTAAATGTTATATTTATTTTACATATATAGTTAGATTTGGGTAACGATTTTTAACTTAATGAGATTAAAACAGCTTTTATAATCTTAAAATTGGAATGACTGAATCCTAGTGAAATGTCTCAATTTAAAATATGATAGTGATATGTTAGTTTCAAAACTAGTTAAATATTTAAAATTATATGGACTTATAAAATTGTGCCCGCTGATTTTATGAATAATTCTGTTGTTGCAATTTAAAAAAACAGAAAGGTCTGCAATAATTATTATAGAATATTATTATCATCTAAAAAAAAATACTTTAAAATATTTATATTACTGAATATGTTGCTTTCAATCATAGATGAATAACTAAAAATAGTTCAATATTGCTGCTTTTAAAGAATCAAGAAGTCTTATATCACATAGTTTTTGATGCCAGGCAAATTCAAGAAATTAGTCACAATAAAAGTATATATTTTTTTTTTATTGAAACATTTGACTCGGTTAATTGAAAAGATTTATGGCAATGTTTGAAAATAGAAAGTTGTTTATTTTTTATTACACAACTTTTATCTGATAAAATGAGAAGCATAGTTATTACTGCTAATCAAAAATATGAGGTATTCAATATGAATACTGATATTAAACAAATTTTTGTACTAGCCCCAATTTTGCTTTTATGATGCAAACATTAAAATGCAGTATATGTTTGCTGATATGATTTTTAATGGATTAAAAGCAAAAAAAAAAAAAAATGAATTTTATATTTTAGACCTAGAGTATGCTATTAATAGTGTTTTTGCCAATTCAAAAAATAATGAATGGCTATATGTAAAGACTTTAATAAAATAATATTTAAAAAACTCAAATCCTTCATCATTCAGTAGTAAGAAAAGTCATCAGAAAATTATAGCCTGGAATATTATCAATTTAAATGTTTTTTTAGTTTTTTAAAAAAATAATGAACTTGAATATTGAATTAAAAAATTGGGTAATTCATCGTTGAACCTGTATTGCTAGTGCTTTTTTTTTTCTAATTTATTGTATGGTAATTATATGTTGATCTCCGTCATCATTTAAAAATTTTTTTTAAACAATACTTTGTAAGATTTTTAAAATGTTAAGATTGTGAGACCAATTATATGCTTTTCAGTGTGCTAAATATGATATTGGATCTGTTTTTGTAAAGATACAACATCTATTAAATTATGCATGTGATCCAAATATGTGGTAAAAATCTTTATAAAAAATATTTTTTAGATTAAACTTGAATCTTGTATTTGATCAAGACCCTATTTAAATTACCATGATTTTATAATAATTATTCAAAAAGTGTGATATTGACTGCTTTTCTTAGGAAAATGTGACACAATAAAAAATAAAAGAGAGCTATAATTAGAAAAGTACTCAAATTTTTTTAAAAGTATGTTTGTTGCAGAAAAGGTTAAAAGTCATCTCAAAATGTGTATCACTTTAAATGTATTGAACCGGGTAGGAGTTTGATCAAATAAATATATATACAGAATAAAATTTTTTTACTCTTTACTATTGTAAAACAAACTGTTGACTTATAAAATATGACAAATTATATATTATAAATTCAATCTACTCCAGCTGCAATTTAGTATTGCATCACACTGGTCCCTCGGGCAGAGAAGCATAATACCCAGAAGGTATCTATAGCTAGACCGAAATTATACAAGGTATAATTTGCAGCCACATTTTTAAGCTACAGAACTTCTCCCACTGCTGAATTCAAACCCTGTCATTCAAAGCACCATTTGTTTTGAAGTAAACTTCAGGCGCCAGCTAACTGCAAAAAGTAGTTAACATGCTCTGAATGACAGCTAATTCAGCGCCTGAACATCCCAACTGGCTCAATCGAAAAAAGTAATATAATAAACTGCTTTAATTAGTGGTATTGGTAAAAGAATTGACTGACAAATACTAATTTCCAAAAATAATTTATTTGAATACTTTAAAATTAATTAGAGAATTAATTCATTCCTTTCTTGAATAAAATAATAATTACATAATATCGCGGACACACACATTATAATAAACATAAGCATTAAAACATTATATACCATGTACACATATTCTGTCATATAAACTGTTGGTTTGTATGATTTGACAAGTTCTAGGACTATTGGTTTATTATATTAACCTACACATAAATAGTTCATTTTATGCTGGTTATAAAGTTCATTTCTGTTGACTCTGGATAACTCAAAGATTGCAATGGCTACAATAATAAATTACTGACATAATAGGAATGTGATTTCTCTGCATAGATAGCTGCTTCTTTCTCCTTGTGATGCATGTTGTACCAATCAGTTAGAATTTGGATCACTGATGTATGTGGTTCCTTGCTGCATTTCAATATGGCTGACAAATATTTGAACAGCTCAGGTTATATGTTCATTGCAGCTAATTAGAGACCTTCAGATATTCTAGGATAGTCAGAGACAGCGACATACTTTGACTTCTGATTAGCAACACATGTCTTATTGGTGTTCACAAAAAATAAGTATTAGCACAGACTGGAATAACACTGCTAAAAGAGATCTGATGATGACGAGTTTTTTTTCAGACCTATTTATATGTGGCCGTCTTATTCTTCAGTTTGATTAACATTTAAATTAATTAAATTCCCATTGTTTATTTGTCCACATTCCTTCCAGATTAATCTATTTAGGATAAGATATAACTTTTTTAATTATTTTTATTGTTTTATTGTAGTCATTGCTAATTAATTATTTCCATTCCATCTTGGTTTATCAATCGAGCAATCCTTGAGTTTGACTTAACTTTTATACTACAAACTTTATTTTTCATTTATTTAATTCAACTTCTTTTTATACACACACATATATACACATTTTAATGTATTTTTTAAAATTAATACATGCATTTTCTTATTTTCTTTTAAATAAATGAAAAGAGAAAAATATAGTTTTAACTCTTTTTTATTTAGTTAAATTTCTCCCCCCTCAAACTGTTTTTTTTTTAATTATTATTTTAAACTACTAAAACTTATACTAATACATAACATGTTGATTTGCCCTGTGGTGATCTACGCTTATAAAAAAAACCTCTTTAGACTTCTAAATTATATTTCTTTTTCTTAAACTTTTATAATTATTTCAAACGACATTTTTATTTTAATCATTCCTTGATAAAATAATTCCGCAGTATTTTTGTTTAAACTTTTTTAACTAATTTTTTTTTTTTTATTAAAATTTTATAATTTATAAATTTATATTGCTGTTCAATAGCGGTACAATAAACTGCTCCTCTGACAAGAATAAAATGCATCATTTTGACCACTTTATCTCTGAAAACTTCCTGACTTTCTTTAGTCAAATCTATGTCTATGGATACTATACCTACCTGATTTTGCTCGACTTCCCATTATTTAACATCTTAATTCTGCTCTGAATTCCCTAATTTCTTCCGTATTTCTGCTTTGAGCTCTGCCAACATTGCTTGCTGACTTTGCTTGAATTCTTGCCGTATTTCTTTCATCTCTGCTTTTATCATACTCATCATCAGGGACTCTGATATTTTTTTTTCTACTACCTGTGGTTTTTAAAATGAGATCGGGCTTTCTTCCAATATTGTATCTTCATCAATTATTTCTATACTCATATTTTACTTTTTTATTTTAAATATTTATTCAGAGCATACCACTGACTCCAAACCCCTTTTAGTCCTATTGTCTCTACCTGTCCCTAAATGCACTTAGCCTGCCTAGACATATATTTGCCGCTGATTATATTATATATGTGCGTATTATTTATTTTAATTCTTTATAAAAAAATTATATTTCTTATCATTTATGTACTTCAATTCAGCTAAGGAAACTATTATTTTCATAATTTATTCTAAAACTTACTTTTTTTATTTCAACAACACTTTGGAAGATATTTATTTCTCTTTACATAGAACCCCTTTTAACCTTTTCACTCTTTTCATTTAGAAAGAAAAAGTTTCAATCAATTCTTTGCTTTAAATCTTACCATTGACATTTCTTTAAATTTTTATTCTTTAATTCTATTGATATATGATTAATTACTATCATATGTGATGGTTCTGCCCTATATTGAGCACCAGATGAACTGGGTGGAATTTAGATCAAATAAAAAATATACAGAATAAATTTTTTTTTACTCCTTACTATTATACAAAATTGTAAAACAAACTGTTGACTTCTTTTATATAAAATATGACAAATTATAAATTCAATCTACTCCAGCTGCAATTTAGTATTGCATCACACTGGTCTCTCTGGCAGAGAAGCATAATATCCAGAGGGTATCTATAGCTAGACCGAAATTATACAAGGTATAATTTGCAGCCACATTTTTAAGCTACAGAACTTCTCCCACTGCTGAATTCAAACCCTATCATTCAAAGCACTATTTGTTTTGAAGTAAACTTCAGGTGTCAGCTAACTACAAGAAATAGTTAACACGCCCTGAATGAAAACTACTAATTCAGTGCCTGAACATCCCAACTAGCTCAATCGAAAAAAGTAATATAATAAACTGCTTTAATTAGTGGTATTAGTAAAAGAATTGACCGACAAATACTAATTTCCAAAAATAATTTATTTTGAATACTTAAAAATTAATTAGAGAACTAATTCATCTCTTTCTTGAATAAAATAATAATTACATAATATCCCAGGCACACACATTATAATAAACATAAAACATTAAATAAGCATTAAAACATATACCACACACACATATTCTGTCATATAAGCTATTGGTTTGTATGATTCGACAAGTTTCTAGGTCGATCGGTTTATTATATTAACCTGCATATAAATAGTTCATTTTATGCTGGTTATAGAGTTCATTTCTGTTGACTCTGGATATCTCAAAGATTGGAATGGCTACAAGAATAAATTACTGACATAATAGGAATGGAAATAAAAAATAATATTGAAACGGTCAGCTTTTCAACCCAACTGTTTCACCTACTATATATGCTATATAGTAATATTCATACATATATAGATACCACCAAATCCTCTTATATTTATTAAAAATAATCTTAATAAATCACGCCTAAATTTAAATGATACGATCATGTATGTATGCGTATACGTTTAAATATTCATTTATATACTCGTGAAGCAAAATACGCATATATATATATATATAGATTGTTAATAATTGCTAAATGAAAAACTAATTGTATGTGTAACTTTAGACTACATATATGCAAGAATATAAATGTTAATAGATTATAAAACATTATGTTTTCTATAAGTTTATATTTATTAAATTATATATTTTCAAAATTGTATAATTCTGCATATATCAGTAAATTAGAACAGTCAGGTTACATATATAATAAAATGTTTTTCCAAAACTTAGATTTGATTTTCTGGACGCACGGTCGCCAGCATAATTAATCTTTACTGGTATTAAATTAATTAAAATTTTATATTTAGAATAAAACTTGGAAAACGGAATAAATTACGGCCTGCCAATAGGTTTTTTTTTACCTATTTAAGATTTAACACAGCAGGCTCCCGCTATAATTGGTTACTATCGTACGGGCCAAGAAAACAATTCTAAGAAAATAAAATAATGAAAGAGAGGGGGCATAATGATATAAAAGCATTGGCAGCCATCTTTCAATGAGAGACTTGGTTACTTGGAGACTTAATTAGAGAGCTTTTTGAAATATAGTGGTAATAAAGTGAATAACCAGCATGTCGGGGTAAAGTGGGCTCGAAATCTAGCCTTCTGCCCGACGAACCACTATCTAAGCCGGGACAGCATGAACCTAAAAGATGTCACGCTATCCAGAGAACTTGCCAGTACAGAAAAAGATCAAGATAAACAACGGTAATTACTCTTCCAAACTAAAATCTTCAACTAATTCCAAATTTAAATGCTAGCTTAACCTTAAATTAATGGCCATCTTAATATTGTAAATGAAAATTATGTATATTTTATTTTAGAAAATTAATCTAAAAACTCACCTAAATTATCAATATAATAACTGTATTTAAATCCTAAAGTCTTGCCTGATAAAAACCTGATTTAACTGATATAAATAACATATAAAAATATAAATGATTTCTAATAAGTCAACTCAGTTATCTGATAGAAAATATATTAGCTGATTTAAAATATCAAAATTGATAAAAATGATTTACCTGATAAACAAATTATTGAATGATTTAACATATTAAATGATTTAATGTGTTTGAGTTGATTTAAACTCATCTATAAATGAATTATGATTTATCTAAAATACACGCATTCACACACATCTTTATTAATATAATTGTATGATTTTATGTATTGGTTTACTCGCAAAATAATGTTTGATTTAGTTGCGTATTAATTTGATTATAATTAATTAAATGCTATTTATTTCAATTTGCTAAACGTAGAAATTAAATGTTTTATAAATTTAATATAAAAAATGCAGTAAGCTGTTTAAAGTAATAATTAAGATTTCTATGCTGTCTTATTATTGTCTTAGGTTAATGATAATATTCGCTGTCATTAATCTTAGAGATAGCGTTACAAAACTAAATCATATTTTAGCGAACCTCGCACAACTTTCTTTTAAAATGAACAGTTATCAAATTCCACTTATTTGAAATTTTATTATGATTTAAATGCATTTTTTAAGTTAATCTATGCCAAATTTTATTATTATTTAGTTACGTTATCTTGTTTATGCTATAAAACTTCAAAACCGAGCTTTATTCTTAAATTAAACTATTAGCGAGTATTAAATAAAGATTCGCTCGCATATATATGTAAGTGTGCATATATATATATATAACACGTATAATTATATAAGAAATAAAAAGCTCTGTTTTGGAAAGGATAAAATGTCTAGAATTAAAAATCATTACCAACGTATCATCACCTTAAGATAGATTTGCTTTTTAAGTTGATATTTTAAACAAATATTTAGTTAAAGTGATAAAAATACAGAATAAATCTATAAGTTTATATTTTAATTCTCCATATGCTGTAATCCTCCTTAACCTAATTAAATCAAAGCCTATATAGATAGCTTTGTAGATTGGATTCATAAATTCCCTAATTAGTACTATTAAGAGTACTGTAACATGAACTGATGTGGGTAGTTTCATGAAAGAAACTTGTATTTTAGCATCTTAATTTTGAAAAATGATTATCTAGTCAGTGGTGCATATGTGTCCTTACGAAACGCCACGGCATATTTTCTTATTGCTGTATTTCTTTAATGGGCACATATCATCGCACTGCACCATTACCATTAGTTCGGGCAATTATTTCTTCAGATGGTGACTGCTACATGCCAACCCATTCTGCATTCATTTAAATGGAGCATGAGACTCACTCAGAGCGTAAGACTCCACATTCTGCATTCGTAAAAGGAGCGTGAGACTCACCCCAAGCGTAAGACTCCCACATTCTGTTTATTTTAAAAGGAGCATGAGACTCATCCAGAGCGTAAGGCTCCCATATTCTTATATAAATTGCTCGATCTGCTGAACTAAAATGGCCTCCAATACCATAGCAATGAAAATCAGTCCCAGGGAACTGTTACTCTCTAAAAATCCCATGAATAAGGCACATATGAGACGCAATAAGACTCAGAATTATATGTTTTTCTTTACGTACTTGTATCTGAAGTCTAACTTCCATTAATCAGTTCATCCCACCATTTTTGTTAATTCAGCATTGATCTGAAAGGGAATCCAATCTAAATAGCATATTATTGTGTAGAGAATATATTAAAGTATTCATGCTAGTTAAATTATGTTCTTTCAAAATTAATTATCACTTCCGCTAATATGGCAAATCTAAGTCCCTTTATAACATAAACCTGGCATAGATAACCATGAGCAAAGTCAAATCGTTCTAAATTAAAATTCCGCTTATGCAAAATTTTACTGTATTATCGTTTTATCATCTGCGAGTGATGGAGATATATATGTATAGCCAAATAAATAATTAATTGTAACCTACATACTATCACCTGCGTGTGATATGAGTCTATATATATATATAGAACAGAAATACAAAACCTTCAAATTTTATTAAATGTGTTAGAAAGTTAAAATCACTTATAAGTAAACTAACTTATATATATGTAAACCAAACTGCTTAAATCTGTACATCAAAAATTTGCTATTGATAATGCATCACTTACGTATGAACCCCTTTGAATTATAATGTCCCTGAATCACCTGTATGTGAAATTACACCCTTACTTACTCTATTGTTATTTTTAAATTATTGTTTACATTGAATATTATTAAATTGATTTCAAATTTAATCTAGTTTTTTTGTCTTAGTCTTGCTCACCGACTTACTTTTATTTAATATTTAGTAATTAGCTTTATAACTTATTGAAATTTTATATATAATTAATAATGATAAGTGTGCCACATGATACCTATATAAATATGCTACATAAATTGCCCATTGTTACCCATCTTATGTGCTACTGTTGAGCTATTGCCGGCACTTGAAGAGAAATGTTGCTGTGACCTCAACTGTGTCATTTGTAAGGTTGTAAGTCTATGAGCAATGGTAGAGGAACTAGGGTTAGGCCAGAGCCATGGCTTCCACCACCATAAACTTGGTCGACCTTAGGATGATCTATCAGAGTTCTAGATTTTGTTGCGCAAATGCACATATTTGACTGTTACAACATTATCTGTAGGTTTTTCAGATACACGTTCCTCTGGATAGATGACTGCTTCTTTCTCCTGATGCATGTTGTACCAACCAGTTGGAATTTGGATTGCTGATGAATGTGGTTTCTTGCTGCATTTCAATCTGGCAGACAAATGTTCGAACAGCTCACGTTATATGTTCATTGTGGTTAATTAGAGACCTTCAGATATTCTAGGGCAATCAGAGACAGGAGTACACCGACATACTTTGACTTCTGATTAGCAATGCATGTCTTCTTGGTGTTCACAAAAAGTAAGTTTACTTGCACAGACTGGAATAATACTGCTAAAAGAGATGTGATGATGATGAGTTTTTTTTCAGACCTATTTATATGTGGCCCTCTTATTGTTCAGCTTGATTAACATTTAAATTAATTAAATTTATTAATTAAATTCCCATTGTTTGTCCACATTCTTTAGGATAAGATATCACTTTTTTAATTATTCCCATTATTTAATTGTAGCCATTGCTAATTAATTATTCCCATTCCATCTTGGTTTATTAGTCTAGCAATCTTTGAGGTTGACTTAAGTTTTATACTACAAACTTTATTTTTCGTTTATTTAATTCAACTTCTTTTTATACACACACATATATACACATTTTAATGTATTTTTAAAAATTTAGTTTTTATTTTCTTTTAAATAAATGAAAAGAGAGAAATATAGTTTTTAAATCTTTTTTATTGAGTTAAATTTCTCTCCCTCAAATTGTTTTTTATTATTATTATTATTATTTTAATCTAATAAAACTTATACTAATACATGACATGTTGATTTGCCCTGTGGTGATCTACGCATATAAAAAAACTCTTTAAACTTCTAAATTATACTTTTTGGTAGTCTAACCCGACATACACGATGGCCGCTAGAGGTGCTGTTTCTGTGTTAGCACACAGAACATACAGGGTAGGGGCCTCGAAAGCAGAAAATGCTTTTTCCAGCCGCTAGGTGGCGCTGTTCACCATGCATACACAGCAACCTTTCACAAGCTAGCTGGCAGCTTGCATCATCTGCTATCACCAGCTACCAAGAACTTAGGTGGCGCTGATTGCCGTAAACACATCTAGCGTACGTCGTCTGCTTTCAGCAACTACCAGGAATCTAGCCCACTAGGTGGCACTATTTCTCCACGCTACGCACGGAAAAACTGCACCGTTTAGAAGCAATATTTACACTCGCTTGCTAGTTGGGTTTTATATGCACGTTCTTAAAACAGATAGCGTGTAATGTGAAGGTGTGAATAATATAGAAACCATAACTATTTAAATCTGCTTTCACACTTAAGACGGTTACATTGAATTTCACTCTCTGATAAATCTATGTATTTTTAAATTATTTTCTTTTAAAAATCTATCTTTTTTTTTTCTCTAAAAATGTTTTTTTTTTTTTAAAAAAGGTAATTTTTACGACTTCTTTTTTACTTTATTCTTTCAAAACTGCTAAAAATCGGTCTGGCAGAATTTCTTTCAGTACTGCGTTATTTTGAAAGGTGATTGTTTGTAAAACTTTTTTTTTTATACTTTCATATAATATTTCTAGTAACTTTTAAACTAAAACAAATTACATTTCGGTTTATAGATTTTTTGCAAGCGTCCCTAAATGAATTAGCATTTTGTTATGCGCAAACAATAATTCAAAGATCTCTTTCACAATAAATATTTTTAAATTACTGGAAAGAAAGCAAATCAAACTCTCCTTTAAATATATTAAAATATCTATGCAGTTCAAATTTAAAGGAAGTTTACTATACAATTTATGTATACACATACATCTATTATTTGTAATATAAGATCTAAATAAATTTATTAACCATTCAAGTTTTACTATCTTTGGTAAAAAATAAATTTATTAAAATTAATATGTGTGCAAGCAATAAAATATGAAACATATTAGAGAGTACGACCCCTATAACATTGTATTCTTTGTAGACTTAAAATCCATGAGCTCTCTTCAGTGTAAAAATCGAGTAAAAATATTCAAGGCATAAATATTAATTGAAGTTGTATTTAAAACTTTAGAATCATTTTAATAACTAAAAATGTCATATACTCACAAGGAAATTTCAAAATAATAGGTTTAATAAGTATGGAAAAAATTATACATACTCGAAAAAAAAAAAAAAGATTTAGAGCAAAATGCAAAAGCTAATGACAATATGTATAGCAAAAAGATTCTGTTTTGAAGGAAACAATACAAGATGTAAATTAATGAAGATAGGACAGTAATCCAAGATATGTGAGAGAGTGTCATCCACAGATTTAAGTTGCAGGTTAAAAATATATACATTCATGTGATGCTGGATACAGTTGAGAAATGATTAATTACTTGTTCAGTAATTGCAGCTTATTGGTTTATCATGAGATAAGTACATTATCTGCAAAAGCTAATGAATACATATTTATTTTTAATAATGGTAGAAAAAGTTTAATTAAATTTGCATAATAAAGTAAAAAAAGATCATCATCATCTACTATTATCAATACACTGCAGGATGAACATTTCTCCAAGTTTAATCCATCTCCGATCTTCAGCTCCTCTTCTCCACATCACCCCTCCACACTTTCTTATTTCATCTATCCATCTCACATGTGGTCTCTTCCTGGATCTTCTACAATCTGTTGGAATCCAGTTTAAGATTTCAATTATCCACCTATTATCATCTTTTCTAGCAATATGTCCAGCCCAACTCCACTTTAATCTTTTAATTTTTTTCAATGAAATCAGTTACACCTTATTGTTCTCTTACCGATATATTGCGTTTTTGATCTTTTCTTGTTACTCCCAACATGCATCTCTCCATACTTCTTTGAGTGGTCTGAAGTCTGTATTGCTCTTCTATTAAGTGTTCAAGTCTCAGATCCATAAGTAAAAACAGATAAAACACATTTATTAAAAATCATTTTTTATAAACCCATAGGCATATTTCCTTTTAGTATCAAGCTATTTCTACCAAAAGCACTCCAACCAAGTTTAATTCTGTGATTAATTTCATCCATTATGTTTCTATCTGTATTAATAATCTGACCAAGGTGTTTGTAACTGTTAATTTCTTCTAACTCATCATAAACAATCAATTTTCATATTATGAGAAACTCCATTAAACATTACTTTAGTCATTTTAACATTTATCTTTAGTCCTGCAGATCTAAAGCATTATTAGCAAAAACAACTACATCATCTGAAAAATTTAAATGACTTAAATAATCATTTACTTTCACTCCTTCAGCTTCCCATTTTAATCCACAAAATACTTTTTGCAGCACTGCTGTAAAAAGTTTTGGAGATATGGAGTCACTCTGTCTTACACTCTCCACAATGTTGACTTTTCCAGTATCATTATCTAATCTAATTGTTGCTGGTGCATTTTTATAAATATTCTTTAAAATATGACAATATACCTTGATGATCCAATGGTTTAATCATTGAAGAAAAGTTTAGATTCAAATGCCTTTTCATAATCTAAAAATCCAAAACATAAGGCAACTGATATTCATTTGTCCTTTCTATAACTTCTCTCAAGCCCTGGATGTGATATCCTGTACTAAAACCACTTAAATCCCATTTGTTTTCCTGATTGGTGGAAATCCAATGTTTTCTGTAGACAAGTTGTAATTATCTTGGCAAAAATTTTGTATATAACTGATAAAAGGCTGATAGGTCTGTAATTTCTAATATCTTCTTTATCACCTTTTTTAAATATTAATATTAATACTGCATTTTTCCAATCATCTGGTACATCTTTATCATTTAGACATTTGGTATATAACGTTGCTAAAAAAATTTCTATTTTTTCACCTGCTTCTTTTAATATATCAATTATAATTCTACCATTACCTCGAGCCTTTTCTTTTTTCATATATTTAATTGTATGTCTCATTTCTTCATTTAAAATTCTTGGCATTTCAGATGTAATAGATATGAGGTATTTGTTCTTTATTACTATATAATTCTTGATAAAAGTCTTCTATCCATTTCATGATATCATCTCTTTTTTTAGTAATAATTCCAGCTTTTTTTCTTATTGCAGATATAAATTTCCTACCAATAGCAAAATGTTATTTTACACACTTTAGACCTTCATTCTCTTCTACTCCTTTCCTTGCTAGTTCACAGTTATACTTTCTTATATCATTTTCAATTCTTTTCCACATCATTTTACAAAATTCGAGATATTCAATCCTTTTTAACGCATCATATTTGTATATCTTCATATTTCTTTTTTTCTTAAGAAATTTGCTAGTCTCAGTAGAAATGTTATTGGTCAAGTGCTGCTTTTTTCAACCAGCTATTTTTGTTGCAGTGTTTTTATATTAATTTCATTCAAATCTGAATCACCAATTCTTGAAACCTATTTGTAAGTTCTAATTTAAATTCATTAGAATGTTTCTGAAAATTAGGAATATCAACTGTAAACATTGTTTTTCTTAATAATTTTTGTCTCTTTAGTTTTGCATTAACATGTATTTCACATCTTACTAATCGATGATCACTTCCTCTGTTAAATTTATTAAGAACATTACAATCTTGAAATATGTAATTTCTGTTTGTCAAAATATAATCCAATTCTGCTATACCTTCATTTGGATGCTTCCATGTCCATTTCCTTTTAACAATTTTCTCAAAATAATAATTCATAATATAAAGTTTTCCTTTTTCAGCAAACTCCACAAATCTATGTCTTCTCTCATTTCTATTAACCAAAATTACCTACAGCACTTTCATCTTTCATTTATTTACCAATTCTAGCATTAAAGTCTCCCATAACAATTTTAAAATGTTGTTTACTCTGATCAAAAGCCTTTTGTGCATCCATATAAAAATCTTCTACTACTTCATCACTTTGAGAACTTGTTGGGGCATAAATCTGAATTATCTGCATTTGGTATCTGCTATTAAGTTGTATAACTAATCTTGCCACTCTGTCCGATACTTCCAGCAATCTCCACAATGTTCTTCCAGTTTTTATTTATAATGAATCCTACTCCACTTG
Organism: Epiperipatus broadwayi; assembly: GCA_028023455.1. Lineage (NCBI taxonomy): Eukaryota > Metazoa > Onychophora > Udeonychophora > Euonychophora > Peripatidae > Epiperipatus > Epiperipatus broadwayi. Next base: position 5,843,131 of record JAQFVV010006216.1, on the reverse strand, counting down.
TACTTCCAATATTTGTGCCTTTATAGTAGAGTACATGTTCACTATGTAAAACAAATTGTTTCTTCACCTTTTCTTCTAACTTCACAAAGTCCAATAATGTCCCATTTAATATAAGACAGTTTTTCTTCTAACTCTTGCAATCTTCCTTCACTTGAAAGTGATCTGCAGTTGTAAGTAATACCTAAATAAAAAAAGTCATTATCAAATGGCAGCCTGGGTCCACAATCAGGGGATTCTTATCACCTTCGGCTACCAACTGCTGCCTTGGTTGATTACTTTACAGTCTCCTGGGAATAAGGGCCATGATTTATTTTTGTTGTCATAATTGTATATATACATATATTGGAAAAATATCATTTACACAAGCATTCATTCTGCCTTATAAGGCAACTGAGAAGAAATTCCATAGTGTTTCTTGATCTTAAACTTAGAGGTAAAAATCCAATAACCTCGTCACGCTAGCTAATGCATGTTGGTGAGCAGCCCATCCATGTTTATATACTATATGAATAATCACATAGTAATAACAGCTGCAATGACGAACATATGGAGTGGACATTCCTTTAAGGCCTCCAAGAGGAATCAAAGGGTTTCCTTTCAATTAATAGAAAACTCCTTTCTGCTGCCAAAACAAGATAAAAGAAATTATTCTTATTCTGCACTTTTAGGATCTAAAGTAAATAATCTATGTATATATAAAAAAATTGATAGAATTTTTTAGTCTGATAAATACAAAATACATTAGATCCAAGGAACTATAAAGGTAAATGCTACTTTATAGTTAATTCTGATTGATAATTTGGAACTAAGTTAAATGTCATTTCTATCAGATCTATGAAAATTTTTGTAAAGTTGAACTGAATCTCAGAAAAGCAAAATTAACAATCTCAAGTTGAGACCAAAAATAGTATGTCATTTTTATTATATGTCTAGTAAAAAAAAAAATATTATAAAGATTCTCAATAATATCTGGACATATTCTCTATGCATAGTGGGTAAATGTACTATTGTAGATGATTGCAATAATAATTGAATATTAAATGTGTAATGAAGCTACTGATGATATGGAAGAAATCGGTTGGATATCTAGCTTCAAGAAAACTTAGATGATATAAGATTTTTTAAAGAGAATTCTCAAAAATTTATTTATAAACATATTAGGAAAAAATCTGTAATTCATCATGAATAAGTATATCACATGAACAGTTGTTGCAAGTATGAAAATCTACTTAAGTAATTAAGGATGGCAATAAATTTGTAACCTCCTGAGTGCAGACAATTTCTTGCATTAAATCAAATCTTAATGATTAATCAAAGTAAATAATAGTTTATTAGTTGATATTGTGAAATTGGTAAATATTTAAGTGTCTCTGTTGGGTGATATATATTAAAATTTGTCTATTTAGAAATTCATTTATAGATTCTTTAAACCACCTAACTATTCATAAGCATTATATTAAAAAATCTGTAGAGATTCTAACCAGTAAATATATCCAAGTATATTTATTATCTCCTTTAAGTTTGCCACTGTTTTCTGTTGGATCACAACCCCATAAGTTAATAATTGTTGAAATCTACTGAAAAATGCTGTAATACTTCATAATGACAATTCTACAGATATCATTCAGGTATAATTTTAAGTCACTATGAATCCTTTATGAACTTTCATTTTAGTATTGGTTATTAGAATTTGTTATAATCCTACAAATGGTCTAAATGGTACTTTCAATGAGATACATTCCAATCTTTGCAACTGTAAAAAAGGACAACAAAATTTGAGTGACTGTTATAATTTTTCAAAAATCTTTTTAAAGTAACATGTTTGCGAAATAGTAATTTTCACTAACTTTTATACTAATACAAATTATATTTTGGTTTATAGATCTTTCAATATTTTATAAAAAATGGCAAAGCTTCTTAAAGTCTGGGAATTGCCAGCCAGAGAAAAGGAAGCTATTGCATTTTTACAGACTGAAAACTTTTTGCCACAGAACAGAAAATGTTCTTGCAGCAAAGACATGACTCTTGCATTCTTACTGCAGATGGCGTTTTTATTGCAATGCCTGTGCCTGCAAGAAAAGTCATTCAATTCATGAAAACACATGGTTCAAAAGCTGCAGGATCCCCTTTGTGACAGATGTATGTCTCCTATAGTTCTGGAACAGAGATGACCTTTCAGACCAATGTGCTCGTGAACATCTACAACTATCCAACAAGGCCTTAGTTAGCTGGAACAATGGGATAAGAGAACTGTGCAGCGAAAACCTGCCGTCCCGCATAGGACATCTAATCAGTGGTCCCAATAAAATTTTGGTGGACAAAACCCTGTTTAGCAGAAATAAAAACCATCAGGGTTGTAGGCTTTCCCCGCAATGGATATTCGGAGGTGTGTGCCGTGACACGGGAATGCTTTGACATGTGTGTTCCATGTAGATCTACAAGCACACTACTTTAACCCATATGTGACAACATCCAGCCAGGATCCACTATATACCCAGACTGCTGGAAGAGCTACAGGATGTCTGACCTTGAGGATGCAGATTTTAGCCACATGATAGTCAACCACCATTACAACTTTGTTGACCTGACTACTGGTACTCACAGAATATTGAGCATCTGTGGGGGCTGTTAAAGTGGTGTAACAAAAACCAGCGTGGCACAACCCACCAAAATTTCAACAACTATCTAGTGGAATTCATGTTGCGATGCCTACACAAGGGAGATTTGTTGTGTGTCCTAGCGGAAATGTGTCTGCAACAGTTGGATGGTGATTCAGCTCCTGCACAGGTTTTGTAGATGTGTTTTATAGTAATGAAATGGTTTGTATTAATGTCTATATTGATTTAATTTTGTTTTGTTTTGTTTTTTTTTTTTAGAACTCAACTAGACCCAACTAACATTGCAGGTGTTCTTTTTTTTCTTTAAAATGGTTTTTTTCTTAATAAACTTGTTATTTTTCCATTAAAATTATCTTCACTTTCATTAAAATAGTTATTTTACAATTGCATAATCTTACGGCTTGAAAAGTGTGTGTGGGGGATAAATGTTATAATTTTTCAAATGTCAAATAAGTCCATTATGTTTTCCATATAATTTTTTTTTAACAGTTGGACTGTGTGTGTATATCTCATAGTGTATGTGTGTATTGGCCATATGTAATTTTGGGGATTACAATGGGAAGCTAAAGGAGTGAAAGTAAATGGTTGACATATAATATCAAGACTGTATTCTCTTAAAGACAAAATTATTTCCTAAATTCTAACTTCTACAATGATTCTCATATCTCCACTATATCTTCACTAAATCATCTAACCCTATTATCCAATTAATCTATTGTGACAATAAAACCTAGATCTTAACTTTTTACCTATGGATTCAGCCTTGCTTGTGGTAACCATAATGAATATTAAAGATATTAATCCACAATTAAAAGTTCACAAACTAATTTTTTTTTGTTATAATCCATTTGCTTTTCAATAATGTACAATTCTGAAACATGGTCATATTTTGGCTTATTCAAAATAATAGATGAATGACAGACCATCAATGGGCATCATTATCTTGTTTAATTTGAAAAGTATCTCTGGTCTGATTTATCTTTAAGAATTATTGGCTTTGTTATAATTATACATATATTCAAATATAAATACCACTTTCCTGACATTTTCATAATACATCATTAAAACCAAAGATGTCATTATATTTATTTTTTAATTTCACAATGTAGTCAAACTCTAAATGATTACATGCATTTTCCATGCAACATTTATGCAAACTATCCTTTTTATTCCACTTCTCAGTACTAAACAGTTCTTATAGATTGTATTGTTGACAACTTCTCAGCCTCATTACTTGATCGCCTATTTCTCTCTTCATCACTTGCAGCAGTCTACATATAAAATTCATTCTTTTTTTTTCTCTGATATTATATGATCAATCTTAGATTACAGATTATAACAAAATCTAATAACCATTACTAAAATAAAGGTTCATAAAGGATTCATAGTGACTTAAAATTATACCTGAATGATATCTCTAGAATTGTCATTATGATGTATTATAGCATTTTTCAGTGCATTTCAACAATTATTAACATATGGGGTTGTGGTCAAACAGAAAATAGTGGCAAACTTAAAGGAGTTAATAAATATACTTGAATTTATTTACTGGTTAGAATCTCTACAGATTTTCTAATATAATGTTTCAGAGTAGTTAGGTAGTTTAATGAATCTATAAATGAATTTCTAAATAGACAAATTTTAATGTATATCACCCAACAGAGATACTTAAATATTTACCAATTTCACAATATCAACTAATAAACTATAGTTTACTTAATATATATAAAAAAAAAAACTTTAGTTTACTTTGATTAATCATTAAGATTTGATTTAATGCAAGAAATTTTCTACAGTCAGGAAGTTACAAATTTATTGCCATCCTTAATTACTTAAGTAGATTTTCATACTTGCAACAACTGTTTATATGATATACTTATTCATGTCATGATGAATTACAGATTTTTTTTAATATGTTTATTAATCAATTTTGAAAATTCTCTTTAAAAAATCTTATATCTTTGAAGTTTTCTTGAAGCTAGATATCCAACCTATTTCTTCCATACCATCAGTGGCTTCATTAAACATTTAATATTCAATTCTTATTGCAATCATCTACAATAACTTTGTGTACATTTACCCACTATGCCTATAGAATATGTCAAGATATTATTGAGAACCTTTATAATTCTTTTTTTTTTACTAGACATATAATTAAAGTGACATTCTATTTTTGGTCTTAACTTGAGACTGTAATTTTGCTTTTCTGAGATTCAGTTCAACTTTACAAAAATTTTCATAGATCTGATAGAAATGACATTTAGTTTAATTCCAAATTATCAATCAGAATTAACTATAAAGTAGCATTTACCTTTATAGTTCCTTGGATCTAATGTATTTTGTACTTATCCAACTAAAAATTTCTGTCAATTTTTTATATATATACATAGATTATTTACTTAAGGTCCTAAAACTGCAGTTTAAGAATAATTCATTTGATCTTGATTTACTTTAATATGCAAATTTAATTAAACTTTTTCTACCATTATTAAAAATAAATATGTATTCATTAGCTTTTGCAGATAATGTACTTATCTCATGATAAACCAATAACCTTCAATTACTGAACAAGTAATTAATCATTTCTCAACTGTAGCCAGCATCACATGACTCTCATTCTGATGGTTCTATCTTAATGTAAATAAAGTGACCTATTGCAAAAATTCTAATTAGATTTCAGCTTTCATTGATAAATTCTGAGCTTGGAAAGTATCTGCTAAAAAAGTATTGCCTTTACTTTTTTCAAAATTCTTTCATAATGTGTAGACATTCATCTAGATATATCCTACATCAAAATTAACAAAACTTGTAACAGCGTAATTATGGAACAAATTAACTCATTGTTAAACTCTTATAATAAGTAACATTACTTTTACAAGCTGTGGTGATATTACTAATTCAATAATGAAAGAAAGAAACAGCGCATTGGCAAAGACAGTACTATCAGGTTTCTGAATTTTAGGCTATTAAGATCATATATAATGTTCAATGATCATTCAATTTTCACAGGCAATGTCTTCCAAATTATTTATGAGAACTAATAGTTTTAATTTTAACGGTATACAAGCCTAGCATAAGCATCAAACATTCATATCTATTTCAATTGACTCTCATACATTCAGTGTTGCTCTTAATAATTTAAATGCAGTTGACGGCAATGTTTTTTCTTAACCTTTTAAACAAAACAATCCAAATTTCAAAAATAATTCCTCAATCTGTGTTTGTTTTATAGACCATGACATTTTAAATTCCAACTAACAATAAAGATATTAAATGTATATATTTTTAACAATAAAGATATTAAATGTATATATTTTTAACCTGCAACTTAATCTGTGGATGACACTCTCTCACATATCTTGGATTACTGTACTATCTTCATTAATTTACATCTTGTGTTGTTTCCTTCAAAACAGAATCTTTTTGCTATACGTATTCTACCGTCCCCTGTTTCCCCTTGCATCGGCTCCCTATTAAACCGTTCCTAAAAGGGATTGTGAGCTCCAAAACAAACATGATACAGCGTAAAGATTTATTTATTTTTCTTATATCAATAGTTGTTCATTATCAACACAAGAGGGCGCCAGATACGATGATTTGATTCATAATTTAATTTCTCGCATCACCTTACGTCATATCAAAACGATTTTGAAGTCTAATCCCTGCCCATAAGCTCGAACTCCCAGCATGGACCAATAGGGGTCACTCAGGGTCACGATGTGATTGCCTTCAAGACTATTATTCTGGCAAATGACACAATATTAACCAATGGATAAGAAGATCGGTTGATTAACAGATCGGTCCAAGCATTGGACGGGATCATTGGTTATTTATAATTAATACGAATGTTCGGTTGAGGCATCATTAGAATAAACAACTAGACGCTTATAATATCATCCCCCCTTTTATCATACAATCCAATAGAATTATTTATACTAGCTCTATTGACATTTACTTATATTTATTAATAATAGGCCCTCCCAACTCTTAAACCTATGTTAACTACCTAATAAGTAAACATCGTGACTTACGGCACGATGTTTATGAATGAAATTTAAAAGAGATAAAAAAAAAAAAAAAAAAAAATATAAGAAAGACAAATTTAAAAGTAAAATAATTAATTGCATGAATAAATGCTAACACTAATAATAACCTCAAAAAAAATATATATTTAATTATAGAAAATGATTTGAGGAATGCTCGACTAGTTTAGATAAAAAAAATTTATTGATTATAAAAAAAATGAAACATTGATTAATAGCTTTATTTGCACGCACATACGCGCATTCTCGCACTCGCACAGAAAAGAACATATTATGCATAATAAACATGGCTGATAAAATATATTTCCTCTTTTACATTTTGAAAGTAGGTGTGTGTTATAATTTATCTGCGAAAGAAAATAATAATTAGGATCAAAGTTCATAACTGGAAAAGTCCTAAGATTTAAATATGATGGACTATGTAGCATCTGATTTTTTATTTACGAAAGTTGAGATTAAAATAATAAGATTTAATATATGAGAGATTACGGATCATTTTATATTTGTTTTACGAAAGTCGAATTTAATTAATTATGAGATTGCCTTTTAAGTTTACGTAAAGAATGAATGGAAGCATTATAAAAAAAAATGTTTACCTAGGATTTTGCTTAGTCTTCTGCTGCTTCTAATTTGGTGAGGGTTCGAACCTGATAGATGATGTTTCAATAATACATGGTTATTCATTTCACATAAGTTCAGCGTAGTATGTTTGGACGATTCTTGTATATTAAACGGAACAACGTCCTTAGACTGATTGGAGCACTATGTTCGGACGGTATTGTTGTTGATCATTCATAGCTGTGGAGATGTTCTGGCGGCGGAGCGTCGGTCAATCACTGAAGGGTTTTCTAGCCCATCATGACGATCGACGCTCTAAATGTTAATTTCACAGTGATCATATTGGATAAACCGGATAGCAAAAAAAAAGAAAAGTTCTAGTTGTAGCTTCCGGAGGAATAAAAAAAAACTATAAGCATAAGTAAAAACAAAAAAAAAGAGTGTAAAAAGATCTTTTCTTTAGATTTAGATTCATATTTATATGGGTTGGTTATTATCTGAGGATCGAATCTCCACCCAGAGTTCAATATTCTTTGAGTTGTCATTGGGGTCCGTGTCCTACGTAATGTCCACTCAATCCATATGCTTGAGGCAATCTTAGGTTTATGCAATCTCATATTACAATCTCAGTTAGAAAAAATTCATACTTATTCACACCTTTTATGCATACATGTGTGCGTGTTTTAAGAGAACAATTTAACTTACATTAGTTTAAAAGTCGAGCATTTAATCTGTCTCCAAATCACTTCTATAAGCTTTTAACTTTCACTACAGTTATAATCTAAAACAAAACCCCTTTTAATTACCCCCGCGGCATATACAAGGAGAAATCACTTATTGAGATTTAAAATGGCATATTAGTAGTATTTTATATTTTACTTTTTCTTTCTTTTTAGAGAATATTATTATAATAGATTGTATGAAAGCCTTAACTATTTAATCAGAAATATTAGCATTTTATTTTACAGTGTATTTTATAACGCATTGAAAGAAAACTACATTTATTTTTTATCATAAGTTGAAAGTGAAAGAAGAGAAAAAAATATAGAGTGTTTACATTGCTCGTGTGTGTGCGTATATACCTGTACCGACTTTGTCTCAGTACAGTATTGTCATTAGCTTTTACATTTTGCTCTAAATCTTTTTTTTTCCTGAGTATGTATAATTTTTTCCATACTTATTAAACCTATTATTTTGAAATTTCCTTGTAAGTATATGACATTTTTAGTTATTAAAATGATTCTACAGTTTTAAATACAACTTCAATTAATATTTATGCCTTGAATATTTTTACTCGATTTTTACACTGAAGAGAGCTCGTGGATTTTAAGTCTACAAAGAATACAATGTTATAGGGGTCGTACTCTCTAATATGTTTCATATTTTATTGCTTGCACACATATTAATTTTAATACATTTATTTTTTACCAAAGATAGTAAAACTTGAATGGTCAATAAATTTATTTAGATCTTATATTACAAATAATAGATGTATGTGTATACATAAATTGTACTGTAAACTTCCTTTAAATTTGAACTGCGTAGATATTTTAATATATTTAAAGGAGAGTTTGATTTGCTTTCTTCCCAGTAATTTAAAAATATTTATTGTGAAAGAGATCTTCGAATTATTGTTTGCGCATAACAAAATGCTAATTCATTTAGGGACACTTGCAAAAGATCTATAAACCGAAATGTAATTTGTTTTAATTTAAAAGTTACTAGAAATATTATTTGAAAGTATAAAAAAAAAAGTTTTACAAACAATCACCTTTCAAAATAACGCAGTACTGAAAGAAATTCTGCCAGACCGATTTTTAGCAGTTTTGAAAGAATGCAGTAAAAGTCGTAAAAATTACCTTTTTAAAAAAAGAACAAACAGTTTTAGAGGAAAAAAAGAGATCGATTTTTAAAAGAAAATAATTTAAAAATACATAGATTTATCAGAGAGTGAAATTCAATGTAACCGTCTTAAGTCTGAAAGCAGATTTAAATAGTTATGGTTTCTATATTATTCACACCTTCACATTACACGCTATCTATGTTTTAAGAAAGTGCATATAAAACCCAACTAGCGAGTGTAAATATCGCTTTTAAACAGTGCAGTTTTACTGTGCGTAGCATGGAGAAACAGCGCCACCTAGTGGGATAGATTGCTGGTAGGTGCTGAAAGCAGACGACGTACGCTAGATGTGTTTACGGCAATCAGCGCCACCTAAGTTCTTGGTAGTTGGTGATAGCAGATGATGCAAGCTGCCAGCTAGCTTGTGGAAGGTTCCTGTGCGTATGCATGGTGAACAGCACCACCTAGTGGCTGGAAGAAGCATTTCTGCTTTCGAGGCCCCTACCCTGTATGTTCTGTGTGCTAACACAGAAACAGCACCACTAGCGGCCATCGTGTGCGTCGGGTTAGACTACCTACTTTTTTAAACTTTTATAATTCTTTCAAACGAGATTTTTACTTTAATTATTTCTTGATAAAATAATTCTGCAATATTTTTGTTTAAACTTTTTTAACTAATTATAAATTCTTTTCATATTAAAATTTTATAATTTATGAAATTTACGAACATGTATCACTGTTCAATAGTGGTACAGTATATTATATGTGGATAATTTGTAGCTCTTAGATTGATATTGGTTTGTATTCTAGGAAGAAATATATTAGTTATTTAACTCATTTTTAGTTTTTTATTCTCTGTCATTTTTTTTTTTTTTATGTTACAATGGTTTTAGTTTTGTACAAATGACTGCTATTGAATGAAATTTATTTTTGTTTAAAAATGAAAATAATGATATAAAATTGTTAATTAAGAATTGAGGAAGTGAGGTGTATACCATTATCAAAAGTTATAATGTTTAACATTAAATATAATAATATAAAATAGAAAGGGTGAATAAATATTTGATATTGTATCAGTTCAAAATAGAATGCACGATTGAATACCCAATATCAAATATAATATGAATATGTAAAAGAACGTGTGAATGAATACCTAATATTAAAGATGATTGAAAAATAAAAAAAATGAAATTTGAATGCCTATGCTAAATTTGAAGAAAAAGATTTGATAAAGTTTGTCATATCTTTGAGCAAGCCTACATACACTATTAACTAATAGTTATTTTAATATTATTTGTATAATGAAAGCTATAGGATGAAATATATTATTTACTTAAGAAATAATTAGTAGCATTCTAATCAAGTTTATTATCTTATGTAAAGTGAATATTAATCTTGACTATGTCAGCTTCAATACTTGAAAATTAATCTTGTAATTTTTCCCAACACAGAAAATTAAACTCAGATATTTATTTTATTGGTGTAGTATTTAGTATTATTTTTTTATGTATGTACTACAATTCATCCTCATTTTCATTATTTGTTATTTCTATTCTTTTTATATTTTTGCAATATATACATATTTATGTGCGTGTGTATGTTTATATATATTTGCTTTATAAGATGATTCTTTGTTGTGCATTATCTTTGAAAAGTCTTGTGTAATATATATATAATAAAGATATATTGCTAAAATAAATTGTGTTAAAGAAGTAACAAGTAGTAGCAAACTGTTATGAATGATATATTGTTTTTTGATTGATTTGTTGTCCCTTAATGCCTAGTTATCTTCCACTGGCTTTGAATAGAGAACTTAATATGTACATCTGTTATCCAAATTTATAGAAATTCTGTAGTTTAAATAATTGTGTTTGTATTATATCTAATAAGCAGAAATTATTTTTAATAATATGTATGCACATAGACTTATATTTGTTTTATTTTTTATAAATATTTAAATGATTTATCCTTCCAGTCACCTCATATACCTGATTATATGCCAACTCTAGAGGATTATGAAAAAGATCAAAAAGCTGAAAATGAAAGATTGCAAAACATTTTAAGTAATGTTAATAAAGGTCTCATAGCTAAATCAGGTCAGTCTCTTCTTGTTTATATTTATTTTTATTTCATTATATGTATTTAATTATGCATAATTGATTTTAGAATATTGAATCTTTTGCATAAAAATATTGTATTTTTTTACAAACTTATTTAAATGATATTGTCTACAAGTTACCATCACCAAATTTTAATAGTATAAAAATAAGTCTGCACAATAATAGAAACCACTGTTTATTTATGAATGTATTTGGATTTTTTGTAAGAGTGTCTGTAGAGATTCCATTCACGAATTGGATTTGTTTGTGATTTCATTAATTATTTCATTTCTGCTATAGAATTTATAATTAGTATTTGCCTTAACTACATAAAGTGCAAAAATTTTTAATTTTAATTACTAGAGCATGAAAGTGCATCATATAGAATCTTAATAAGACTCCTGCAACATATTTTGATTTTTTTTTTTTTTTTTTTAATCAATTATAACAAAATTGTCGTACAGAACTTATAAAGATTCCAATCAGGAGATAGATTCAATAGTGACTATAAGTCCTTCAATACTGTCACTATATCCATACATTTGAAAGTCATTGCCATCTGGAAATATCACACTTAACTGATTTCATTGTTGATATTGGCAAAATAAATTGTTTAGAATCTTGTATGAATCTTATACTCTGCACTATAATTTTTTGGTGTTGAACAGTTTTCAGTAGGTTTTTTCCGGAAAGAAAGCATTGCCTTAAGACAATTTCTATATGCACAGACATTTTACATAACAAATTTAAACCACCAAAGCCATATGGAAAATGCTAATTGATAAATAAGAAAATTCAAACAAGGAATTTTCACTACTTGTTAGAATTTGCAATGACTTGAGCCATATATTAAGTGTTGAAACCATGTTTTGAATTAGTGTAAGGATTGATCTACTTAATAATTTTTTATATCTTCAGTTGTAGATAATTTTACTTCTGAAATCTTAAATATAGTGTTGGAGATATTTCTTATAAGCCAAACAAAATATAGAATTCTTCAGTGTTTATCACATGAACAGCTGTCATTCACCTAATTTACTTCAGAATCATCTATGGGCTTGAGAAATCTCCAGATTAGTTTTTTATTATTGCTTCACTAATTAGCATTGGATTTGCAATTCAGCAGCCATCCTTACTACTATTATATTATCCCCATTAATAATAGTCTAAAAAAATTGAATTTAAAGTAACTTATATAGGACTGTAGATCTGATACTAGACCAACAATTGTAAATTTTAATTATCTCTGTTAAATGAAAGTCATATATATTATAACAACGTATCATGATTTTCCTAATCTTTTGATTTATTATCAGTAACTGTCTTAGTTTTTTAAATCTAAAGCTATCTATTGTAAGTTTGAATGATCAGTAGACATTACATGACAGTGCAATATCTATATGCTTTTTACTGATGAATACTATAAGGTAGTTTGGGGAGTTGAATGTAGCACTATCATCTATTATTTATTGATTGTTCAAGCTTACATTAGTTAAGTCTGGATTAATGCAAAAAGAGTAAATTACTTTTCTTAATGCATATTATTTTTCATAGTAAATCTTAATTAAAAATTAGAATTGAAAACTTTTTTTCCCGAACTAGAATATAGTATTTAGCAATGGAATATATAAATACTAGGAAACTTGAAGTATTTTGCATCACATAGTTGGAGCTAGCTTTCCATGAAAATAATGATGTATATAACCTTAAATATGCAAAATAAGTTGAGGTCACTTTCAATTAACTAAAATAATATAATTTTCAGTCTTTTTATTGCAAAAATTGTTTAGGAGAATCTTCACTTTTGTTTAAATAGAAAGTTGAACGTATTATTTTTATGAGATTAATGGTCTTAATCAAAGACTGAAACATTATTTCCATAATTTAAAGAATCTTTTTTTATTTGTGGGACAAATCCTAGGGACAAAACAATGTTTTTATTGTTTTTGGTTTTTTTTTTAATCATTGATAAATTTGCTAAATGTTATAATTATTATTTAATTGAATTTTTTTTATTGGAAATCATTTTACTATTTAAATGATTTTTCTGCATTTAAAAAATTTAGAGGATGCTTAAAGATCATTCTTTCTTACTGAAAAATAAGGACATATGAGTGAAGATTGCACCTGACTAGTTTATTTTATAGTTTATTTCAATCTTTATTAAAGATAGAAATTGCTTGCAAATTTATCCTGATCTTAACTTATTTTTGTGGTAGTAAAATCAACTACTGATGTGATTCTTATTAAAATTAGAATTTCAAAAACTTGCAGGGAAAACATAATAATTATTTGAAGGGATAGTTTAAATAATTTTTACATTTATTAATTTTTAGTATTGCTGTACTTTTATTTTCTTGTCAAATATTTTTGGATTTACTTTCAGTGTCAATAATGTTGGTGAATTATTTGGCTAATTTTATTTAGATCTTTAGTTATAAAGATAATATCAATTCCTAAAATCTTTCTTCATTTATGATAGTCAAAATGTTTAATATTAATTGGATTTTATAAATTTTTCATTAGAAGGATATTGTGAAAGACTATCTTATTGCTATCTTTTAATTATTTTCTTTCTGTCTTTAATTCTGATATACTAGATGGATAATTTCATTAAAGACTTGATCCTAGAGGCACTTCTTTAGGAATACTTCTGAAATCAAATCTTTTAAACTGAATTTTACCATGTTTTGTTCTTCATAGTCTCCACTTTTTTTTAATCAACATTATCAAGAAGTTTTATAATTTTGTTGGCAATTGCAATTTTGGATAAATGATTATTATTTAAAAAAGTTTTGTTCCACTAGAACAAATTGCTTTTGATATCTACATTGCTGTTGATATCTACAGTGATAAACTTTTGACAGTCACTTTTTATTGTTAACTAAAATGCTAATTTAATTAATTATAATTCACAATGCTTTACAACTATCAGAATATGAATCTAAATGTGGAATCTATTAAACTACCGATATTAATTAGAATAATAACAGTTATGAGCATAAACCTCGAGCCAATAAATAATTAAGTTGCCAACTATTTAGTTTAGGAATGCAATAAATTAATAAATTTTTGAAGAAATTTTATAGGGTGTCAACTGATTTTCCCAAAGGACTTGTTATAAATCAATCAACCAAGATGTTTGTAAAAAATAAATGCCTTTTGAAAAGACATCTTAATTTCTTATTAAACCCACACAGATCAAAAAAGTAATCTAACTAAAAATGTAGATGCCAATAATAGTCACTGTATCATATCTTGACCAGACTTTGCTCAATACTTTTTAAAACCCATAATTACTGTAACTGGTTTTGTTATACTCTCACTACAATCGGATCTCATACTACTCCTAAAATATGTATTTATGTTATATTTATCATTTCAAATTTGATTTTTTTAAGTATTATTATAATAAATGTTAATTATTTGTATAAAAAAAAATTAAAAATATAACAGAAAATTAAGTAAAATTACTTTAGCTGGATTCCATTGACTGCTTTTTATAAACAATGATTTTAATGAAACAGATTGACTGAATATTTTTAATACCATTAGTAACAATAAGGTTTATTATATTTCTTGTAAAAAAAAGCTGTCATTTGAAAAATTTGAAAGTCACTAAAACAAGGGGGGGGGGGTAAAATTAAAACTACAATAGCTAAATTCAAACTAATTTGGTTTTAAAAAAAATTGAGACATATTTAGGAAGATACTGAAAGGGACATTTATTTAAAAAATAATATGAAATTAGGACATTTGAAAATTGATAGCAGTTAGTTGAGGGTGAGTATACGTGAAGATTTTTACATGAAAGCTTTTGTAGTGTTAGAATATCATTGAAATGATTGAATCTTTTGTAAAGATATTACATAATAAACTTGTGTACAGTATTATGTATCAAAAGGTGTGATCATACTAGTTCTTGGATGTTTGTATTTTAGTAAGTTTGATCATCAACTTTTATTTTGGAAAATAGAAATGATTGAACAGAAGTTAAACTTCTGCAAACAAAAGTAAAATGGAAAATAGTGCTGCTATTGATGAATTGGGAAATATATAGTTGTGTCAACTAATAAATTGCATCTTACTCCATTGAATACTATTTTGCTTGAGTCATTAGCTTATTCATAAATTGTGGGGCATATGAAACAGTTGAGCACATATATGTTTAACTTGATCTTGATTTATATTCAAAAAAAATTTCAAATCTTTACCATATCATTAATTATGAGTTTTGAAAAAAAAGTTATCCAAAATTACTACCTTGAATTTAATAATATAAAAATAGGTTAAAACATGAATCCCAACTGTAGAAATGATGTGTTTAATTGAATCCTTACAAATAAAAAAAAGTTCTATAATATTCAAACATAGAATGACTTAATTAAATCTTATGAATAATTGTACCATGAATTATATATTTGAGGCTTATAATGAGTTTACTAATATAAAAATATGTTAAAAGTATAATCCCAACTGTAGGTGGGAAATAAAAGATGATGTGGGGAATAGGGTTTTTACAAATAAAAAAAGAAGTTCTATAATATTCAAATGTAGAATGACTTAATTAAATCTTATGAATGATTGTACCATAAATTACATATTAGTGTATAATTAATATGAAATATATGTGGTCTGTATAAATTTTTTAGACATTTAATATTAATCTTCAATGATTTATAAATAATTAGTGAGTTTGTAAAATATATCTTGCCGCTTGTGTATTCAAAGTCTATCAATAATTGCTTCTTTTTTTTATTATTGTTAAAATTATAAAACTATATCCAGCACTATGAGACATTCTAGAGATGCAGAACTATTTAATAAGGGATTGCGACAAAGATATTAGAAAAGTAAAAACTGTTAAAATGTAAATAAAGAAGAGTGTTGTTATCTAGATTGGATTGCAAAATGATAAATGCAATTATAACATATTAGAAGAGCAAAAGACAAAAAAAAGGACAATAATTGCATAAAGAGAATTAGTTGCCTGGAACATTTATTAAAAAGGTCTCAATATGTTCTCTTAATAAATCGAAACAACTAATCTTAGAAGGTAAAATTGATAATACATGATTTAGATCTTGAAAATTAGTTTGATAAAATAAAAATTCTATTCAATTAGAAGCTGATAATGTGCTGCATGTGCATTTATAAACACAAATTTAAGTTTTAGACGACTGCAAAAGTGATATCGTATGATATAAACATTCAATGACATTAGATTTTAAAAAGCTTATCACATTGAATAATTGTAAGTAAGATGATATTGTTGTGAATCAAAGACATGAGTTCTTGACTATTATAGTGAAGTAAAATCTAAACAAGCACTCGGACAAATAATTATGGGAAAATATAATCATATGCTGAAATATTAACTATATCTATTGTCTTTCTTTCTAATTGTCATGGCCTCTTGGTGAGTAACAATTGTTTGAATGAAAGGTGTATGTATATATATATACTTTAATTTTGTAGATGTGCTAATATAAAAGTAAAATAATGCAGTTTGCTTTATCTTATTTTGTTCATTTTGAAATAAATTTACTTAGCCTTATTGTATGTATTTATAATTTATATTTCATCAGATAATATTTATATATAACTTGTTTGTTTGTTTTAGAAAAAGAAAATCAAGAAAGTGGTTCTATTAAACTATCTGCAACTATATTTTCACCATCTAATGTTGTTTCTACTGGAGCATTTATTTCATCTTCAACTGCAGTGACTACTTACAGTTTAGCATCAATGCCTTCTCAAAGTCAACCATCTCTTTTATCTCCAACCATTTCTACATCTACTGTTAGCACAACAACTTCTTCTGGAAGTGGCTCTATTATGTCCTATACCATTGGAACTTTAGTTTCATCTGATGATAACTCGTCAAAGTTTGGCACACCATTATCATTAAATCTTGAGACTCAACCACATCCAACTTCATCTGTCACGACATCTTCAGTGATTAATCAGCCAGCTAAAACTACAGTCACTAATAGTAGTCCAACTTTAAATTCCTGTGATTCATCAGCTGGTTTCTCTCTTTCTTCTTCGGTTTTTAGTATTCCTACATCTTTTTCAGCAGCTGGTACTAGTAGTTCTAATATTTTTTCATTTGGTGCTAGCCCAACTACATCTGCTACACAGCCATCTGTTAAAGTTGTTGATTCAAATTTGGCATTTAAACCTATTGTCACACAAACTAAAACTGCTAATACTTCTGTGTTTACTTTTGGTAATGCTGCTCCTGAGACATCAAGTAGCAAAAGTTTTGATCTCTCAATACCCTCTTCTACTTTTTCTTTTACTTCTATCCCTTCGTCTATAACAGCAATTGCCTCTTGTAGCAAGCCTACTCATAGCTTTGATAGTATGGTAAATTCAAGTGTTAGTAATTCATCTTCATTTACTCAGCCAGCATTTTCTTTTGGATTAAATAATTCAAATAGTACAAATTCTAATTTGTTTGCAATTCCTGCCACAACTACTACTTCAGTTTCTAATGGTACTAATATTTTTGGAAATACTTCTACTCTTTTTTCAGGATTTACAGGTATATCCTCTAATAATACTTTAAATAATTCTCTTTCCCAGTCAACTTCCACTTCTGCTGGCCCATTTGTAAATATAGAGACTTCACAACCTAACACTGTTTTTGGAAATTCAAATAATTTCAATATGTTTGATTCAGCTTCCTCAAATGTATTTGGAGCAACTCCATCTTTAAAAAGTAATACTTTTAATTCTATTGGACTAAGTAAGAGCCCATTCAATAACCCAACAACAACTCAAGCTAGCAGCATTTTTAACACTTCTCAAAAAACCACTTTGCCAAGCAATACCTCTAATTCTGCAAACAATTTATTTTCCATTGGAAGTCAAAATAATGTGTTTGGGAATCCAGCTGTATCCTCAGGAAATGTGTTTTCCATACCAACTAATAGTTTTTTTAGTTCTAATTCTTTACCTGATTCAAATAAAATGTTTTCCCCTATATCTCAGAATAATAGTAACTCAGTTTCAATTTCAGCAGTTAATGCTACCTTCCCATTTGGTGAAACAAATAATTCTAGTGGAAGTTTTACCTCTTCAAATAATGTGACAACTCCATCATTTGGAACAAATGCTTTAGGACAATTATCTATACCTTTTACTTCTTTTGGAACAAATTCACCTATAGCCAATGGAACTAGTTCACTCTTTAATTCTCAGAATATAAATGCAGGAGGATTTTCTTTTGCCAATGCTACATTACCATCTGGCTTTGATTTTAAAGCATCCTTTAATTCTAAACCTATATTTAATTTTGGTAAGTAATTTTTGAATGTATATATATATATAAGTGCACAAATATATATGCAATTTTGAATATTAGTAAATAGAAATATTTCAAAAATCTTCCAAGAATAATTACTATTCTAAAGGTTATTAATAAAATATAAAAAAAGGGAATTAATATGTTGGACAGTGAATTGTTCTTATGAAAAAACTGATTTATCTGCATTTTGATATATAATATTAGAAGTTGCCACTTTCTTTTAGATAGTTATATTACATTGTATTCAGTAGAAATTATTTATGATAGTTGTATATTTATATTGTCTCTATACAACTACTGATTTATTCTACGATTATTTTTAATTGGCCAGAGTAATGATAGTGTAACCGTAGTCCAGTGTATATTGAAGTAAGATTGGAAATCATGTTTGTTTTGATATTACATGTTCACTCGAAAAGCATTTTTCATAAAGTTCAGACCACTGTCCAAAATATTAATTAAGTGTATTATTTTATCTGCATGATTATTTTTTGTTTTCTTTTGCTTTTGTTTCATAATGTTTCATGTCTTTTGTTTTTTCATTCTATCTTATAATTATGGCCAAGATTTTTATATTTGCTTTATTTTATTTGTTTATTTATTCGAGTTATTTATATGTTTAACAATATTATAATAATGTTAATTTTAAGCTTTGCTACACATAATGACACTAATTCTTTTCTTTCTCATTTTTTAAAATTGAAATTCTTTTATTTATTGTTTAATAGTAATACTAAATGTTGATTAATAATTCCAAGACATAATGATAAAAATCAAATTGACTAAAGTATAAATTGGAAAAAGAAATCATTAAACAATAAATCATATGAAAGCCATTTTATGTAATGTTTTACTTTTATTATGTAGTTATTATTAAATCTTACATGTTTTTAAGTTATTTGCATGTTACCTTATTGTCTTTTTATTTTATAATAAGATTTTGATATTAACAGCAACACCAACAAAAAATTGTTTCATTTTGTTAGTAGTTAAATTTCAAACTTAACCGAATCATTCAAAACATTTGCTGGAATAACATGATTATTAATGATTTGTCAAATATATTGTTAGCACTGATTTTATTCACAACCATCTACAACCTAATCATTAATTCGTAAATAAAGTTTACAAATATATTAGCCAAAAATTATCATGTTTCTTAATTAGCATTATTAATTATTAAAAATGGATTTTCCATAAAAAAAACATGACAGGTTTTAATTTATCTGCTGTTAATATTTTCTTTTAACCATTTTAAATCTCATCATTATTTATATAGTTATATATGATTGTATGTCAATTCATTTGAAGTATTTAGTAACTTTTTTGGTATTTTATAATTGATATTGTTTTAATTAATAAATCATTTTTTTAATACTTTATCATTTTTAATTTTTAAATAACTCTTTGCCTTTTTTATATTTTCAAGAAAAATACAAAAGATTATTGATTGAATAAAATAAATTAAAGCTTATGATAATTGTTATTATGAATTGAAGCAGATTAACACATTAAGAAAATGTCTGTGTATGTGTATATATATATAGTTTGTAATTTTGAGTCAAGGGCAAGGAGAGGAAGCATATACATAATCAAAAATTTATTTGGGCTCATAATATTATATATACTAAAGTTCTTGAAAAAGGTATAGGTTTGCCATATTTTTACACTATACATTGTAAAATAAAAACATAATTAGCTGATATCTTTTTTATTTAACTAAATCTCAGTAATCCTTATGAAAATAGAAAAAAGGTTTTGTTATAGTTATGCGTATATTTCTTGTGTTTTGATTAAGTTGGTTTAAAGTTTTCTCCATTTACTTAAGTTATATAAGTGTTATGCTTTCTTAAATATTTTATTATTTTTAAGTATGACTGGTTGCTGAACTTAAAAAAAAAAAATTCATTTTTTTTCCAGTTAGCATTTAATTCATTTATTCACATTGGTTAATTTTTTATAAAATACTAGTTCTTTTGAAATTAATATTATGCTTTTTAATTTAACACATAAAGAAATAGATGATTGATGTGATCCCTTTTTTATTATATGAATGTGATTTGATCTCATAAAATTGTTTCTGTGCTTATCCAAATTATAATTGACCACAAATTTAGTATAAGATTCCAGTTAAATTTCACTTTTGAGCTTGGAAATATTTCACCAATTTTTATAGACAATATAAAATGTTTACATATTTTTACAGGGAATATTACTAATTTTATTGGTTTCTTTTTTATATATAATACAGAATTTTCATAATTTTTGAATAATCAAACTAACTTTATTGTATGAAGTAGTTCTATTAATAATATTGTATGTGATGTTTTTTTATATATACTTTTAATAACTTATTGCAACACACTCCCAATTTCCTATACTTATTTATGTTTACTTGACATTTTAAATTTTCTTATGATTTTAGGAAATAAATGTTAATGATAAAATTTAGGATCAAGCCAATAAACATCACATGATCACCATTTCTTATGCTTGATTATAACTTATTAAAACAGGCAAAATTCTCTATACATTGAAACGGAATCTGAGATTCAGATTGCGCTTCACAGCCCACCTTAAATCTTCCTCTACCAAGCCAAATTCAAACCCTATTCTTGTGTATATATTCTGCTCACTAACACATTTTTTTTTGTCTTTTTTCTTGATTATTATTAACTAAAATAATTCTTAACGAAGATATATGCATAGATATCTGAATTTAAACACACACACAAAAAAGAAAAATAATAAATAAAGTATTTAAAAAGGGAATATAATTGTAACAAACTTATATATTAAAGTTATAGTAATTATTTAGTAATTGCGGCTCAGATGTATATAGATATTGTAGAGACAAACATTCTGGGCAAATATTTACTAGAAAAAGTTTGTTATATGTCAATCTATAAAATTTTGTCTTTTAAATTATTTTTTGTTTGCCATTAAACTATACTTTTCTCTTTAAATCCAATATGGAAGATGCAATTGTACTTAGTCAAAAATAATTAAAGGTGAGAAACTTAATCTTGTTTAATCTTCTAAAATAACTTTAATTAAAAGTTTCTCTAAAATTAAAATTAGAAACTAAACTAATTGATTTACTTTTGTCATAAACATTTGTTATTAAATTAATTTCGGTTTGAATACTTATCTAATAATGGCATCTTCCAGCACAATGGGTAAAGCTTATGTAGAAATTCTTTTAAAAATTAGATTAGAGAATGATTAGCAGTGACCAATCAAGAAAGCATTCCACAAATACCGGGGCATAGTATAAAATGGACTAATTTTGACCATGGAAAGAACTAAAAAAAAAAGTCAATGAAAGCAGTTGCCAAATTAATCTACGCTCGTTTAATTTCAATGTGTCCTGAGTAAACCCACTTCACTTTATTCGCCGTTCGAGATGGCCTTCCCTGAAATCTGTGCCCAGGATCCCGATACTCATAAACTGTAACTATATGCCTGTTTATTGAATAATGAACTTACTACCTGCCTGAATAACTATGCTCGTCAAACTAGATCTAGTTCTCCGAGGGAAATCTGAACATCATCAAAAGAACAGCCAAGTTTGTACAGAGGTAATAATTTCAAGTGCTGCTAGACTCTTAAATTTACCTTGAATAATTTTAAATCTCACCTATCTGTTTTTTTAAACATTTTGTAAAGCCTTCCTTACCTTGTTATCAAATGTACTTTGTTCTCTCTATATAACTTAGCAGTTATCTCTCCTACATTAAACCTCTCCTGAACCATTATTATTTCTTAATTTCACGTCTATGCTGCAATGTTTTATTTTCATTATTATATTTTATATTTTCATATACTAAATTATATGTCGATAATTTTCCCGAGATTCGCAAGCGTCTCCGCTATCTCTTTTAAAACCCCTTCCTTACTTTTTATAGGGTGAGTAATCTAGTTTTTAATAATAATAATAAAAAAACAAATTTGTTATTCTTATTATAGCGGATGCCTGCAAGTCTGGGAGAGTAAAATAAAAGACCATTATTATACAATGTTATTTTCGAAAAACTAAACAAAAATCTGTTTTCTTAGAAATGTTTTTTTTTTATTAATTAAATAATAGCGCCAACTTCTAAAAACTTTAAATATACTTATGTGAATTAAATCAATATTATTTTCTTGAAATCATTAACCACCACCTACTTTATATATGTCTAATAATATGTAAGGTATTTATGAAAGCACTTAAAACCAAAGATTTGTATTAATTATACGTTGTGGGAAGTTTATGTGTAATTTAAAGTAATAATAGGAAGGGGGGGGGATAATCCTCCAGTTCTATGAGCTGTTATATTAGCTTTAATTTTATTTATTCCATATCCATGTAGTAATTCACATCATACCGATACGCTGAGTCTTTATCAATAAAGATAGGTGATAATTCTTTATTTTTTACTTTTAAGTTTTAATAATTAATAAAGCAAGTCATATATAACATGACATTACTTTTATGAGCTTGTAATTACAAAAATGCACATAGAGAGCGTACCAATAGCTCTAACAAGCTCGTAAATTAACAAGTGCGGTTATGAGAAATATTTAAAATCTCTATCCAGAACACTCTTATCTCCAGACCATGGTTTCGGGCTTATGGCCCACGTCAGTGGAGAGCTAGAATATTCGGACACTAGACCTAAAATATCAACTCAAAAAACCAGCACTTATTTCAAACGTATATTTAAGAAGAAACTCTGAATTTTTCGGACATGAAAATGTCTTTAAATCCAGCTATCTAACTTAAATAGCTATATGGGACTGAAGTATATTCAGATCTACCATATTCTAATAGGCTCAGCATAGCCAAAGCCTTAAAGGTAAAATTATAATAATTAATAAAGCAAGTCATATATAACATGACATTACTTTTATGAGCTTGTAATTACAAAAATGCACATAGAGAGCGTACCAATAGCTCTAACAAGCTCGTAAATTAACAAGTGCGGTTATGAGAAATATTTAAAATCTCTATCCAGAACACTCTTATCTCCAGACCATGGTTTCGGGCTTATGGCCCACGTCAGTGGAGAGCTAGAATATTCGGACACTAGACCTAAAATATCAACTCAAAAAACCAGCACTTATTTCAAACGTATATTTAAGAAGAAACTCTGAATTTTTCGGACATGAAAATGTCTTTAAATCCAGCTATCTAACTTAAATAGCTATATGGGACTGAAGTATATTCAGATCTACCATATTCTAATAGGCTCAGCATAGCCAAAGCCTTAAAGGTAAAATTATAATAATTAATAAAGCAAGTCATATATAACATGACATTACTTTTATGAGCTTGTAATTACAAAAATGCACATAGAGAGCGTACCAATAGCTCTAACAAGCTCGTAGAATTAACAAGTGCGGTTATGAGAAATATTTAAAATCTCTATCCAGAACACTCTTATCTCCAGACCATGGTTTCGGGCTTATGGCCCACGCCAGTGGAGAGCTAGAATATTCGGACACTAGACCTAAAATATCAACTCAAAAAACCAGCACTTATTTCAAACGTATATTTAAGAAGAAACTCTGAATTTTTCGGACATGAAAATGTCTTTAAATCCAGCTATCTAACTTAAATAGCTATATGGAGACTGAAGTATATTCAGATCTACCATATTCTAATAGGCTCAGCATAGCCAAAGCCTTAAAGGTAAAATTATAATAATTAATAAAGCAAGTCATATATAACATGACATTACTTTTATGAGCTTGTAATTACAAAAATGCACATAGAGAGCGTACCAATAGCTCTAACAAGCTCGTAAATTAACAAGTGCGGTTATGAGAAATATTTAAAATCTCTATCCAGAACACTCTTATCTCCAGACCATGGTTTCGGGCTTATGGCCCACGTCAGTGGAGAGCTAGAATATTCGGACACTAGACCTAAAATATCAACTCAAAAAACCAGCACTTATTTCAAACGTATATTTAAGAAGAAACTCTGAATTTTTCGGACATGAAAATGTCTTTAAATCCAGCTATCTAACTTAAATAGCTATATGGGACTGAAGTATATTCAGATCTACCATATTCTAATAGGCTCAGCATAGCCAAAGCCTTAAAGGTAAAATTATAATAATTAATAAAGCAAGTCATATATAACATGACATTACTTTTATGAGCTTGTAATTACAAAAATGCACATAGAGAGCTACAATAGCTCTAACAAGCTCGTAAATTAACAAGTGCGGTTATGAGAAATATTTAAAATCTCTATCCAGAACACTCTTATCTCCAGACCATGGTTCGGCTTATGCCCACGCCAGTGGAGAGCTAGAATATTCGACACTAGACCTAAAATATCAACTCAAAAAACCAGCACTTATTTCAAACGTATATTTAAGAAGAAACTCTGAATTTTTCGGACATGAAAATGTCTTTAAATCCAGCTATCTAACTTAAATAGCTATATGGGACTGAAGTATATTCAGATCTACCATATTCTAATAGGCTCAGCATAGCCAAAGCCTTAAAGGTAAAATTATAATAATTAATAAAGCAGATATATAACATGACATTACTTTTATGAGCTTGTAATTACAAAATGCACATAGAGAGCGTACCAATAGTTCTAACAAGCTCAAATTAACAAGTGGTTATGAGAAATATTTAAAATTCTATCCAGAACACTCTTATCTCCAGACCATGGTTTCGGCTTATGGCCCACGTCAGTGGAGAGCTAGAATATTCGGACACTAGACCTAAAATATCAACTCAAAAAACCAGCACTTATTTCAAACGTATATTTAAGAAGAAACTCTGAATTTTTCGGACATGAAAATGTCTTTAAATCCAGCTATCTAACTTAAATAGCTATATGGGACTGAAGTATATTCAGATCTACCATATTCTAATAGGCTCAGCATAGCCAAAGCCTTAAAGGTAAAATTATAATAATTAATAAAGCAAGTCATATATAACATGACATTACTTTTATGAGCTTGTAATTACAAAAATGCACATAGAGAGCGTACCAATAGCTCTAACAAGCTCGTAAATTAACAAGTGCGGTTATGAGAAATATTTAAAATCTCTATCCAGAACACTCTTATCTCCAGACCATGGTTTCGGGCTTATGGCCCACGTTAATTTACGAGCTTGTTAGAGCTATTGGTACGCTCTCTATGTGCATTTTTGTAATTACAAGCTCATAAAAGTAATGTCATGTTATATATGACTTGCTTTATTAATTATTATAATTTTACCTTTAAGGCTTTGGCTATGCTGAGCCTATTAGAATATGGTAGATCTGAATATACTTCAGTCCCATATAGCTATTTAAGTTAGATAGCTGGATTTAAAGACATTTTCATGTCCGAAAAATTCAGAGTTTCTTCTTAAATATACGTTTGAAATAAGTGCTGGTTTTTTGAGTTGATATTTTAGGTCTAGTGTCCGAATATTCTAGCTCTCCACTGACGTGGGCCATAAGCCCGAAACCATGGTCTGGAGATAAGAGTGTTCTGTATAAATATTTTAAATATTTCTCATAACCGCACTTGTTAATTTACGAGCTTGTTAGAGCTATTGGTACGCTCTCTATGTGCATTTTTGTAATTACAAGCTCATAAAAGTAATGTCATGTTATATATGACTTGCTTTATTAATTATTATAATTTTACCTTTAAGGCTTTGGCTATGCTGAGCCTATTAGAATATGGTAGATCTGAATATACTTCAGTCCCATATAGCTATTTAAGTTAGATAGCTGGATTTAAAGACATTTTCATGTCCGAAAAATTCAGAGTTTCTTCTTAAATATACGTTTGAAATAAGTGCTGGTTTTTTGAGTTGATATTTTAGGTCTAGTGTCCGAATATTCTAGCTCTCCACTGACGTGGGCCATAAGCCCGAAACCATGGTCTGGAGATAAGAGTGTTCTGGATAGAGATTTTAAATATTTCTCATAACCGCACTTGTTAATTTACGAGCTTGTTAGAGCTATTGGTACGCTCTCTATGTGCACTTTTAAGTTTGTATATTTATATTAATTCAAGCGTTACGTGTATACTGGCCTTTAGTTTTATATATATTTGTGCTTCATTTCCCGGGTGTATCGGAAAACCCGATTCACATCTATTTTTACTTCCAATTCCAAGGGCAAGGTTTGTAAACCCCTTGGGACTTCTTCTGCGCTAGATATTATTGCATAGAGTTCGCTCTGGCAAAAGTCCAGCCTATGGCAATTCAATAAAGCGCATTCTTCGTTGTTTGTGATCTGACCCTGCCAACGTTTGCAGAGAGTCACCTTCTTTAGCCGTAAATTGAAGTACCTTGGATCTTAGAATAGATCTCTTCATTGCCTCCATGCACGTACCGCTCTCCCATAATTTCATTCTTGTTAAAGCCTATCAATAGTCCTAAATTGTACTGTTATAATTATGCTAAATGGATTGTCATTTTATATTTTCATTCATAATTTCCTAAATTAGCTTCCCACATACGTTCTTATTTCGCAAATGCGAATACTATTTTATTAATTAAATATAATTACCGTTGCCATCAAACTCAATAATCTTATGTATTGGTTCGAGTGCTGTTTTTGTATTAATGGTGAATTTAAAGAACTTTAAATAACTAATCCGGCGCTATTAAAAATCAGGTATACCACGTAATCTGCTAATTATTGACATATAAATAGCCGCATTAGAACAAAGCCATAACTTATTTGTTATTGCAGAATAAAGTATTGTAAGAGAGGTTAATGTCGTCTAAAGGAGATAAATACCCATTTTTATTTGTATTTTGACACAACGTAATCAATCCTATATATCTTGTGTTAACTTAATAAATCTTATATATATTTCTAAATATCAAAGTCATTGTTTCATTTATTGAATAGTAATAATATTGATGTTATATAAAAGGTTTAATTTACTAGATGATAGAATCTTGCTAACAATAATATTCTATACATAAATAAATTCAAATTAGAGTCTTTTTGTGTCATGGCTTTGCGATGCCGGCGGTGAGAAATAAATTAGATCGGTATCATCGGAATTGTCGCTCATAAGTTGGTAGATCTGGAAAATAGGCAAATATGGCAGAGTTCATGAGTGTTCCTGACTTATGTATCATGCGCATGATTGGACTCGAGGTACTTTTGCCTAGATTCTAGATCTTGTTATATGAACAGACAAAACCGACCGGTACAACGTATTGCCACTCAATGCAAGCCATTGATTACTCTGGCTTGCATTGAGTGGCAATACATATAGAGAGTTTTGCCTGTTTTAAAATTTAGGATCCCTATTGAGCATTTCTACCATAATCTTTAACAGTTTATTTGGAAAATTAACTTCTTTGCATTTTTTCAGTCTTCAATCCAACTTTATTGTGCAACCTATTTTATTTCTCATATTCTTTTATCAATTACTACAGATAAGGCTTTGTTAGTTTTTATACAAATCAATTAATTATTCTTGTCATTTTTTCAATACTTCTGTGTTTTTTTTAATAATTTAGTATGTGTTTTCATTTGTTGCTTTCGTATTCAAATGATTCTCTTATATATATATTAAATTATAATCGCCCCCCCCCCAATTGCTTTCGTTTCACTCAATTTTTTTTATTGTTTATGTATTTCAATTATCTGTTAAACTGTCCTTTTTTTTTTTTTTCAGGATTTTTATTTGGTCTTTATATATAATCATTTTATTAATCAAATTATTGTCAATTTAGCAGGTTTTTTCCCCTCATATTCTATAATTTGTTCAGCAGTTTTGTTTAAAGTTTTTTTATATATTTTTTCCATATTTCAATTTACTTATCATTTATCCTTCTGGTATTTGTGTTCAATTTTGATCTTTAATTCATGATATTTTAATTAATTTAAATTTCAATAAGCACAAAATAAATTTTATTGTTGCTTCTCTTAAATGGATGGATGGGGATATTACAGCCTTTTTCAATGAAAAGTTTTATACAATGGAACACGTCTGGCATATGGGACTACCCCTAAGTGGAATAATTTGTATGATAGTATTAAACAAATTTGAATTAGCAGTCACTTCAAAAAAATTTGCTGCTGGAACATCATCTTTGTATATCTGCTATGTAGACGATGTTCTTATCTATGCTGAAGAAAAAAAACACTTGATATATTGGATGAGTTAAGTCAGTTATCTTCTTTAGTTTGGACTATTGAAAATAAAGATATATCAAATAGTATAAAGTTTTTAGATATATATATATTCAACATTCAAATGCACAAATTAATTATATAATGATTATAAAATCTTCAACGTTCACAGTTTAATTCATCTGCAATCATATTCTCCAATTTCACATAAATTAGCTGACTTTAAATGTTTTTTGTATAGAAACTATAAATTATGCAAGTTTGAAACAAAACAAAAAAGTCAGTATTTAATATTATATAAAATACTTTGTCACTTCAGGGTATAATATTAATATATTAAATTAAATTCTTAAAAAATTATATTCATCTTTAAATACTTAGAACATTACTAACAATATTAATATGATGTATATCTAAAAAGATGAAAACAATCTTCTCAAACAAATTCCATAGAATCCCACCTAATCTTAATGAAATGTTGAACAACACTAAAGACAAATTATCTCCAGGCTAAGCTCTCCAAATAGTTTATAAAATTGAATGCAATGAACCAACATGTAATACTTTACTGTGGTGAGTTTCATGCCACTGTGCTACAAAATTAGCACAGTATAAATATATATATAAACTCATTAAAACAGATCACAGTATTAGGTCTATATTTTTAGAACATGAAATCAAATCTGACCACAATTTCAATCCACTTTATATTAAAGTTGTTTGCGCTGAGTGCAATGATTGAAAAAGAAAATATAAAGAGGCATGGTTTATTGCAAATAACATCAACCCAATAAACAAGAAAGACTTGTGCATTGCATTATCACATAAATAGCATATTTAAATTATTTAATATATAATTTCTATTTATATAAACCTATATTAGTTCTATGAATATGGCTGACCTTATCGAAAGCAGCGCTAAGCTATAATTTTAAATAAATTAATCTTTCCAGCATAAAGTACCATCACTATTTATTTTATTCTCATAACTTCTATTTTTCACTTTATAATCTATAAGGAGCTCTACAGAATCTTATTTGTTTTTTTTCTTAATCATCTTTAATGATAAATATCCTTAATTGAAGTTTATCTGCAGTTCTAACATTCAATGCATCAATTTCAATCTTGCTGTTTACACTTAAAGAGTTAGGAAATAAAATGATATCTACATTTATGTGCTCAATTCAAGTAAGCAAAAATGTTTAAGTAAATATATTTGTAGTTATATGCTAGTCTAAATGTTTTTTTAGAAGATTTAACTTTATTTAAAACTTTTTCAAATAGTTTCACTTTTTAATAATGAAGATTATCAATTAGCTTGACTTTTGGGGTTATATGTTATTGTTATGATAGCAGATTCTTTTTTTTAACCTACGCTTTGATCTTGGCTTTTTTTTTAAGTGGGGGGGGGGGGACATCAAGAGAAATCTCATAAATAAATATTTAAAATTTCTACTGAACTTTTGCTTTTGGAAGAATAGCCTTGTTGATTAGACCATCACATTAAATTCAGTATTCACACATCTCAATATCTTCAGTTAAATTCAGTTAAATTTTTATGCTAGATGGTCACATCTGAAAAAAAGAAGAGATAATCACTTGAAACATAATGTTTTATACTAATGTATATGTCGCTACTAATAGTTGAATGTATTTGAAATAGTATAAACAGTTTGAATCTTTTTAAAAACATTTAACACTTCAACTAGGTGATGGAAATAAGTCTACATGTAATTATAAGAAATTTATTTGTTTTCTCCAATCCATTCAACAAAACCTTTGTTTAAACTATTTACACTTTACTAATAACAAATTCAATAAATACAATTTTCTGCCAACTAATATGTTTATTAGCATACAATTAGCTGATGGCATTTAATTGCCTAACCACACATTAATAAAAATTTATATCACTAATAAGTAGGACATCATTAATATTCTTTATCAAAATTTGCCCTATATAATTTAACATCTGGCGTATGCTTTTAATATAAAGTATTATTAATGGAAAATAAACTTTTTTTGTGTATCATCTTATATAACAAACCACAGACAAACTTCTTTACAAATCTTGATTTATTATACTATAAACTATTATAATGTACAATAATATAACCCAATGTTTTGACTAATTTTATCTTTATCAAAGAACAACTAACAAATGCATAAACAATAAATATAAATATTCCATAATACATATAACAAATACCTCTTACCTTAAAACTTTTAACAAACAATCTTAGCTTTTCATTACATTTGTGCTTTAACTACCTTTCTTAAAATAATTTCCTATAATTATAAATTTTATGTTTAAATTTACTCATGTGACCATAAACTGCAGAATTTTTATCATTTAAAGGCTGTTTTAATCTTGTTACCAATTTATTCTTTGTAATTCTAACATATGACATTTCTGTATTATCTTTAAAACAATCTAAACATTTATTTAGTACTTAATACATGCATTTTAAATATTGAAAATCTTTATTCAAGATCTTATAGTCTATCATCACACATAAATAAATGTCTTGCATAATTTAACACAGTGATAAAATGACAGACAACTGTTCAACATTTCTATATTGATTCCTAAACCTTATAAATCCCTATTCAACGAATCATAGAGTTATTTAATGAATATTGTCTTATATATTAATTTTTTCACTTTGAATAATTTTGAAAGTCATTAACTGAACTTATCTTAGCTGTCCTATAATTATTTTGGAAGATTTGAATTTCTATTTTAAAAGAGAATTTTCTGAGAGTAATTATTTTTACCAAGTAAGGAATCAAGGTACATATTGTACCATTCTATAATCACATTCAAATCTCACATTGTCTTACACCAATCACAGTTTTGTCACAAATTTTATCCACTTACGAACTTATTATTCCAATATGTATACCTTCTATACCCACTGAAATATAAGACTATCATTATATATAAAGATAAAAAATGTTAATGAACTGATTAGATGTTGATAACTTTTCTGCAGAATTGATTTTCCTTTTACACGTTTGATTAATCCACTAAACATTAATGCAGTGGTAAAATGATACCGGTAGTGAAACTTAATTGTATCACTGTATATCATATGAGATCTTCCAAGGACAAACTGCAGTATTTATGTATTAATATATTAAAACAAACAATCATATTGTTGAATGTATTTGAACTATTTAAATAAAGTTAAATTTTTTTAAAGACATTCAAAACTCTTATTAGATGATGGAAATAGTCCAATATATAAATACAAATAAAACTATCATATTGTCATTTTTTTAAAAAAATTATTACAAAAAAGAAAAAGTATATTTTATTCTTTTAATATTAATAATTTATTAAAAAGATCTAATATGCTGTCACTGAGTATAGTATTATATTAAAGTAAAATATCTCCAGTAATAGAGATTTCCAGAGTTGAAATATGAAAGTGTATTCATTCGTTATAGCAGTCTTGTACAAAATTTTATTATCTATAAAAGAAATCTAAATGCAATTTAATGTTTTTAAATCCAAAGATTTACTGAATTACAATTGTTCAACCTTAGCTATAAGTCTTACTCACATTTTGCAAATGTCTTTATAGATATTATATAGTAGACTACTTAATTTTAATACTATTACTAAACAGTTTATCTATTTTAATCTCAGTCAATATTAAAGTGTATGTTAGAATATTCAATAATCACAAACTATCTTTGTAGATTAAGTTTTTCTAAAAGATTTATTTTATTGAGAAAATATTCATCAGTTCTCCAACTCCAAGAAATCAGCTTGTTTATGAGGTCAGATTAATAAATTATCTTCAGAGAAGTCTAATCAATTTGTTCTGAACAACTTAATCTAACCATTACAACTTGTTTTTAGACTATCCCAATTTAACATTGATTTTTAATGAAACTAATTCTGAATTTCAATTATTTTTGAATGCATAAATCAATTAACTGTTGATGTATATTTGATAATTTGTGGAATTTACATATTGTTCTTTAAACTATTTATTTGATTGATGTTGTAAGTCTTCAAGAATTAAATTAAAATTAGTTTCACAATAGACACAGTTTCTCAAATCTATATGTCTGTTAACTTATAGCTAACTATAGTACTTTTTTTCATTTCTACATTTGGAAATGTATCTATAAAATTCTCAAGAATTCTGCTAAATTTATCATTAATCAAATAAAATCAAATAATTCAAAAGTAAGTTCTTTTGACCTTAAAAGTAGATTGGATTAACTAGGCAGTAAATATTATGACAAAGTGATAGTACTTGATCATTATCAATGATTGTCATTGCTCTAACATTGTAGCACTTGAATTTTACAATTACATCATAAACTTTATTATGCTCCACATTAGTGGAGCCATTTCAGGATGCATAATATTATTTAAGAACCACTACTGTATGGAAAGTTTGCTGTTGTATCATTTAAGAAATGTTTTGTAGTTTTTCTGTTAAAATGAGTTGCCTTTTGTTACTCATCTTAAAAATAACTGAAGAAGCTTTGATATCAAAAAAATAAATTCCACAAACTTTGGCATTTAGTATTGGAATCGGTATAATAATAAGAAGTTTTAATTTTAAAAAAATAGACTTTTACGAAAATTATTTTATTAAAATAATGCATAACATTCAAAAATATTTTTTTTATTGCAAATCAACTCATTATTTTCAACTTCAAAGTATTATAGTTTTAAAAAAAAAGAGAGAACAGATTTATGTTATCAAAATCTGTACTAGACCATAAAGTGACTTGAAGACTATTCATGTATTAAACATAACTTTTGATAATTATAGTATTTTCGTATCTACATTCTTTTATTAGATTATAAAAACATGATGCCATTTATTCCTATTTCAAAAAAAGATGGACATAAAACTTGATTATGCAAATGCACCAAATCAGAAATATGTAGTCTCATCTATTAAAATTGTCTGCAAAACTTTGCATATCTACTAATCATACCAATCATTTATTATAATATTAGTATATTGTTTAAAACTATTTATAAGGACATTTTTGAATTCTGATAAAGATTTTTAAAATTGTATTTGATTCTTGTATAGACTTTTATCATTTTTAAACTCATTTAATTTCAATCCTCACATTCTTTTTTATCAATATTTATACTACATTTTTCTATTAAAAAATCCATAGATGTTTAGTTTTAAAGTAAAATTCTACATTTAATAAAATTATTTCTCTCAATTCAGTCACTATCAATATCATAATAAGATTGTTTTGTTTTTTTTAATATATAGTAAATAGAATCTCTTTTTTTTTAAAATTGAACCCACTGATAACTAATCTAAGTTAGATTTTGTATTGCAATGTGTTTGTATAGAAAATATTTTTTGAAATGTCTATATTAAAAAAAAAAAAAAGTATTTCCTTAGTTATTTCATGTACAAAAATAGTGAAGTATTAAATTTCCCTGATAATATATTATAAATTGGACAAACTTTGTACACAGCAGATAAAATACCAAATAGTAAAACTTAAACCTAATGATAATCTAAATATTTATTTTACAGATCAAATATACTTTCTAGCATTTATATTTTAACTTGGACTATATGAAAACACAACTGAGAAATTTATAATAATAATAATAAAGTTTATTTATATTTACAAAAAGAAAAAAAAATTAACAAAAACCTGTTTTCATATCAATTTTTAAAATTCTCTTTAAAAAAATTTTGGGCAAAATGAGTACACCATATAATTTTGCTTCATATTTTTATTTTAATTCATTTTTGTATTGAATAAAATGACATGAGTTTACAGATGTTTATAGATAGAAGTATTTTTGATCAATTTTTTAATCATATACTTTGCATACTCATCACAAAATGCAACCAAACTATTTGACTAGAATAGGATAATGCAGAAGTCTTGAAAAGTGTACTATATAAAAACATAATCTGATCTATACATTATAAAAATGAAAAATTTCTAATAAAGGTTATTAAAATTGTAACTATACATATGATGAGGTTTATAGTTGGGGTGATGCTTAACATTGGCTTCCAAAAATGAATAGTCATTCATGAAAGCATTCTTGTTTTACTGAACATAGAAAATGAGCAAAAATCAGCATTGGAAAATTAATATTAAGCAACATATATAAGAGAAATATATTGCATCATTTAGCAATAATCACAAGAGTCTGCAGTCATTCTTTATGGATGGATTATAAAAACAAAAGGGAAAAAGACGAATCATCTAGCCAATATTAAACTTGGGGCATATTATAAAAACAATCATCAATATATCATCTACATGCATATACATAAGAACTAAAAATAATTATGAAAGTAATCCTTTCAAAATGCTGTAATCATTATATCAATACTAATTATCATAAATGTTCTACCTTGAGTTTACTGGCTATCAATAAACTAATTATCAATTCTATAATGTGAAGTATATGGATTTTAACATTTTCAGTATCCACCCGAACAAATTTTTGAATAGTCTCTAGCAATAAATATTTTTACTATGACGCCGTGTTTAATTTTTTTGTGTGTGCAATTAAATCTTTATGTATATTACAACATTCCTTGATAGACTATGTTATAAATATTTAAGCCATCTAATAATTAAAATTCTAAAATTATTAAAAATTAATATTTTAAAATTGTGAAAATAAGTAACTGAAGGTCTTACTGAGAAGAAGGGAACACATCATTATTGGCTCCACAATATCTATTCAAAAAATTAAAAAAAAAAATACACCTGGGTCTCGTTTTATGCGATAGATAGGTTCTGCAGAAAACCCACATTAAATAAATCGCACAAAAATAGACTTAACTTACCTTGAAAAATGGGGGATAGATTCTGTAATTTTCAGAAATCGCATAAAAGCAAAGCAACAAGGGAAAATTACTTTAAAATTCGCATTAAAGAAATAAAGTATGACTAATAAAAAATTTCAAATATTTGAAAAAAATTAATACAAGACCACCTTTTTTTTTAATTACAGTATTTAATTTTATATTTTTTCATACATATTTTAATCATTACTGCTATTTAACAATATGCATTCATTTGTCAACTGGCAAGAAATCAGATTTGTCACAAGAGCAAGTACAACTAGCGCTACTTCAGTCTTGTGCTGTGTTAATGGTTTTCTGTCAACAATGTAATCAGTGATTAAACTTTGAGATGATGATTTTACTAATTGTTTATAAAGCTCGCTAAATCCAGACATATAACTATTTAGCTCTTGTTGAAATTTAAGAGGTTGTTCATTGTAGGAAACTCAGATTTCAGCATTTTCTGACCTTTGTCTCATACATCAGCCTAAAATCTATGATTAACTGATTTTTATTTATCAGAAAATAATTAATTTGTCTTTTTTTGTTTACTACTGAAATAAATTTTAAATGTTCACATTTTGTTTCTATATTAAAAAAATGAGATCGCAATCAAAACAAAAAGATTATACATTATCATTAGAAAGATTATTTTCAGTTTACAAAATCAATAAAATCTTTGTTATTTTAAAAATCTAAAAGATTATTTCTGTTATATCTAATAAAATACGTTTTAAAAGTTTACAATTTTGGAATATTTATTGCGATATTTTTATACTTAAGTATAAATCTATTATCATTATTTACTTATTAGTATAAGTAGGTTAGTTACATAGAAGCTAAGATTCTAAATACAGCTTCAAGCCATATTCACGTTAGCTGCTAATATAACATATTTTTGAAGAAAAAAAAGTATTTCAAGTCAAAATAAATTATTAATAATTTAAATTTCTTGATATCTAATAAATATAGTGAAATATGAAAAATATTAAGAAGAAATATGAATCGCATAACTTCAAAATCGCATTAAAATAATCCACATAAAACGAGACCCAGTTGAATTAGATATTAGAATTTTATGTTATTAAAAAATATATTTAGAATTAGTTATATCAAAGAAACAAAGAAATCTAGAAGTTAAATTATTAATTGTTATTAAAATATTTCATATATATATATAGGGAGTTTTGCCTGTTTATTAAAATATTTCACTTACAGTTTTTACAAAACTCTAATGGCTGTTTCATGATAATTTCCAGTTCTCATAACATACTTCATATACTTTCTAAGAACTGTCTTTTTAAAAATAAAATGTTTTCAAAGATAAACCTTAATAATAAATCTTTTACAAAAATATTGCATCATAGTCATTAACAATTACTGAAAATCACATTTTTTGTGGCATTTAGCCACAGGGGAAATGAATCTAAAGTATCAGCCAGTCATAAATCATCACCTCCTTCATAGCTTTATCAGAACGATAGAATGTGTTGTCAATCACAGACAAATGTTCCATCAAGGTCCATATACTGCTGGCATCTCTTGGAATTTTTTTAAAATTAATACATTACAAATGGAAGCTTATAAAGAATCACTGCAGCCTGTCGCATACCATAATTTAACACATATAACGCTTTAAAACAATTAGAAAAGTAGCGATTGCAGCACCCATTGCACTGTCTAAAATGTCAAATATGATAGCACGATCATAGTTTTTGTGAAACAGTTAAAGGTGAATTTTATGTATTTAGTGTTATTCAAATAATTCTAAGGGAATTATCTGGATGTCCACATGTATATGCACACATATTGCAAATACCATTATGTATGAGTTAGTTTTGGGATTGTAAGGACCTTAGAAACTATGAACAATAGAAAATATATACTTAATTCATTCTACTATTAAATAATTTTACTGGGATAACCTACAAATCTCTTACAATACAATTCTATGTTGAAATTGGGCACCCATATTGGTAATTCACAGAATAGATAGAAGAATATAAAGACATTAGAAATTGTTTTATAAAGTTAATTAACAAACAGAATTTTAAAAACATTTAGAAAACAATGTGATATATCTGAAATTAATATGCATATTGATCAATCCTATCCATGCAATGCACATAATTTCATATAACAAATATTCTATTCTGATTTTTAGTTAATTAACATTTAATTTAAATTAGCTATTCCCTTTACAATAATCAAATTCTTAAAAAAAATTTCACAATAAAGAACAAATTTTTACTTGAATCTTCCATCCCTGTGTTTTTTTTAAATGAGTGTCCCAATATTTTAACCAAGTTTTAAAAAAATCTTCAAATTTAAAAAAATTATTTATTAGTCTCAATTATTCAGTTACCTATAAAATAACATTTATAAATGATATGTGCACATCAACAATACATTATATGCTATAGATGTTTTTGATCCTTTTTGTAGTTACCTAGTTGAGTATTTATTTTTGTAGATCTTGCAAATAGTTTTGTCAATCTCTTGGCTCCAGATTTTTGTTTTATAGCTTTTTCAATAATTATTTTCATTTGTCCTTTTTTTTTTTTTTTTTTTATAGCTCTGGTTTCATTTTTCTTTCATTTAGCTTTTTTTTTTTTTTAATAGCTGCAGATTTCTAATTTAACAATTGTTTTCATTGCAAGTTAAATAAGTTGAGACAGCCATGATTTTGTATAGATCATTACATAAGGCTAATTGAAAGTTTAAAGGATATTTTCCTTCTACATTATTTTTAGTGAAATTGGTTGCATAATTGGGTCAATAATAATGAGCCTTTAATAAGAACCTAGTTGATAGTATCTATAAACTCCATAATATTATAGTGCTTTACAAATATTTTTTAACTAAGAGGGAGATCAATGTAGCATCAGATCTCCAAACGGAGTTTCTAACTCCTGAATTCACCACTACTGAAATCCTGAATTCTATTGTCCATAAACCTTTGATTTTTTAAAACACAATCCTGATATCAATCTTCTATCCAATCACGACTATCTCAATAATTATTGCATTAAGTCTTGACCAATTGGTTTACTTTTTACAAAAACAAATTCTTTAATTTTTTTCAAAGCTAAAGATCTTGGTCTCTTTGTTTTTATTTTTATTTTTTGAAAAATAAATTTTCTATTTATACTCGGACTTTAATTTCTTTTTATTTTGTTTTTTCAAAAATAAAATATATTCTAACAGTTAATAATAGCATAGAGTAGAGAAATGTAAAGTCACGTAGACTAGATGGGAAAAAGAAGTATGGTGTGCATTCATATGGAGAATGCAGATTTTGTTACAGCATAGAGGCAAAGGATACATTTTATTACATCCAAACCACATTTTAATGTCATTAAATGTTTATTTCCACTACATCTTAGTTTGAATTTAGCCTAAATAATAATAGTATTATTATAAGTTTCATATCAAATGAATGTCAAGTTTTGTATAATATTTCATAAGTATATAATTTTTTCTACGTAAGTATTTTAATGTATCTTCTTGAAACCCAGTTGAACACTTGGTTAAATTAAATACTCTGTAATGGGAATGTGTCAATCCTCTCCACATAATATCCCTAGTCAAACACTATTTCAGGGTGCTAATATGTGAGGCAAATTATGTCAATCTATTATGTATTAAATAAATTCTTTAATCTTAACTAAATAAAAAATATGCAGTCACATTTAAATAAAAGTCAAATAATTTATTTTAAAAATTGCTCTTTTTTTTTCCCAAATGAATTAAATATCAGCAAAATAAATTATTAATAATAAAAAATTAATCTTAACTAAATAAAAAATTTGAAGCCAGATTAGCAAAGTATATTAATAATAATTTTTAAAAAAATGAATGAAGAATCTAAAAATATACATATATTATTATTATAGAAAAACAAATGCATATTTGTCAAAGATAGTTTATAATATATAACTGAATATATTGTGAAGAAATTTATTTTCTGGCAAGCAATAAATTTATGCCTAAATATGGCCCAAAAGTATTATTATATTTTTGCTAATAAAATATTAATGAGTCCTTGATAAATTCTGGTTGGATTGACAAATTATTGGTCTTTGAAATATATAATAAGTAAAAACACATAAATAAACAAGCTAATATTGCTTGAAACATTAAAAAGAATAATGAGTGGTATCTTCTAGCTTTTTTTATTTCTCATATTTTTTCATGGCATGAAATTCTAAAAAAAAAAATCTAGTACTAACTATTACAATGACATCTGTACATAGAGGAAGCTTTTTGCTCTGTTTTCCTGCTGGATTCCCTTTTATTGAATCCATCTAAAGAAAAACCATATATTTATAAGACCAATTATTTTATATCTTTAATTTTCAATAATACATAAATTCCAAAAGAACTTAAAGGAATATGCTCTTGCAAAATGCTATTTATAAATTTTAATAATATATTAATGATAACACTAAAAGAAATAATCAGATTTTCCAAATATCACTTTCATGCAAAATATAATATAAACACACAACAATATTCTAAAAGTTTACCATATACAGCATTTAAAGATATTTAACAAATATATATATATATTATTATTATCCTATTCTTGGTAACTTCATTTTTTAACTTATGAGCTAAAGAAAATTATTAAAAGATACAATGAGTTGTTTTTTTTTTATTTAATAATACCCTACTTTTTTTTTTTTACGTAAATAAACAATCTTCTTGATGATTAATATCCAATAATGATAGTGAGAAGGTATGGCATATAGCTCATCAATGCCTGAATAATACAAGTATATATAACTAGCATAGCTTGAAATTTTGTATTTTGAAGATTGTGGAATTC
Source organism: Epiperipatus broadwayi (assembly GCA_028023455.1). Lineage (NCBI taxonomy): Eukaryota > Metazoa > Onychophora > Udeonychophora > Euonychophora > Peripatidae > Epiperipatus > Epiperipatus broadwayi. The sequence continues at coordinate 5,802,889 of JAQFVV010006216.1, read as the reverse complement.
TGTCTTAAGGAAGTTTCTTAATAAAAATTGATAAATTAGTCTATCACTTAAATAAATAGAGCTCTATCATTTACATAACTTAAAAATCAAAAGATCAAAGAAACATAAATAATAGTTGATGTCACAATCATTCAAATCATTAAGCTATTGGTAATTAATATTGTTTTAAATCCTATGTTGATCTCTTAGATAACTATTTCGTCTAGGTATTATTAGCAAAATAAATGATTTCTAAGGTTTATCTGATCCTTGATCCAAAAGATTCTTATGCTTCTATTTCTTTTATTTGTTACTGGATATCAATTAAAGCAAGAAGAATTCATTTCTAAGCTAAATAATTATATATATATAATTAGTTTTTAGCTACAGACAACTGATCTATATTTACAATTTCCTTTCCCTTCATTAAAAAAATTCTTTTAGTTTAATACAGCCATCTCACATAATATCGAATTTTAATAAGTCTATTAGAAATTTTTTTAAAGAAAATAAAGATTTATTATCTACATTTTTTTTTATTACTATCAAACTTCACAAATATATTAACTATCGATTATAACTTACAAATTGTTAATGTTTTTGCAACTTGCTTAATCCTGGTTCTTTAATATTATGTGAATCCTTTTGTAATTGCTATGGTTTTAATCACATAAATAATTATCATTCTAATAACTATAAATAGAATGAGTATTTTATATGGACTGTCACAGTGTTTAGCTTTTAATTAAGTGGGCATTTATTAAATAAATCAATGGTCATCTGGTCTTGACAGTATTCATTAATACATTCAATTTATCGGAGAAATATAGTTTCCTTATAGCAAAGAAAAGTATGGTCGTATTTATTACTATAAATTAGATATTATTGTAAAGTTCATAATGATTTATATATTTTATTATAGTATCAGTTCAATGACTTGTAAGCCAATAAATGTATTTATCATCATCAGATTGTGAAGAATCAAAGCTTTAGTCATCCTTATCATTATAGAAAACTAAAATTTCTAAATTATTGCAATTATATTAGACAAGTAGTATTTGCTTCACTGTTATCAATCGAATGGTAGGAGCTGAACTTCTTCACTATGTTTGCTTGATTACCAGTTATTTTCCATCTACCATATCCATTGCTATAATGATCTCTTCCAGTTATAACAAATTCATAAAGTCTTGAAATATTTGCATTTAATGCACCTTTACTATCATTTTTATACATTATAATAAGTTTATAAAATCTTTCTCCACGTAAACTAATTTCATGTATGACAGCATCTGCTTGATAGCTCACAAACATTTTCAGGCAATCTTTCCTTAAAAAGACTAGCTGCTTTATATAAACGGAACTAAACTTATAATGCTTTTGGCCATTTTATTAGTAGATAACTTATCTATATATACCTTGATGACAACTTTTTATTTAGGTACTTACAACTGCAGATCACTTTCAAGTGAAGGATGTGGCAAGAATTAGAAGAACTGTCTTATATTAAATGGGACATTATTGGACTTTGTAAAGTTAGAAGAAAAGATGAAGAGACAATTGATTTAAACAGTGGACATGTACTCCATAATAAAGGCACAAATATTGGAAATACAAGTGGAATAGGATTCATTATAAATAAAAAGTGGAAGAACAACATTGTGGAGATTGATGGGGTATCGGACAGAGTGGCAAGATTAGTTATACAACTTAATAGCAGATGCCAAATGCAGATAATTCAGGTTTATGCCCCAACAAGTTTTCATAGTGATGAAGTAGTAGAAGATTTTTATATGGACATGCTAAAGGTTTTTGATCAGAGTAAACAACATTGTGGAATTGTTATGGGAGATTTTAATGCTAGAATTGGTAAAAAAAAAAAAAAGAAAGATGAAAGTGCTGTAGGTAATTTTGGTTATGGTAATAGAAATGAGAGAGGTCATAGATTTGTGGAGTTTGCAGAAAAAGAAAAACTTTATATTATAAATTCTTTTTTTGAAAAAAATGTTAAAAGGAAATGGACATGGAAGCATCCAAATGAAGGTACAGCAGAATTGGATTATATTTTGACTAACAGAAAATACATATTTCAAGGTTGTAATGTTCTTAATAAATTTAACACAGGAAGTGATCATGGATTACTAAGATGTAAGATACATGTTAATGCATAACTAGAAAGACAAAAAATATTAAGAAAAACAATATTTACAGTTGATATTCCTAATTTTCAGAAACATTCTAATGAATTTAAATTAGAACTTACAAATCGGTTTCAAGTATTGGTAGATTTTGAACATGATTCAAGTTTGAATGAAATTAATATGAAAATAATTGATACACTTTTAAAAACTGCTACAAAGATCGCTGGTAGAAAAAAGCAGCAATTAACCAATAAAATTTTTACTGAGACTAAAGAATTTATGAAGAAAAGGAGGAATATGAAGATATACAAAAATGATGCATTAAAAAGGATTGAATATCTCGAATTTTGTAAAATGGTGCGGAAAAGAGTTGAAAATGATATAAGAAAGTATAACTGTGAACTAGCAAGGAAAGCTGTAGAAGAAAATAAAAGTCTCAAGAGTGTAAAACAAATTTTGGTATTGGTAGGAAATTTATATCAGCAATAAGAAAAAAAGATGGAATTATTACTAAAAAGAAAGATGACATCATGAAATGGGTAGAAGACTTTTATCAAGAATTATAAAGTAATAAAGAACAAGTACCTCCTATATCTATTATATCTTCCGAATTGCCCAGAATTTTAAATGAAGTGAGATATGCAATTAAATGTATGAAGAAAGGAAAGGCTCCAGATAATGATGGAATTATAATTGATATATTAAAAAAAGCAGGTGAAAAAATAGAAAAAAATTAGCAAAGTTATATACGAAATGTCTAAATAATAAAGATGTACCAGATGATTGGAAGAATGCAGTATTAATATTTTAAAAAGGTGATAAAGAAGTTATTAGAAATTACAGACCTATCAGCCTTTTATCAGTTTTATACAAAATTTTTACCAAGATAATTACAACTCGTCTACAGAGAATATTGGATTTTCACCAACCAAGAGAATAAGCTGGATTTAAAAGTGGTTTTGGTATAGTAGATCATATCCAGGTATTGAGAAAAGTTATAGAAAGGACAAATGAATATGAGTTGCCATTGTGCTTTGGATTTGTAGATTATGAAAAAGGATTTGGCTCTATAAACATTTCTTCAGTGATTAAAGCATTGGATCATCAAGGTATAGATCCTGGATATTGTCATATTTTAAAGAATATTTATAAAAATGCAACAGCAACAATTCGATTACATAATGATACTGGGAAAATAACATTGAGATGGGTATAAGACAGGGTGACTCCATAACTTTTTACAGCAGTGCTGCAATAAGTATTTTGTGAATTAAAATGGGAAGCTAAAGGAGTGAAAGTAAATGGAGATTATTTAAGTCATTTAGATTTTGCAGATAATGTAGTTGTTATTGAAAATAATACTTTAGAGGTGCAGGAAATGTTGCAGGAATTATCAGATGAAAGTAGGACTAAAGATAAATGTTAAAAAGACTCAAGTAATGTTTAATGGATTTTCTCAAAATATGAAAATAAAGATTAATTATGATGAGTTAGAAGAAGTTAACAGTTACTAATACCTTGATCAGATTATTAATACAGATGGAAACATAATGGATGAAATTAATCATAGAATTAAACTTGGTTGGAGTGCTTTCGGTAGAAATAACTTGATACTAAAAGGAAATACACCTATGTTTTTTACCAGTTCTTACTTATGGATTTGAGACTTGGATACTTAATAGGAGAGCAATACAGAAACTTCAGACCACTCAAAGAAGTATGTAGAGATGCATGTTTAGAGTACAAGAAGCGATCAAAAACACAATATATCGGTAAGAGAACAAACAGGTGTTACTGGCCTCATTGAAAAAATTAAAAGACTGAAGTGGAGTTGGGCTGGACATATTGCTAGAAGTGATGATAATAGATGGACAATTGAAGTCTTAAACTGGATTCCAAGAGATTGTAAAAGACCCAGAAAGAGACCACATGTGAGATGGATGGATGAAATAAGAAAGTATGCAGGAGTGATTAGGAGAAGAGAAGCTAAAGATCAGAGAAGATGGATTGAACTTGGAGAGACCTTCCTCTTGCAGTGGATTAATATTGGTTGATGATGATGATGATCTTGCTATCTCTAATATAAGTTACAATCTGATATGAAAAATGTATAAATTTTGTTTTGATTATACTAGTACTATTCTTAATATCAAAAAATAAAAATGATGAATTAAGTTCTCATTCCCATCTTACTAAATTCAAATTGTCAAAACTACCTAGAAATTTTCTACTTAAACTCTTAAAATATACCATTTTCACACATCCTCTATGACATTTTAGTTTATACATTAGTTCTAAATGTTCAATCATATTAAACTTTTCCTAATCTGCAATTGAATGAGATTTTTACATTCGTAATTAGAATATCTATATTCACAACTACTTACTTTTATGATAGCAAAACCATTTAGGCTTCAGAAGTTTCATCTCCAGAGATAGTTCTTTATATTTATCATTATTATCTAAATTTATAACAGATTTTTCTCTTAGACAGATTGTCATTTGAGGCTACCTTTTCCTCACTTTTTTCAGAAGAATCATCCTCCATGTAATCACAACTGTTTTTATATTAGTCTGCTATTCTAAATATTCTTTATTAAAATATCCGTAACTACAGAGTCATTTAACTTTAGAAATACCATTCTCCATATTCTCTAGTTTTACTTGTTGCCATTTTTGTTAAAGACTACTACTTATTTCTGCATTCTTTCATAGAATGTCAGTTTGTCATATTTTTATCATTTCATATAGGAGTGCCCCCGTTTTCAAATGTTATCCTGATACCTATTAGCTGTTCAACAAAACCTTATCATGAGTAGTGTCTTCCATAATAACTAACTAATTTAAAATATTTCTAAATAAAAATAAAGTAATATCTTGTGTGGGGTTATTTCAAAATTCTCAGCTTATTTTCTTCTACTGTTATCTAAGGAAAAGACAAACAAAAATATTAAAATCAAACATCATCAACCTCTGAAAATATGTGTAAGCATTTAATTTTCAATAAAAAATACTATACAATCAAAAAAAAATTAAATATGCAAAGTCTGTTGACTGATTTATATAATTGATAATTATTTTATAAAGTATTCAATTTTAATCTCATTAAAAATATTAATAGCATTAATTGTCAACAAAACATGTATTGAGGTCCCACATTAACGGTGACAATTGTAACAGTTAATAATAGCATAGAGTAGAATCATGTAAACTGGAAAGGGAAGACAAATATGGTGTGAATGCATATGGAGACCACAGACTTCAATGTGGCATGGCGGCAAAGATACGTTTTATTACATCTAAACTGCATTTTAACTTTATTAAATGTTTATTATATTCATAATGTCCGAGTTCAAATTTAATCTAAATAATAGTAAAAGTGCCATATTAAATATATATAATTATGTGTTGCATAAATATATTAAATCTATGTAAGTATTTAAATGTATCTTTTTAAAAGAGGTGTGCAATTACGAAATACAGCTGAGCACCTGGCTAAGATAAATACTCTGTCATGGCAATGTATTACCACTCTCCACATACTATCCATAATCAAATAATATTGCAGAGTTCTAATGTGTAAGGCAAATTATATCGATCTATTATCTATAAAATAAATTCTTTAATCTTAACTAAATAAAAACTACAAACTCAGATTTAAATAAAAATCCAATAATAATTTATTACAAAAAAAAATATGGTTTAAAAATAAATAAAAAAGTAATAATAAATGTTCTCAAATTCTTTTTTTATTTCCAAATGAATTAAATATTGGCAAAGTAAATTAATACTAATAAAAAATGGATGAAGAATCTAAAAATATATATATATATAAATTATTATCATAGAAAAACAAATGTGTGTGTCAAAGATAGTACACTGCATATAGCATGAATATGTTGCACAGAAATCTGATTATCCAGGTAAGCAATGAATTTATGCCTAAATATTACCTAAAAGTATTATTCTATTTATACTAACAAAGTATTAATAAATATGCTTAATAAGTTCTGATTGGATTGATTAACCAATCTTTGAAATATATAATAAATGAATAATGCATAAACAAGCTAATATATCTTGAAACATTAAAAAGGATAATGGATGGAATCTTCTAGCATTTGTCTATTCCCCATATTCTTTCATGGCATGAAATTCTAAAATATATATATATATGTAATACTGTTACTGCTACTCCATATCTGTTCATGGAAGGATCTCTTTGCTCTGTCCTTGAGATGGATTCCTTTTTATTGGCTCTGCCTAAAGAAAAATGTTATTATTAAACTTATGTCATATATTTAGTTTTCAATAATTTATAAATTTTAACAATATATTAATAATAATAATAATAACTATAAATACATATTCACATTAAAAGAAATAAATTGTCCAAATGTCACTTTCACGCAAAACATAATAAATAAAATTATTAAAATAAGTATCAAATATACAAATGATTTTTTTTTTAAAAGAAATATATCAACTTTTTTTTTTTACATAAATAAACAGTCTTTTTTTTATATATTGCTTAATATTTAAGTTAATATCTAATAATGATGGTGAGAAGAAGGATGTGGCATATAGTATACATCAGTGCCTGGATAATACATGTATATAAAACTGGCATACCTCAAAATCCTATGTTTTGAAGATTTTGCAGTCCTATTTTAATGAGGTTTCTTAATAAAAACAGATAAATTAGGCATGATGAAGTGAGTTTTAATCACTTAAATAGATAGAGCTCTACAATTTATTAAAGTTAAAAATCAAAAGTTGAGAAAAAAAAAATGATGTCTCAAATTATTGAAAATCCTTGTAAATTATTGGTAATTAGTGTTGTTTTGAATCCTATGGAGTGTGACAATCTCTTAGATAAATATTTCAACAAGGTGTTGTTGGCAAATTTGATGATTTCTGAGTTCCATCTGGCCTCTGGTCCAAATTATCACTCCATTTTTTTTTTGTTTGTTACTAAATATCAATTAATGCAAGAAAAATTCATTTCTAAGCTAAATATTTTTTTTTTTTATAAAATTTAATTTATAGATAATCAATCTATATTTACAATATAAAAAATGAACTATGCAAGGAGAAAAAATATTTTTTTCTTTTATGGTTATACCTAATAAAAATTAAATATTATTACATATAAATCTATTTCTCTTGTGATACTTGATACTGTATCTCATGCTGTTGCTATTCGTCTAGTAGTTACATAATATGGCTTCCTTGGAAATTCTTTGGTATGTATAATGATTTCCACAAAGATTATCTGATCTGTGAAGATAAGCATAAGCTAGTGCTCTCTTGTGATGTTTATCCATCCTGATTAATGAAAAATAGTCTTCTAAATTGTCAAAGTGTCCCATAGGGATTTCCCCTGTATTATCTTTAAATGATTTTATCTTAAGGAATAAATTGACATCTACTTGATACATTTCAATTCTCGTAGACTTGTTTCTCCTTATAACCCCAATTACTATCTTTCATTGGCTTTGCCTTTGAATCTTTAATTTTACTTTTTGTAACCCCTTTTCATAGAGTTCTTTTATATTCTTCTCTTGCTCATTTTTATATCTGAAATTTTCACTTAACTATTCTTGGGTTGCGGCCATGCTCTCCACAAGTCGAAATTGTTCAACTTCCTTGTTACTCCTTAATACTTAATCCTGCAATTATGCTACTATTTATTCTTTTACCCTTCCAATTTTCCTATCAATTTCTTCTCATTCTTCCCGTCTCATAAATCATCTCCATTATTTGATCTGTTATTTCAACTTCTTGTATTATTCCACATATATTTTCTGGTCTGTTGTTCACTTAGTTTGGTTATATTCTGGTTCATCTTTTGATTGTCTTCTATTTTTCTTAATAGCATTCTGCTTGCTTTTGATTGCTTTCTCTTTGTTGTGCACTTCTATTTTCTGTAGCAGCATTTGACTTTCTTCTGTTCTTTTTTTGATTATATTGTTCGTTTGTTGATTGCTTTCATCTATTTTCTTTAGTAGTTTTTCTTCTCTGTGCTTCTATTTTTCGTAACAGCATCTTCCATATCTTGATTTACTTGATCATCTCTGTTCTTTCAGCATATTCAGTTAAGTGGTGATCTTTACCTTGATCACATTCTCTATTTTTATTTTTTTTAATTTTGCCTTTGTCAGCATATAAGTTTGTATTAAGTTACTTTTAATCTTATATAAAAATTTAAACTTAAAAAGTAATATTTCATAAAGTAAGCCTCACATCATCTCTCATTCCATGCAACCTTTCATTGTTATCTATTATCCCTGATCTTTATCTGAAACTGACTGTCTTACCTGTCTAGTCTAGTGCACATGTGACCAATTTTTTCATCTCACTTTTTTTTTAAGTTTAAATATCCTAACAAATGTTTTTTCATAAATATACATATATGCTTAAAATGAAATTCATCTATCAAACCATTTATTTAATTATTTTTTTCCAAAGATTCAACTGGACAATAAATAAATGCAGCCTGAATAAATCAAGAGGAATCTTAATTTAAACTTTACAAGTTGCCTAAATATAAAATAATAATAAATCTGAAGCCTTATTAATGACTTATAATTTAAATCTAATAACTATACAAATATTGCAGTCTCTTGAAAGTTATGTCTTGCGCTTTTTTTTTTTGAGACTTAGAAGCTAGTAAATATATAAACTTGAAAATGGGTTAGTGCTGTATTTGAGGTAAGAACACTGAAGTCTCTTGACAACATTGCTTCCTCAAACCAATGACAAAATTCTCCATCCATTAACTGAAAGCATGACCAAACAAACTTCATCTGCCAAAAACTTCTTCAATTTCTCCAAATCTTTGCTTCTGTTCTACTTTAAATATTAATAATTTTTTTATATGTACATTAAATTTTCATATATATTTTTGTCATATATTTCACAATTGTTTTTTGTTTTGTTTGTTTGCATGAAATATATATATATTTAGTGTAAAATTGTATCCAAGCTTCAAGTTCAACAGTCATATTTTAGTACCACCAGAACTCTGTTATCATTGGATCCGCAGTTCAATCATTATTTATAACAATACATACGATGGGGTGATGCCAATCCACAAAAGCATCCCTGGTTTACTTAATATAGGAAATGAGCAAAAATCAGTATTGAAAGTAAATAATACACAACATATATAAGTGATAAATATAGCATTACCAGCAATAATCATCAAGAATCAACAGATTATTTGTGATTTAATTTCAAAGACAAAGGGAAAATTTTTGACTAATATCATCTAGCCATATACCAAACTTAGAGCATGTAAAAGCAATCATCAATATTTGATGTACATGCACCTACGTAAGTGCTAAAAATAATTATAAAGTAACTTACATGAAAATGGTGGAATCATTATATCAATATGTTTATCACAATTATGTCTATTCTAACTTTATGATCCCAAGAACCCTAGACATTTAACAAGAGAAAATATATATAATTCGGTTTGTTAAATAATCTCATTGGGGTAATCTATAAATATGTTAATATTTAGAATCAATAAGGTCACTTGAATTTTAGAGCATTGAATTTAGTTACAATTTGTATAATTTCAGTTTGAAAACATCAATAATAAAATGTTATATGTTGTTAGAAAGAGTAAATTCTGAGAAAATATAACTATTACCTTTAAAAAAGTTTAAAAAATAAGATTTTTAACACTCAAAATTTTTTATTTTTCTATAGGTTCACAAATCTAAATTTGAGAGTTAAATTTCAAACTCACATTTTTGTAGACAGGTACATTACCCCTTCTCTTTCAATTCTTAATAAAATGATGTGTGTCTTTTTAAAGTTACAGTATTTTTTTCAAGAGTAAATAAATAATTTTATTAAAAAGCAATACATAATTATAAATCTATAAAAAGTAATGTAATTTATATACTACAATTTATAATTGATACACAACTACTATGGTTTTTTTTTTTTTTTTACAGTAATTAAAAGTCACAAATATCAAAAGTAACGTTATTTAAATAGTACAATTTAAAAATATTCCCCACGAACTTTTCTTTTTTTTAAGTTCAAAGTAGTGGATTGTTTTTAATAGTGTGAATCTGTTAAAAGTAACCTTAAATTTATATACTACATTTAGATTTAGTATACGAATAATTTTTTTTTTTTTTTTTTTTTGTGACAGTAATTAATACTCAGAAACTGTGTTGTTTTCGTTTGTGTATATATTTCTATAACGGACATAACGTCATTATTTTAATACAAAATAATGCTGTTTGTATAAAATAGTAAAACGTTTGGATAAAATATATTCCTAAATCATTAAATAAATTAATAGTTAATATACAAATAAAAAAAAAAACTCACCTACATGTTCTTCTTTCTTGGTCTATTTGGGGGGGCAACAACAACATTGTCCGTGGCGAGAAAATTGGTCAAAAACACATGTTTGAGTGAAGAAACATCAATAACAAAATAACACTAGAACTAGTTATTGAACTATGTGAACATATTAACTCAAAACATCTCCCTTGTGAAGACGTCGCCAACGATACTTTCACAAGTAATCATCCATGCATCGCCTGTGTGTTCCATGATGTTTTGGGATTTGAGGCAGCCCCATAAACGCTCACCGTTTTGGGTATGCGCACCTGTGTTAGGATCCACAAAGTTGTAGCGGTGGTTTATGAGCAGATGTTTAAATCCTGCTGCCTCCAGATCAGATGTTTTATAACCTTTACAGCAGTCGGAGTAGATGGTGGATCCTGGCTTTACATTGTCCTTTATGGCTTGCAGCAGTGTGGTGGCAGATTGAGTTGGAACCGCCACTGCAAAGCATTCACTAGTCTCTCGGCACAACCCTCCAAAAATCCACTGCTGAGGAAGCATTCTGCCCTGATGGTTTTTCCGACGACTGAAAAGAGTCTCATCAACCTCAACAGACATTTCTGCACCTCCGATTTGACAGCATGATCTTAACAAAAGGTTTTCATGGCACAGTTCACGAAGAGCATGCTTCCACCTGACATAGGCACCGCGACTCATCTCCAGATCTTTAACTGCATGTTCTACAGTCAGCCCTTCGCGGCTCCAATAGTAAAGCAACCGTAAAGATTTCATGAAGGACATTTGGAATCCTTCAAACCAGCTGCTTTTACGAATAGAACACTTTCGTAGACAACTTTGCGATTTACATATAAAAGTTCTCAGATCTTGTTATGTATGTGTATAATTAAAATACACACAAAATAATAATAATAAATGTTGTAAATGGGGATTTAATATTTTATCTTCACGTATGTATATTATGCGACAAATTATACACGAATATACGATTAAATATTAAATCCCCTTTTACAACATTTACTATTATTATTTTGTGTGTGTTTTAATTATACACATACATCACTACAAATGGAAAATAATTCATTGCAACAACTAAAAAGGAAAATAAACTCTCCCAAATATTTAAATGATTATATGTTAAGTTCGAAGACTAACAAATAATCTTTGAACTTGGGTGAAGTATTGTTATGTATGTGTATAATTAAAATACACACAAAATAATAATAGTAAATGTTGTAAATGGGGATTTAATATTTAATCGAATGTACATGTATAATTTGTCGCATATACATACGCAAGTTATATATATTGTGCCATTACAATTTAGTCACTAGCTAAATTTATAGTAATGTGCATGTAGAAAAGGTAAACCAAAAATCATCATCACATTTTATATAACCATAAAAGAAGCTGTAGGGCATCCAAGTTCAAACCCTACCAGATCAAAATCTTAAACACTTTAGACAGAAAGAGTGGGACAACAATTATGTACTTTACTTGTTTGTGTGTTAATAAATCTCAAAAAGAGCAGTATGCACATTTAATATTTAAATTTTCTGTTAAAAAAAAAAGCCAAGTTATAACGCATACGTATTAGCAGTGTATGTGTAAGCTATTTAATTGTTTTATATTTCAAATATTCAACATTTTAACTTTCTTTAAAACTAACCTATGCTTGATCAATTCTAATATCTTATTCTATACTTCTATTTTGCTTTTCTATAATTTGTAATTGGAATTTAAAAGTTACAGATTTAATTAAATAATAGGGTTATAATTACTAAGCTAGCAATTATATTATTTAATGTTAGTTTATGAATGATTTGAAATAAGGAAGTATGTGTGTACATTACATATAGAAATTTACATTTATTAAATATTGAAAGAAAAGGAAGGATTAAATCTGTCAAATTATTTTTTTGTACAATTTTATGTTAAAAGAGGAAATCTGTTGAATCAGATATCTATTTTTGTAGCAATTTTGTTTTTGTAAATGATTGTTTTTCACTTTGGGAGCTTATAATGGGTGGGAACTCTTAATTTTGAAATTGTCTTATCTTAAGATCTAAAGAAGGAAGCTCAAAAATTTGAAATGTTACCTAGATGTAAAAAAAAAAAAGGAAATAAGGATTAAGTCTATTTTTTTTTTAAAACAAAAGTGTCTGGAAAAAGGATTAAACTTTTCAGTTGAAAAATAATTTAGTTGAAAATAAATTAGAGATCTAATTAAAACGAATTTGTCCAAAAATAGCAAGTGACGCTATCTCTGATTGGTTAAGTTAGCTAAAAATTGGATATAAAAAGCTGTCTGGAATTATTATTATTATTGTGATTATGATTCAGATTATTAGACTATTAAATTGAATGTTGAAAATATAAGAAATGGCTGGCTAGAAAAATTATATGTATGTCCCATCTTTTCCGGACCATCTGGGGAAGCTGCACATCACATAGGAAAGAAAAGATGTTGTGTCTAAAATAATATTCTACACCTTTCAACTGACCAGAGAAATAAGATGTTTTTAATAGAAGGAAGAAAGCATTCACCTGCATTCGATAAAAGATGAATTAATCTACCGATAAATATTAATCATCAAGTCCAATTAATTGTTCCAACAACTGATTTTAAACTCAAGAAAATTTATAAATGTGAAAACAACCGCTGTATTTCATCCACTAAAGAATCATGCTTGACAGGAAGAGAAGAAAAATTAATATGATGATTTCCAAATTGTCCACTAAAGTAAATAACCTCAATAGAGTCATCATCATCAAATAGTTATACACCTCAAGAAAGAGATTGTTCCCACGTAAAACGGAAATGGTAGCTGCAAAAATATAGACATTATACAAGACAAGTTTGAACCCTTGGAAATTCGCCACAAACAAAAGATCGGTAATATGACTTTTTATATCTATTTTCTTTATGATATCAGAGTCTTAATAAACATTTTAGCAATAAAGTGGTATATTTTATTTAAAGAACTTTTAAAGACTATTCAGATCGATTAATAACAAGAATGTCTTACTAATAATAACTTTGAGCTTCATAAATGATCTTGAATGTATCAAAATTATTTGTTTATTAATTTTACAGTTATGAAATATTTATTGTGTAAAACAATTTTTTTTTTTTTATGGTATTATGACTTTAGTTTTAACTAATATACTATTATTATTTTGGTTTTAAATAATATTATGGGATAAAACACGCACATACATAATAATATTTTTATATGTGTATAATGAATGTGAAGTAACAAGTAGTATTAGAATATTAGATTATTTTGTTTCAAGTTAAGTATAGCATTTCAGAGGTAGAAGAGAGGGGGAGAAAATAATTTAAAACTTTTCTAAGAACTTGCTCTTTCAATTCTACTAACATTTTTCTTTTAACATTCTACTTACATGTTAGATTTATAAAGTATGTGTGCTAATGAGCAAATAATATTTTTTTTTTTAAATACTTTTCTCATGGAGTGAAAATCATGGTCAATGTGACATCCAACTTAATACAAAATACATTTGAAGGGAAAGGGGGAAGAACTTGAAATTAATCTGAGGATTGTTATATAATCAATTATTATCATTATTATTATTCATGTCAATTTTCATGTTTATCTAGAAATTTTATGTATATGTTAGAAATGCAGTAATAAATATTAGTTTGTTTTATTAAACGAGGCGTATATATTTCATTAAGTGTAGTCTTTGTTAAGTATGATTATTCATCATCATCAATGGTTAAATATTAGTTGTTTAAGATATGATTAAAAATGCTAAGATTAACAATAATTATTAATTTCTTTATAAAAATTAAATTTTATGTTTAGGCTTAGTCCTAAAGCTGTGGTTGAAACCATTGTTATTATCTATCATTATTATCATCATTGTCATCAACGTTTTAATTAATGAGCTGTTTAAATGTTTAAAGGCCATAAATAAATATTGATTTCATAATATTTAGTGATTTCTTAGTAATATTATAACCACCATTCCATCATCTATTTCATGCAAGGATGAGTGAATTGCCATCCTAAATTAGTTATATATAATCTGAGCTAGTAAAACTTATAAAAATATTGAAACACATTTGTTATGCTAAGATCTGAGAAATGATTTATGTCTAATATACTCCACTTTGGTTTATAGTTGTTTTACTTTTACCTAAATATTAGTGCGTATAGTGATATGGCTCAAAAAGCAAAATCTCCCATTTTTATTAGAAATAAAGTACCACGAAGGGATTCAAACCCGGTACATGTGAAAAGCTTATTAGATATAACCGTGTCTAGATTCAGATAATCTAGTGGCGCCCTGCTAGACCATATTCACTTAGTATTTGTTTAAACATGCACTTAACATCAAACCAAGAAATGAAAGTGGATAAGATCTACTGTCTGTATACCTGAGTTATATTTTATTGAATTACTAGTTTACTCACCTCACGTGATTTCATATATCTGAGTTATAATACTTGTTATTAATAATTTGCTTATAATTATTGATAGTGGGATATCTTGAGAAATCTAATGATAGAAATATTTTGTTACAATATATATACGTGAAGATAAAAATACATCGTTAATTTAAAATCTTCTTATACTTGAATAGCTGTGTTATTTTGTAAAACAGCAAGAAAACAAATCCTTTTAGATAGGAAGGTTAATTAACGAAGGAACTTTGCAGATAAACAAGATGAACAATTAATTAAAAAGTAATCGGGCTGCAAAAGGTAATCAATCAAAGTAAAACCTAAGTCTAAATCTGCTTCTGCAAGTAAACTGGGAGGGATTGATCCGATCAGGACGGACAAGATTTGACCAATCAAATCCAGAAAATCAGAACTGGCGAAATGAGTGAAAGTGTAAAGCATCGGGCACTTACAACTGGGAGTTCTACCGAACTCTGAACGTCGCTTATTTAGCACAATAGCCTCAGAGCAGAACTGCTGGCCTCCAAACATCCAAAAGTCAGCATAGGGACTATAAAGTAGGTCGCATAGATCTTTTATTATTATTTTGGTATACCTTCAGGTTTGTTGATATAAATATATAATGATTGTTTTAATGTATTCGTGTAAATATGTATATATTAGTGTATTGTAATTAAATCTGCTTTTCTAATTCTACCGGCGTTAGTCTCTGTGATTATGATTATTATATGCATATATAGGTAGGGCAAGGTTGGCTTACTGCATAAATTGTTAGCCAGCGAGTATTATAACTGGCGGACACAACAGATCTTTATTAGCATGATTTCACATTTCCTCACCACAAAGACACATCTTCTGTTTCAACAGGATATTTTTATTTTGTAAAAACACCACAGCGCTGGCTTCAGCTGATGGCAATTGCTACAGCTTCAAATACTTCGAGTTAGAGGCAGCCATCTTACTTGTTATTGAATGAATTCTCGCGAGAACATTATCTGTCACATGATTGTCAAATAACCGCTGTCATGTACCCTTTAAAATAACTTTTTGAGGGTTACACATTCGTAATGGAAGCTTCACGTCATTATTAATAAACTTACAACACTAAACTAAGTTACAGCACTTTAAAAAAAAAATATGTCTAATCAAATTTTACAAAACTACGACTGGCTCAAATACACACACTCTCACATGAAACTATAGAGAAAATAGATATTCGAATATTACGATAAAATGAATAACAAAATCAACTACGGCAGCCAATAAAGGCATTCCTCTTTGCTTTTAGCATAGAAAAAAGCCATAATCGGCAGCTGTCAGGAACTCTTTCTGTGTTTTATCATAGAAAGAAGTCTCTTTGTGTTGGCTTCTGTCGCCACCCAACATAACGTGAGGACTCTTTTTTGCGTTTTAACATAGAAAATTTCCTCTTTTGTTAGGTGAATGCCAGTGAAACAGTATATTTCTAGGAATTGACCTAGAAATAGCGACATCTCGAGGCTAACACTAGGGAATAGAAAATTACCAAATGCACTAATGCATTTTAGACATTCTGCTTTGTACTCTTATTTTTACTAACAAAGGAGTGCAAAGAATTTGGATGCCAAGTTAGAGATAGAAAATCTTGTTAATTTTAATCCATATCAAAAGAATTTTTTTCTTTGTATGTAAATTTGAAAATGACGTTATCAGTATAGTAAAATTAATTAAAAATAACATTCTTTAAGAAAGAAGCTATGTAAATTATTCTTAAATCAATTAGCCACCAAGATATAAGCTTGGGGCAATGATTTGAAGCGGGGGTAAACAAATTGACCATGTAATGGAGTTGCTATATATACTGTTCACCCAGTGTGGGCGATCATTCTTTCTCTGCTTGTTCTTCTGCGTTTTCCCAGAGAGAGACTTCAAGGGATTATTCTTATTCGTTTTTCCAGAGAAACTTCAAGAAATTATGATTTGATTTTTTGCCTGCTCATAATTCTAGGTCGTGTTTAACCATTGTAGATATCACCACACACTCTTCATTAGCAACCTCTCTCTCATTATTGGTTTTAAGAGTTTATATTGTCACATGGTACTGCAGTCTTTTTTGCATCTGATAATCAGTTATGATTTGCATTGCACTGCTCTATAATAGCCAAATTTTATAGATGCAGTTAAAATCATTACTTGTTATACAAACAGACATGCTAGTACACTCTAATACAAATACAGATATGCTAATAAATTATTAAACCTTTTGAGAATCATTATATCTATAAAGTAAGGTTGCCTCAAACTTGGATGAGAGCCCCAAAATCACATTGTACTTAATCGCCTAATTTACAAATATAATTTATATGCTATACAGACGCGTTAGTACAGAGGTAAACACTTTAATAAAAAAATGAAAAATATTAATCAATAATAAAAAAAAAACATCTAAAATAATCAAATAATAAAAAAAATCTCAAATTGAACCCTATAACGTATAATGTACTTCTTTTATATATGGGATAAAGGCCTTGAAATTGTAAAATCTTCAAAACATATTTAATCCATTTTCTAATTACATTTTGCCATTAAGACATTTATGCCTTTATTTTCTCTGTACAATCTAATAAATTGAGCAAAAAAAAATTAAATGGGCATATTACTAGAAAAATTAATAAATAATTGAATATTCGTTCAATTTTAACATGCTGTATATCATGTTAAAAAGAAATCGAAGTGCAGAGAATGATGGTATTGGCACATACAGAGTCCATTTGATTTTTCTGCAATTTTAAAGTAAAAACAAAGGTATTAATTTTAAAAGAATGAGTGGCAGATGTGCTAAC
Source organism: Epiperipatus broadwayi (assembly GCA_028023455.1). Classification (NCBI taxonomy): domain Eukaryota; kingdom Metazoa; phylum Onychophora; class Udeonychophora; order Euonychophora; family Peripatidae; genus Epiperipatus; species Epiperipatus broadwayi. The sequence goes on along the minus strand of JAQFVV010006216.1, from coordinate 5,785,175 downwards.
GTTTGCAAAATAAATTGTTATTGATCTACTTTTTACAAGAAAGATTTTTTTTTAAAAAAAAAAAATTCTTTTAATTTTTCAGAGATAAAGATTTTAATCTCTTTTTTTTTCCCCAAAAAATAAGATATATATATATAAAAAGAATGGTACTCGTCTTATAGTTAAAGACGCCACTCTATGGCACGTTTTTTGTGCTAAAACACGTAAAAATGCTGTTTTTGCGGCCGACACGTTCGAACTCGCATTTTCTATAATACAACTTTTTTGTTGTGCTACAGAATACAGGCCGCTATGTCGCGTCGCAGTACAGCATGTATGTCGCATCGCAGCAAATACATTTTCCGAATTCGCACAGTTTATAAAATATTTACGGCTTGATGAGAGAGTTTGTATTTGAATTCGATGGAAATGTTGTTTTCATTGGATTTTTTTTTATTTTAAAGTATTGAAATGTTCAGATTTTTTAAAGTAATAATTCTAAGAATTTTTACAACGTACTGTATTGAAGTTTTAATTGGGAAAATGTTAAATATCTATGTTTTTAGTCAGTTGCAATTAGGTAACGCATCATGTAACATACTGTTCGTAACATTCCACAAGACAAAGAAGTAAAAAAGAGCGGTACCAAAAAATATCCAGTAAGAAAAGTACAAATATACACAATTTTTTGTAAATGTCATAAAAAGCAAATATTATAAACGTGTTTAATAAATAAAGAAGACATTTATATGTGTTTGTTGTTGTTAAAAAAGTTTGAGTTTCTTTATTTTGTCCGAGTACGGTTACGATTTTGAATTTTTTTATTTTAGCATTACAAACCACAGAACACTAACCCTAACGCTAAAACTAACCGTAACAACTTTTACTTTTTATTGTCATTCAGTTTGAAGTAAAAAATAGCCGTAATATCTTTGTCTGTAAAAAAAAAAAAAAATGTAAAACGCAGACTAAAAAAATAGACTAAGAAATTTTACTTTTTATTATGATTATTATTTTTTAGTTAAACAACAACAACAAAAAAAGTCGTAACACAAGTAAAAAAATATCCGATAGAAAATTGATAAAAAAAAAGCCGTAACACAACTAAAAAAATATCCGATAGAAAATTAATAAGAAAAAAAAGCCGAGACACAATTAAAAAAATATACGATAGAAAAAACACGAATCAAATTGTAATTTGTTGATTTTATTTTACATTTATTATTATCATTTAAATTGTATACGTTAATAAAAAATAATATTTATAAAAGACGATTTTGTTTTGTTTTTATTTTTGCATTACAAAAAAGCACAACAAAATTATTCTAATCAATGGCCCGGGAATGGTCATATTTTATAGTTTTAGCATGAAAACTGTGCCATCCAACGGCATCTTTATCTATAAGACAAGCACCAAAAGAACTATACATGAAGAAAAAAACCAAATTTTTTTTTTCGTTTACACCTGTACCTAAACATATAATTATTAAAATGTCTTAAATTTATTACATGATCTTTTCACATACGTAAATCTTGTAAAACCTTTAATCTAGCTAAATTTTTATTTTCAGCTAGATTATTCTGCAACTAACAATGAGAAATATTTTTTATTAATATTCATACTATTAAAAAAAACAGATTCAAATCATGAAACATTGATTTCAATAACATTAGCCTGATTGTAGAAATTCTCAAAGATTCACTTTAATCATAGTTAAATTAAGTTGTTGAAAAAAATGAATAAATCACATATTTTGTATTTCTATTTTAAACCAATTTTATGTGTAATCTAATTACTTAGATTTTCCATTTTCTTTTAGTTCACTCAATTACCTAATACTTATCTAATCATCAGAAGATTTTTAATCTAAATCTTACTATATTCCCTCCTATACATGCAGTTACTTTGATATAAATACTGAAGTGATCAGATCTAAGTTCGATCTGAGCTTCATGAGATTCCACGTATTAACCTAGTTCAAACCCAGTTACAAACAATGAATATTTCCGAATCCTGTAATGAGAGTTTATACCATCTTCAATATATGTTAATTTCAGTTAAAACAGGTTATTATTTATATATTTATTGAAGCTAATTATCGTTTGTTTAATTTTGGTAATATCATTAATTACCTCGTGGTAAATTATTAAAATAATGCTATTTAAAGAGTATTTAGTTATTCGGATTAGGCGTATGTATTTGTAAATAGTTAAATATACATTCATTATAAAGTTTCATTACATCGGAATGTTTTATTTTATATTTTACAATTGTGTTCAAATTTTTGTGATTATAAGTTACATTCCTTCGATAAGCTTTCAAATCGTTCTTTCCCAAAGACTAGTAACTTTTTTATTAATTAGTTAAAATTGTAAGTTAAAACTTTAAAGACGGTTCCAAATTAAAATCACTTGTTTAAATTTTACGAATTAATTTTTTAAATAGAAAATGAATTCAGATAATGGATTTGAAAGTCTTATCGAAGTAATGGATCGAAGATCAATTAGAAAACATTTTTTTTATTAACAATGTAAAAGCTTTGGCCTTAAGGTATATAGATCATAATGGGCGGGAAACTGTAGACAAGAGTATAAAAACCCTGGAAAAGTTTCTAAAGAGAGCCATTAATTTTTAATTTAAGAGGAGTTGCCACCAGAAACTACATCCTTTTTAATTTTGAAATTTTAATAGTATTTTCAAATGGTACGCGCTAACTTCGGGAATCTAATTGCTGGTTCCCAGAGTTCTCCAACAAATCTTCAAAATGTTGCTGCTAAGATAGAATATTTCAATACCAATTGTAAGCTGCCTAAACTCCAAAAAGAAACTAATCTATAAATGAATTCTACATGAATCAAGTGTGCACCTACATTTTCTCCTAAATCCAACCAAACTCTATTCCTGAATCAATGAGCGAGCCACAGATGGATTTGTAACCTTTTATTTTATAAACCGCAACTTTCTAGTCTGTTCATGAACTATATTTCAAATCATGATTTAAGTTAACTATCCTTTGTTTAAACTTACTCTAAAAAAACAATATTGCATTAAATTTTATAGCCTAAGTATTGCCCGTTATAACTAAATTAATAACGATTCTATTAATTATCAAGTTGAAAGATTTACTTAATATTTGAAATTATTTTATCAATGGTTGATAAGTATTATTAGCTCTGTTTATAACCACTATGCTCCCGACTAGTTTATTTAATTTACACAAAATTATCTATTCATGTTGATTACATTTATTAATGTTTTACGAAAGTTAATAAGGAAAATAAAATAAATATATTCTAATTTAAATCTCGTATTTTATATTTGTGTTCAGGGAGGGCATGATATAAAAGATATTATTATTATAATTATATAATTGCGTTGAAGCACCTTCGTTCCGAGTAAGTTTGATTTTAATCTGATATCAGGTCATTATGTTAAGCATCTATTATATAATTTGGGCTTTATTAATCAAATATGATGATTATTATATCATTATCATTCAGAATGTTGTTAACACGAGCCACCCTCCAAAAATGGGTTTGTCATTTCGGTGATGTTATTTGATATTTTAAAATACAGGAAGAAATCACTTCCTCACTTGCTCGTCGATTTATTGGAACACCAAAGGTTTATGGCTGAGTTCCTACCTGGTTTTCCCCGTGTTCCATGGATCATTTGTAGGGCAGAAAGAACTTGTTGAATACAAGCCACACTTAGGCTTATTGAATCACCGACAAAACCATTTTATTTCATATTTGTTTTGCTGCTCATAATGTGTTAGTACCGTTTCATTTCTTAGTTCAAATAAAGGCCCGCTCTTTTGCTTTATAAATCGTAATGAATTGATTTCATTAAAATCAAACCATTTTATATTTATCTATAATTTAAATAATTTTCTTTGTTAAGTATTGAAGTCATAACCTATGTATTTATCATGCTGTCCATGAACTGAATTATGGATGTGTGGAAAACAAATCTCACCTTCTTTTTACATAAAATTAGATGCATATTTTCTTTTCCAAATAAAATACCAAATAATGAATAATGTAGGTAATTCGTTTGGCACAAACGTCATAGGTATTCTTACTTACACAGGTCTGTTTTGTCAGGGCTTAGACAAATATATATATAGAGTTCTTAAGTACGTATGTATTAATTATTGGCATATGAGTACAACTGCCATTATTTATTGTACATTGTAGTTTCACGCTCCAAAGACTAGAGATAATTTATAATAATCATGATTATTTGAACAAATATTTGCTTGTTATTAAATATTTTATATAACATACTTGTTTTGACTGTTTATTATTTATTAATTAGTTTTAAATATTCATGCTCACTGTTTTGTATTAGCAACCCAAATATACATATATTAATTTATTCAGAAATATCTGTAGTCGTTTTATCATGCGTTAGTTTGAGTCAGATAAGTGATCTCATTAATCGTCATATCTGTTGAGCTAGTTCATGGCGCTTAGTCTCGTGGGCTGTCAATATGTGTTGTCCATTAGATTTTTGATCTGAGCTCGTGAATTGGGTTCGAATTCAGTTTGGTCTTTGATATAATTCTTTGGTTTGACTGGGTTTGAAGTCCGGTTTCATGGGTTTCAGTTCATGTTAAGTGGAGAATATCTTTTGACCGGTACAATTCACACTCATAGAATATGTATCAAAATGAATACGAAAATTACTTTTCAGAGCAGCAAAATGTAGTAAAATGCATTACTTAGAGCCTTATGTGAACTGTAAAATAACATAGTCCAATTTGGTGCTGGAGAACTAAAATTAATCAGCTCCTATGAATGATAGAAGCGAATATCCTTTTCATAACTGTCGCAAGGAAAAGCAGTAATCATCAAATGATCACAGTTGAATGTTGCAAAAATGTAATCCCACAGACAATACTGATAATAGACAATTATTGTCTTAGAAGATACTCTACCAGGTTATCCATGATATCTTTTAATCTCCAATATGCATAATCTTATTAATATGAAAGATAAATTTTATTTATTAAATTTCAAATGCAAACTCATCTTCTGAAAACTACTTTAGGTAGTTGTTTTCTATTTATGAAATCTGTAACTAATATGGTGTGGGGGGGGGGAGAGAATTTCATATTAATAATTTAAATTAAAAATTGAAAAATATCACCTTATGGGAAGCATACAATATAATATAATCAACTATAATCAACAACACATAAAAACCAGCCTAAAAGTAACCAACCAAAGACTCATTTCACACTTTAAAAGATGGAGTCTGGAACCCAAATTCCTTGACTTCATCATTAAAATAAATCTTAATGCGCTTCCCACGAATTGGTTCCTTTATCACCGAAGAGGTTTTTACCAGCATTGACCCTATATGTGGTCTGTGTGCTCGTGAAGATGAAACCATAGACCATATTATACACCGGTGCCCAAGACTTAAAACACTGAAAGATATAATTATAATCAATTCCAACATAAGACCTGATATGATTTTCTCACTTGAAAATGCCATTCATAATGGGTTTTTTTCAATAATAAGGCTTTCTACCTTTGTCCTTTATTCCATATGGATAGTGAGATGCAAAACTCTCATGGAATTACCCCCGCCACAAATCATACCATTGTTTTATCAAACGCTCAAAAAAGTCAAGAAACGTGACCAGCTCCTGGCCTCCAGTAAAGTTTTTGATGACACCTGGTCTTTAACTGCACTTTCCTTTTCCTGATTATCAACTCCCACCTACCCAGCATTATAGAATAGGAAATTCTAAAAGAAAATATTCATGTTTATATAAAAAATGCTTATTCCATTAATCAAGTTATTAGAATCTCATCACTATACCTAACCACATTAGAGTATAACAATTGTACTCTCATAACAAAATCTTGCCAGATAACAAATAGAACATTATACAATCATATTATTGTACAATTTATTCATTTATCTATCCTTTATTAGTATGTAATCACTGTTTATTGTTAATAAAATTTTTGTTGAAATGAAAATTGAAAAATATTTAAATTGGAATCTTGATTCTTTTTACATTATATGTTTTATATTCTTTTATTACAAATTTATTTATCTTTTAAACATTTTTCATTTCCATATGTAACTTGTCAGATCCTTTTCTCTCCTCTTTCAATGCTTAAATTGAAATTAAAAATTTTAAAACACTTGCTTTTGCTAGTAAAATAAGTCTAATTTTATATTTTTTTCTTCAAGAAACTGAAAAATTATCATATGTATATTGTAACGGTATACATGTGTTACATTATTTTAAACTAAAATAAAAAGGCAAAATAAATATCGCTTGTTTTCTCTTAGCATGTTGAAACCACTTGAGGGTGTAATTTTTATGTTAAACAAACAGAATTATAATGTTACCGGGCCAGTGTTCTTTTTTTCAACCTTAAAGTGCTTTTTTTTTTGATTTACAATAAAATTGTAAATAATGAAATGTATCTAAAAGAAATAAAAAATACATTAGATAAACCTTTTTTTTATTTTATTTTTCTAAAATGAAATTTGTAATTTTAACAAAAATAAAAACAATATCGTCATGACGCAAATCAAATTTTAATATGAAGAAAAAGAAATAATTTCTCCAAAACAACATCGTGGCCATGCAAATAAAATTGTTAATTTTAACAACAATAAAAAGAAATAATTTCCCCCAAAACAACATTGTGGCCACGCAAATATAATTTGTAATTTTAACAAGAATAAAAAGAAAGAATTTATTCAAAACAACATCGTGGGCAAAAATAAAACTGGTATTTTCAATTTATCTCACACAAACGTGAATTTTAGCATGATTTCGTAAAAATCACGCTTACACCTCCCCTTTGACGATTGATTAGTGTCACCCTTGTCTAGAGAAGTGGGGCAAAGTTTTCACAATTTTTATTACCTCATACTACATCATTGGATTTGGAAAATAATGACTTGGACATGCGAATTTGAAGACTTTTGACAGTCTCAATTACAGACACCCTCACAAAATACCGTAGCGAAATTTAAAATGGGATTGTTCATATAAACTGTATAACAAAGTTTACCGTAAGTGGCAACGGCCGCTGCGGCAGATAATAAACATCCTACTTCTGCTGTAAATACATCTACTGTTAAATGTTAATAATGGGATTGTTCGTATAAACTGCGGCAGAATAATACGTCCTATTTCTGTGCTGTAGTATACAAATAGATACCGCTGTAACACAAAGTTCACCGTAAATGACAGCGTCCTTCTGCGGCAGAATAAACATCCTATTTCTATGCTTAACTATTGGAATAGAATGTTATATAGTGGCGTGGCCACTTAAACGGCATATTTCTGTGCATTTGCATAGAAATTACGCCCTCAAGCGGTTTCAACATGCTAAGAGAAAACAACCATAAATCTCAAAATTGTTTTAAAAACAAAAAAAACTAAAAGCCAAAATTAAAAAAGTTACGATAACATATATATTGTCACACAGATTGAAAACTTTAAAAGTATTTTTTTTAAATAAAAAAAAAAAGTAAAGATCTAAAGATAAAATATTTTTATTAAAAACTAACCTAAATGAAAAAGATTCCTATGTAATCTCAGTAAATGGAAGTGATTGTTTTATAAATTAAATGAAAAGCAAACTAACCCTTGGGGCTCTTATATAAGTTAGATGAAAGATATAGATAAAATTAAAGATTGTTTTCCGCTCCAAAGCAGAATGTCCAATAGAAGCAGCAACCAACACTCGGACCCTAATGAAAATCATTGGAACAGGAAACCATTGTTCAGTGAATCCGGACGATTTGTATAAATAGAAAAATATTCAAATTAAGAACAGTTCCAGCTTGATTTTTTTGCGGAGAAGGGTGAAAAGACGCACTTTTCACCCTCTTATTTCAAATGAAGTGACTGTTGAATTATGACTGATGCTATTGCAGACTGCGAATCATATGGGTACTGCAATAAAATAGTACCAGGATCGAACCAGCCAAGGCCATCTCCGAAACAACAGACTGATCTTCCATGTAAGTATGACCAATAATGACTTCGTGGGAATTGGCACAGGAACCGGGAGCTCTTCTACTGTAAAGTATGAACTATAAAATTTTAAAAAGTAATTAAGAGCTTTTGTCAATATTTGACAAGCTTTTAATAATCAGCTAAACAGAACTTTTAAAATGAAATTGTATCTGACTTATTAAGATTTCAAAATCAATTATTAATGTTTAATTTTATATATATGAGTTTGCTAATTTAATTGAATCATTTCCATTTTTTCTATTAATATTTATTATTTAAATGTATTAAATTTAAGTTGGGTGTAGATAGCTGCATAGATTTATAAATGTTTAGTTGTTGTTTTTTTTCATATGATTGAAATATATGGATATCAGTAAATATGACACCTCATGCTGAGTGACCAAACATATCAATACCTTATGATGAGTGCCATTGGGTTTATTGTAAATTTCCCTCTGCAATTCCATCAATAACTTTATATTTTAATTGTTTATGTCGATTTTGAATGGGTTTAATTTCAGGCTATTTGTTTTGTGATTAGGTCGATGCTGGTGGGGGGGATATATGGGTGTTTATATCAATGTAATGTGAAGTGTGTTTAGCATATGGGCACAGAACCAATTGAATGCATGACTCAAAGATGTAGTCATTGCGTTGCAATGGACGCGGACGTATTTTCTGCACCATTGAACCCCTTTTTAGCTCTATGGATAAGGACCATAAGTCAGCATATAGACTGCTCTCCCCCATACGTAGCATTTCTTTTTAATTATTGTATATAAATTTTTCCTTTGCCAGACAGACGCACATTCCTGTACTGGACGAGGATCATGTCCTTCAAATATCATGCTGTCAGATGCACATTCCTGTCAGCATGGTTTTATGCTAGCATCTTCATATTGCATTGGTTGCGACTATATATCTGGAAGCAGGCGTTGGTTTGGTTACGAACTTTTAGTCTGAGATTGAATGATTGTTTTGAAAAGTTTGAGTAATCTATGCAGCAATCTATACTCAACATTATAAAACAAACTTTTATAAAATGTCCATCTTTGCGGACTTTCTTAAATAAGTTAAATTTTAAAAAAAATAATAACCAATTTAAAATGAATAGTAGAGATAAATTTTATTCCTCAATTTTAAATATTTATATATGTGCATTAATAAATGTTTTTTGTGTGTTAATACTGGCAGTGGCTTAATTTTTTTTATACTAGAGATATATTTTTAAGAAGTTTTATATTAAATCTTTTTCTTTATTAAAATATATAATAAATATATATTATAAATCTCTGTGTCTCCCTGAGCTAATGACTGGCCTAACGGTCTTAATAAAACATATGTAAAAGTTGGATCTTTAACAGGGCGTATCTGCCTACTATATAAATTTTCCAGGTTCCAATAGCCTGGTGGCGCCGTGTACGGCAGATACGGAAAGACCTCATCAAACCCCGACCGTTATAATATACATATATTGTAATGGTGACTTACAACCCATCAAACTATTAATCCACACTACCTTCAAACAAGTCATGTAATTATCAAATAACTTACCTATTATTAAATACATATATATATAGTTAACTACATAACTAACTAATATTTACTTAGACAAAACTAAAGTTAAAACGATACTGACCTAAATGTCAAACTTGTTGCTACGACCAGATTTGAAAATGAAAAGGCAATTTTCTAAAATTTTATCTTAATGATTATATAACAATGAGCAAGTAAATCAAGCATGAAAATTGAAAGATAACACGCAATTATTAACACTTGATTCATGACGACCAAAAGGATTATATAAAAAAATTAAGATATTGACGACTATTTTCTTTTAATGGATATTAATGTTCCATATTAGAATAGAATTTTTATCAAACCAGAAAAGATTTAACTTCATGCATTAAAAAAAAAAATAGAAATATTGATTCATTTAAATGCTGAAAAAAACCTAAGGATCTGAATAGTCTATAGATAAATAAAAATATTTTTTCTTTGAAATCTGAAGGAAGATATTATTATAAAAAGAACAACTGTTTGAATTTTCAGTAACTTCTTTATTTTCTTACGTTATTTCTATGGACAGAAATATCTTATAAATAATTATATAGATTAAAAAAAACTATATTACAATGCTCTTGCTAGAGGAAACATATTGTAGGGTCATCAATACCAATTTTCATGCCAATAAATATTATTAAATGTATAGAACGTCTATCTGGATAAATGGCGGTCAAGAACATCGATCTTCAAAGGATATATATTGTACTTTATTACAATGAAACAACTGGATAATGCTGATAATCCATCAATTTGGAATACATATATATATATATATATCTTCTAAACTAATAGATAAGTACACTGCACCAGGAGATCTCCCACCAGGATTAAAAAGATATTGACACAATGAACAATTCTTACATAGTTCAAGAAATTTTTTTTATTTATTTATTTGTATATTTTGCTTTATTATTCTTTGTCATTTTAATATATTTATTTTGTTAATTTTCGTTTTCAAATTTGGTAGCTTGTCTTTCCAAAAATGGGAACATCCATTTTAATTATATAGGGAAAAAGTATTAAGTTGAATAAATAATAACGATATTAAATAAATTTATATCTATATTCCCATCCAGGAGTTCGACAAAACTCTTCTAAATAGGATGAGGTAAGATTGATATTTTAGATTCATAAATTCCAATTGTAAATTTGAATACAGAAATATTTTGAAAGTCTTTATATTTGTCATCACAATCATTGCATTGTTATGTTTTTTTTTTCTGTCTAGGAACTTGTTCTTATTCCTGCAATGATATCTTAAGTTTACATGGAAAATATTTTTTATTATTTAATCATCTAAAAGTTGCAACTAGTTAATGGTGACCTGAAAGGCATACTATAAGTTAACCAATCAATGTAGAATTGCTTTAAGAACAAAACATGGCTGGAATCAAGAAAAAGTGTCATTTTTTGCTGATGACTTATGAGTAAATGTTTTGCTTTAACTTGCATTTTGTTGATCATTGACAATAATATCTTTACTTATCAATACCTTACAACAAATTGCATATAGCAAGTGTAATAATAAAACATTAAAATTTAAATGTAGTAATAATATAAACATTGATTTACATTAAAAAAACATTCAGAATTTGTATTAGAGTATTCATTATATAAAATTATAGGACACAAATAAGAGAGAGATATAATAATAATCAAATTTATAAATAATTTTGATATTAAAAAAGTACAAATCATCATTCATTGATTTCACTAGCATCTTAATCATTGTTTGTAAAAGTTTACAAATATATATATATATATTCTAACGGAAACGGTTATTTGGATGGTTTGATTTATATATTTATTTTATTTCAATTATATTTTATACTTATTTTTTATACATTTATTTTTTCACAACTTTGATTCTTCTTTTCATTTATTTATTCTTATTTGTTTACTATCAGTTTTGCTAACCGAAATATCCCGGCTTAGCCTCCAACTGTAATGGATATTGTTTATTTATTTATTTAACTAATGTCGTTACAATGCAAGCAGAGAGCTAATACAGATACAAATTTAACTTCATGTCCATACCCTTGACCGAACCCCAAGGCAATACGTACATATTATCTTGGCGTTATTTTTCCCGATCAAGAACCTCGGCTGCTTAACAAAGCAAACTATTTCAAGAAATTTAACAAATGTCCAGTGCTTGCTATTTATTTTTTATAATTGGGAAATTCTCACGAACAAGCAGCACACGAATACCTTTATAAAATCAGCCTTAACCTTTAATCATTAAATTACAGTTTTCCCCCCCTGTCGTAGCTTGGTGATAGGAGAATAAAGCAAGTATACGCAATTTACGAATAAATATGTTTAATAACACTCACACACATATATAAAAAAATACATAATAACAATAAAAAAAATACACACATATAAATATGTGGCTATAATAAAACATAGTAAAACATCAAATATTAAAGCTATTTTGAAGTCCTATTGGGTAGAGTTCTAAATCTATCAAGATTGTTCCTTGTTGATTTATTTATGAATATTAAAAATTAAAATGCATGCATGATTTTTATCTAGGTTTTCCTTGTAGTTTCCATGGGTATTTCTTTCGAGAGCTCTTTACTGTCCAGTGGGAGATCATCCCTTTTTTTGTAGAGACGGTATGTCCTTCACTGTCGGCTGGATTGATTTTCTCTCTCAGTTTGTGGGGTTATTTCTCGTTCCAGTTTTTTACTTCTTGTCAATTCTTTAGGTAGATTTTTAAGTTGTCAGTCACAGAAGCGGCGGTCTCTCTAGCAGGTCAGGCATAGATCTTACATTGTGAGTCAGTGGTGAGACGGATCGAATACGAACCCACGTCCCTTTAACGCCACTAGCCGCGCACTTCTTTCGTTTTCTTTTAGCTGTTGCTTCCTCAAAATCTCTTCTCGTACTGATCAGATGATAATTGTCACTCTGGTCTTACTGTCTTTCTTTTGTTCATTGTTTTTGTAAATTTTTAATTAATGTTTTAGATTTTCGACGAACTCTTATCAACCTATTTGTTTAATTAGTGGCTGGAATGTAGGTTTTAATTAATTTAGTTGTAATTATAAGCTTTTCCTTGTTATACATTTTTCTTTGTCTGAGGAATTTAATTAATCCAACAGACTTTTAACACCTCTAATTTATACGGCCATATTGTTTTTATATTTCATATTACATTTAATTTTTACTTAAAAGTTTACAATTCATTTTCAAATTTATGTTCATAATTTATTTTAACTTGTTACAATATAGTTTTTAACAAGAGAGAAAAAGTCGCATTTCTTTATGCATCCCCTTTCCCTTTCCCACAATAAATAGAAATAACTTTCAAACATTTGACTTACTCGTTTTTTTTTAAAAGAGAGAAAGAGACACATTTCTTTATGCACCCCCCTCCTCTTCTCTTACTATTACAAAAATCCAAAGTAATTTCGACATTTGAATTTCAACTTTTTTCTTTTCCTTCTTTTTTTTTAAAATTTAGTAGCTAATCCATTTACCTTTATTACTTTCTAGTAGCTAATTTATCTAATTTTATTAATAAATATATATACGTGTGATGACGACTTTACGTGGTCGTCACAATATATATATATATTGTAACCAATTGGGTTACATAGCACACAATATATAAAGTAAAGGAAAATTAGAAATAAACACAAAAATTGTAGTAGATATTTTCTACATCCGCCAAAATAAAAATAATAAATAAAGAGTTAAATAACTCTGGGTTTAAAATAAAATTTCATTATGAAATAAATATTTTAAAAAGGTCTAATAAATATTATTTGTAACTCTGATTTTGAAATTTAAAAATAAGCATGTTTTTTTGATAATTGTAAAAATGTCTATTTTTGAAATCTTTTAATTAATTTGTAAATTTCTACTATCAAGGTAAAAACATATATATATATAGATCACACCTTTGGTCAAATTCCAAAGGATTAAAGGTTATTGAAAAAGTCACTTTATCACCTGACCTAACCAAGATTATAAAAAAGACTGATAAAAAAATATCAGTTAGTTTTTGCTTGCAGTTTTGTAAGCGTTGGCCAGAAGAGTCTGTTTTAATATTTTAAGCAGTGGCCAACTGCAAAGTTTGGCTTTAATATTTTTGAAAGTGGTTAGCAGAAGAGCTGGCTGTAAGGTTGGCTAAAATATTTTGTGAAGAGTTAGTAACTAGCAGAGATTGGCCACAGTAAAACTAACTGCAGAGATGACTATCAGAATTATACAAAGAACTGCCATGAGGATATAAGAATGCAAGGAAGTAGCTGTTCTTCAGTTCATAGTGGAGTTTGAATTCACATAGAGGAAAATGACCCACTTCTTTGTGTTGAAATTCATAGCCTTAAAAGTGTTCTGAAGAACAGCTTACTGACCTGAAGCTTATTAAATCCAAGTTTAAGCGGAACATATTGCAGAAGGGAGAAAGCCAACCATATCTGAATTATATAATTTTTCCTGATGATGACAAAAGCCTAGATTGACAAAAAAAACTAGCTTGCCCTAAGAGAAACACCAGCTGAATAAAGTAGTTATATGTATGCTGCTGTGTCTATATGCAGAGAAACACAGATAAACTTATGTACAAAAGTGAGTTGGTTTTAAATAATTCATTTGATAGACATTTTAAGTCTATTTTTAAATTTAAAGACATCTATAATTAGTTAAGGAGTAACCTAATAAAAAGTTTTCTAACCTCTCAAAAATTGACTATACTTTTTTAAAAAAAGAATAAAAGAAAGCTCTAATAAAATTTGATAAACTGATTTTTTTTAAATATTGATACACACATATATATGTAAAGTTTATGTATATTCAAAATAGAATTATTAATTATAAAAATTATTGTTATTTATTACTTGACAAAATTAAATTTGTTAATAATTTGTGCAATTCTATATACGTGTTTTAGTAAACTTAGCATAAGTATTTGTATTATTTAAAATATAATTTAAAGCTTATTAACATGCATGTATGTGTGCATATATCTGTCAATTGTAATATAAATACCAATACTTATCAAGTACAACACATATGTAAAATGTAATCATTTTTTATCATTATTAAATGTCAATTAAAATATATTCATGTAATTGTAAAATGCACGGCTGTGCGCATATATGTGTGTGTTATATGTAAACTTCTATATAGTAACTTGAATTTTGTATATTAATCAAAAATTGTAGTCATATTCTAAGACTTTAATTTCAATTTTTTTTTATTATTATTATTAATAAACTTGTATTCAATTGTTAAAAATTGTATTAAATCATCATTTTTCGGTCACAAACAGTAATAGAGCTTATGTTCTCTGAGCTAGATTCGAGCATGGGATGAATATATAAATGGGGGTGTGTATTTTGTGCTTTTCAATCATCATCATCCTGGTTGGCGCAAAAGAGAATACTCTTTAAAGCCCATGCAGTACATTTGATTTTAGTTTAGTCTCATTAAAGATTTAAGTTTATAGTTGGCTAGTACATTAATGGTACTTAAGTGGCCAGAGCATTATGATGATCAGCATGTTTTAATATTTCAGCATTAGTTTTTCAATTTCTGATTATTGTGTATTCTAAATGGATGAGCATTAAGTTGGTGCATTCAAATTAATGGTTAAATAATTGCCCCAAGCTGGCAAAGGCCTAATAGTTAGCCTGGTCTACAGAAGACCCATTTCCAATCCAGTCTCAAGGTTGACTGTTGATTTATATTTTTTATTGTTTAAATCCAGCCACAAGATGGACTGTTGAGTTTATTATATTTTATTTGAATGATCATTCATGATGATGAATGGTTTATTTTGAGTATTACTATTACTTACTTTTACTTTATAATGCTGGTTGGTGGTTAATTATGCCTTTAGATGCTCTTCTGATCTATCAATGATCTCTCAGAGATTCTCTTGATCTCATGCTCCCCTTAAATATATCTTACTTGTATATACTTTTGTAAATTATTGAAAATTTTAAATTTAATTTTACTTGGGAGTGATGATGATTCACCATCACTCCAGGTATGACCACCCTAGGTTCACTTCCTACCACCCCATCCCATTACAATATATATATTTATACTTTAAACATATTCAGACCTGTTTTTTAACCAAATAACAATCTTGTTAAACATATTCATAGTTAGCACTTAATCCTAGTTTAAATTATAATTACATAAGTTACTTGAGAATATCTTGACTGTAACACAAGCATTTAGATAAATTTTATAAAAAAAACAGATTTTCAGAATTCTAGTTTACTTAATTATCTAACTATTTGTAAATCATCTTCAACAGTGTTTTTTTCTGGTTTTAATTTTTGCCTCCTGCATATGATGTATCATTAATCAATTGCTTAAAGCTATGCAAGTTTGCATGCATCAAAAAAGATAGGTAAAACCATGTAACCAAAAAGGGGCAGCATAGTAGACATGGAAAATTAGACTGCTGAGATCCTATTGTAAAGTATAATATTGAGAAATTAATCCAGCTCTAATAGTTATTATCAAAACTGTTCAACCTCTACAAATGACATACAATGAGCTACTTCCCATTCTCATAAACAAAAACAGGAATGCTGTAATCAGATTATTATCACCAAGAAAAAAAGGAATCTTGCCTAATAGTAATTGTGATAGATTCTTGGTTCAGAAACATTTCGACATAATTATCAAACAATGTTTCCTTAGTTTAATTTCAAACCCTGGAGGCGTACTATAATCTTCCGATCTTTAAGATAATATCACCTAGTGATTTGTGGACAAAGTTAATCGCTAAAATTTGTCTGCATATCACGTGGAGACGTTATGTCAAAGATCGCAAGATTTTGGTTTCATTTTTTTAAAAAAAAAAACATCAACAAATTTAAAACTTATTACGTTTTTTTTTTTTTTTGGTTCCGCTTGAAACGGTATTATTTAGCCATCATCCCGTTTCACCTACTATGTTCTATCGTAGTTAGTATCTTTTTCACCAGTTCAAACCTTCACAGTCCACGTATATAATCAAAAAAATTTATTTTGATATGTAATAGCATATATTTGCAGATATGTGCACACATTTAATATATTAATGTCTGTATGCATATAATGTATACGCAATTATAAATTTAAAATTAATAAAATGATATAATTAAATTAAGTTGTGTGAACATTATTATGTGTGTAACCACTTACATATATATGCGAGAGAAGACATAATGCAATAGATTTAAAGAAGCATTATAACTTTTTTAAATTAATAATATAAATTTGAAATATTCTCAGTTAAAAACTCTTTATTTAAATGCATTGGTATAAGAATTTCAATTCCTGGGATAGTCTCACACACATTTACAATAAAATGTTTACAAACTTAAACTTTTGTTAAAAAAAAGTTATCAGATTTTAGAAAAAAAAATCAAATCTCGCGGGTCAAAAAATCAAATCTCTCGGATTAGTCATGTCAGTGTCTTTATTGCCATGATAATGTTCATGTAATCTTTCGACGATGCTTACCGGCAGAAGCAATGTTGAGCATAATGATGTCATAGCAAAGTAAATATGTGACTACCTTAAGGGTAAATGCAAATATATATATATACTTATAACCATAAAAATAGTATTGCATTTGAATAATTTATCTTTATTATTAAAAATCTGTAAAACTGTAGTCTTGAAATACTTAAAATGTTATTAGAAAAAACATTCAAATTTATTCTTTTGATTCACTTTTTGCAATTATATTCTAAACATCATTACAAATTTAGCTCTTAATGCTCACTCCCTGTCAGCTTATAATTTTGGGAGCAAATGAAATAAATATTGAATTTATACCAGTTCTTAATTTTGAATTCTTAAACTGAAATTAAAATTTTAAAACATGTCATTGTTTTTCCAGTGAAATTTAATCCAAGAGAAATATAACATGCTTATCTGAGACTTCATATTGTCTTCTTTAGAAAAGTAGAATGACTCACACATTAATATATCTGCTAGACTCTTTGATTGTGAACTTTTCATTGTTGTTTGATGCACATTAGATAGCCATTTATAGATGCTACTCGTTTTCACAAAGCTAGTCAGTGACATGATTCATCCAAGGCTTTTACATTTAAAATTCTCATTCAGAAGGAGAATTTTTTTTTTTTTAGTTCTTTTATAGATTTATACTAATGCCAGTTTTTAGTAGGATGTTTTCAGTCAGAATTTGTTTACAAAAATAATATTAATTACTTAATTAACTAATGACTTTTCTAAATGTAGAAAACATGTTTGACTATAATTATAAGTGTTTTTTATCAAATCATCTATGTGAATTTTAGAAGAAAAAATAGAATCTTATCTTCATAAAATTAATCTTTAAATATTTTAAAATATAGTTCAACGTGAAACTTATTTAATTAAATCCTCAAATCATCCAGAAAAAATATATCATGTGTGTTTTTCTTATTTATTAAATAAAATAAAAATTCTTAAAATAAATGTTATTTATATGTGAATGCTAAATATTTAAAAAAGTTTCACATCTGAATAATCCTTTGCATGCAAAGTGATTTGTTTATCTGAAATCTGCATACTATCATGTCATTACTAAAATCAGATGAACTATCATTATTTATGTCTATAGTACAAATAGTTCTTCCATATCCATTTACTACCCATTCATATTTTTCATTATTTGAAAAAGAATTCGGGGGGGGGGGGGGGATAAAGACAAATTTAAATTAATAAATTTCTCATGCACACTCAACTGTATGTCTCAATCATTCCTACATGTCAAACAATCAATCATGGTTTCTCTTTGTTATTAACTGCATTTTTTTAATTATTTTTGCTGATGTATAAATATGTATATTTTTTAAAGTAAATTATATTGTAGGTTAATATGTACATATTACAAAGTCTAAAATAATTCAGTGTGTTTAATAAATGTCTTACAATAAATAATTTGATTGATTAGTATTCACACACTGTCTTAAATATTCAAGGCAACCTTGATATAAAAAGAGAACCAATAGAAAAGAGGAACCACTTACTCATTATCGAATATTACTATAACAGTATTCACTATTTAAAAATGATTTGTATTTAACATATATATATATATTCAGTTATGATTTACTTTATTACATAAAGATCTTTTAAATGTGTATTGCAAAGTTTAAAATAAAAAGGAATTTCAGTATTTGTGTATTATCTCATCTCTAGAAACTTGCCAGGCATTTTTTTTTTAATTATCTATTTCCAGGGATCTCCAATAAATCTTGAAAACAATATGGCTGACTAGAAGCTGCTGTATTTAATATTTACTTTTTTTTTTTAAATCTAAAAATACAAGAAATTACAGCAAAGTTTGAGAATTAATTGTAATTAAAATTAATATAATTTAAAGAGCAGTAAACAAAATAAAAAGCATGGAGAAACAGTAACAAACATTGGTTATTCATATTGAATAATGGAAATCCCTAATGGTCTGCATCATCACCACAAATGCATCTTTGTGCAATCGCTGATACATAAACTCTGCTAAATAGGAATCCATGTGGTGAATGTTCTTCTGTCAATGAAAGATCCCACATTTTAATTATTTTGTAATATATTACAAAAAAAATAACAAACATCTCTAAATGTAAAAAAAAAAAATAATAATGTACTCAGTGACAACATATCTATGTTATAATATATATATATATAAATTAATTAAATCTTGTGCCTGGAATTTATAATAGATTTATTAGTGTCTTTTAAACTTAACAGGAATTTGTAATTTTGAGAAAAAACATAAACAAATATTTTGATACCCTTGAAGAGGTATAATTAAAAAAGAAAACCTACCTAGCATGCTTCCAAAGACAGGATAATATGCAAGGACCAGAATTTCTTTACTTTGTTTAATAAAAAAGCAATCTGTTTAATAAATAAATTAGAAATTAATAAATATCTTACAATAAATAATCGAATTGATTAATATTCATGCTCTCTGTCTTAGTATTCAAAACAATCTTTTTGTGCAAGAGAATCAGTAGGAAAGTGGAACTTTTTTCCTGTTATTGTAATGTTGAATATTGAAGTGATATGTGAGTTATTTGCTATAACAGCATTCACTTTAACAATGATTGTATTTAACATTATATACACCTGGGTCTCGTTTTACGCGATAGATAGGTTCCTCAGAAAACGCGCAAAAATAGACGTAACTTACATTGAAAAGGGGGGGATGCGGTCTGTGATTTTTCAAAATTCGTGTAAAAGCAAAGCACCAACGTAAAATTACTTTAAAATTTGCGCAAAAAAAAAATAAGGAAATAAAATATGACTAATAAAAAATTTCAAATTTGAAAAAAATTGATACAAGACTAACTTTTTTTAACTATAATATTTAATTTTATTCAAAACAATATATTTTTATGCATAATTTACAGTAATTTACATTTTTTTTATACACGTTATAATTATTATCGCTATTTGCCGTTAAATAGGGTCATTTGCAAACTGGTAAAACAGATTTTCCACAAGAGAAAATACAACTAGCGCCAACGTCACTCTCATGTTGTGTTAATTGTTTTCTGGTGACAACATAATTAGTAATTAATCTTTGAGATGATGATTTTATTAATTGTTTATGAACGCGATATCCAGACATACAATCATTTAGCTCTTGTTGGAATTTAAGAGCACGTTCGTGATTAGTGTCATTTATAAGAAAATAATTTGCCAACTGATTAGAAAGTTGAAGACCTCGAATCATTTTTGCAGTGAAAGGAACAGGTTCCACTCTGTTTCATTATCTATTTCTACATTTTCTTCTGTATCTAAACTTTTATTTTTGTCTTTAATTTTTTAATTTTCAATTCCGTTTAAAAATCAAATTTCGTTTCACTGCTTATTACTCACCTTTTAAAAATAAACTTGCGGACACTAAATGATTAATAATTGATTACATTATTTTTTAAAAAGCAAAAACAGAATGTGATTTAAAATGCAAAATTAATATGCACAATGTTTGAACAAATTTACATTATAATCTTGTAAAATTTAATATGTGTATACATAAAATGTGGAAATCATGATTTTAATTTCATTATTGCATAAAATCTTACTATTATAAAGAACTGAAAATATTGAAATTACTAAGATGAAAGTCGAATTCCAATAATGTGCTATTACTTTCAATATAACGTAAGTGCTAGAAATTTATTATTTAAAGTAATAGCGCATTATCGAAGTTCGACTTCCGGTGAAACACGAATCGCGTAACTTCAAAATCGTGTTAAATAAGTCCGCGTAAAAAGAGACCCAGGTGTATATATAAAAAAAAAAATTTTAACAGTAACATTTTTATATATATATATAATATTTTTTATAACAGGTATTGTATTTTACATTTAATATATTGTACCAATATCATATTGGTACATATATATATAATTTGGCTAAAAAATTATTAAAATAAAATTATTAGAAATAATGAGAGGGTTGATAAATAAATAATAAAGTATTGCAGTATAATAATTTTGTCTAAAAATGATTGAAATAAAAACCTTTCATTCAAAGAAAATAGTCAGAATAAAAGTCTAAAGAGTTGTTTCTCTTAGTAGTTTGAAATAAAAGTTACAATTGATTAATTTAAAAGTAATTCGGGGAAGAGAATTTGGCTTAGAAAAGGTTAAAACTAGAGCGCTTTAAATGAATCTTACATGGAAAAAGGGTAGTTGATTTTCAAAAAATATCTCTTTTTCATTTAAGTTAAAGAAAGCAGAAATCTTAAAAACTAAAAGTTGATTTTAGAAATATATATGTGCGTAAATAACAAGTGGATTATAAACATAGCAAAATGTGTGCGTGTTGATAAAATAAATACGTGTGTGTTAAATGTTAAAAAAATGATATAGAAGTTAAAGTATAAAAACAAAAGGTGCAATGGCTACTAATTAAAAATCCATAAAGACAACAAGTTTGTGATGGCTACTAAATGAAAACACGTAATTAAAAGCTTATCTAAGGAATTTCAACAACAATGACAACAGGTCATCCTAATAAATAATCCAGTTTTTTCATCAGACAATCAGTTCAGTTTAGTCAATTAATCAGTTCAGATAACAGTTCAGATTACAATCAGTCAATCTATTATGTATCCAAAACCAGAGACCATGCAATGCTGAGCAGCTTTTAGGAACATATGACCTTGCTTCAGCCCTTAGTCTAATAAGATCAGCAATTTACCCAGTAAAGTGATGCCTTCGTAACAACTTGAAAAAATGCCAAGGAATACTAAGCATACCTCGAATCCAGCCGGCTGGAAATATTTCACGTAAAGTAACAACCAGCAAGAAGTCCACGTTCAAATCCTATGTAATAAATAACTTTTTTCTTATTCCCATTTATAAGTAAAGTAGCCATTGCACTAATTTGAAGCCTCCCAGAGTCAAGTAATAATTAACTCTATAGCGTGCATAAACGAACTATTGATGTGCGTGTTTTGAAATGTCATGTATGAGAATACTTTTTGTTATAATATATTGATTTCTTGTGTAATTAAATGCCACGTATTATTTAATGCTTGTTATCCTATAGTTTATTATATGAATTCAGAGTGTGCATAATCAGTATACATAATTAACATTGTCTAAGTTAAAAAATTCTCATAAGTAATTTAAAATTAGAAAAATGTTTAGAAAATAAATTATCTTAAGCTTAATTTTGTCAGTCAATTCTTTTTACCACTAATCAAAGCAATAATTTGTTATGTATTAGACTGGGCTAGTCATGGGAAATTTTGAGTGCTGGATTACGGCCCTACTGCCCAAACACGTTAGTTCTAGTAATTAGCTGGCGCCCAGGGTTTACTCCGAAACAAATAAAGTGCTTGGATAGTAGGGGTTTGAATCTAGCAGTCAAGGTGGGCCACGGTCTGGAAATGTAATTGTGTTATGCATTGCATAGCTTGATCTGACTGTGGGTATTGTTAGCTCTGCTATTGATGATATTCTCCCCTCTGCTCGGAGAGCCGGTTCGTTCATGTAATATTTATAATATAAAATTATAAATTTACGATAAATAAGTTTAAACCCAGTTAAGCCGAGTAAATAGAGTATGCTGGAACTTCTGATCAGACCCGGCACAATATATATATATGGTTTACTATTATCCATAATTTCAAATATTCATGAAATGGATTGAAACAAAATAGCAGCATAAGGACATCTATTCTGTTTTGTTGTACTCTACTATACTTCATGCTTTAAAGTCTTTCATTGTTTTACATTTTATTTTATAAAATATGTCTTTTATTGGGCTATAACTGAATGTTTTTAAGTAAAACATGTTGTACAAAAAAATAAATTCAATATATATATATTAATATATTTGACTCTAATTATAGACTATTTTTATCAATAATTTCCTGAATTTAAAAAAAAAAATAGAATCTTGATTTTTCACAAAACAGGTTTTATAAAAAGGGTAAAACAATCACAATAAAAATTATCTTCAAATATTTCAAAATGTGGTCAATGTGAAACTTATTTACTTAAATCCTCAAATTAATAAAAAAAAATTATCAAAAGCAAATCATTTTATTGTAGTGAAGCTTAATATCATTTCTGTTTTTTATCATTTTCTTGTGCTTTATTTTTTTTGTGTGATGTGATGTATTGTGGCTTCTCCTTAAACGAAGTCAAGAATATCTCAGCAATTATGCCCAGATAAACATGTTATCCACTTTATTTTCTATTCCCCACTCTAAACTTTCCCATTTCCACAACATAATCTTTGTCAACTCTATAACCTTTATATCGAAATCCCTCTTATCTTTTCCCAAACCCAGCATAAAAACCAATAATTCACTTTCTGTATAATCACTTTTTTCATATTTATTCTTCCATAACTTCATTATATGTACCCTTTCTGTTTTCAAGCATTTACATTCAATTAACAAATGCCTAATATTTTCTATTCCTTCCTTACATAATTTACAAAATAAATCACCCATATTTTTCCATTTATATGTATATTCTCTTGTAGCTAAAGATCCTGTTCGAGCCTTAAATAATAAACTACTTTCCTTACTATTATCATATATTAACTCACACCTAATATTCTGTTTATTTCTATATATATTTAAACTCTTTTTACTCTCCATACTATTTCTCCATCTCTCTAACTCCCTATTCTTTATTAATAAATCTATTCTTTTATCCCATTCCTTACTACTATAACACTCAATAATCCTTTTAACACAATCATTCCATCTTTTGTACAAATATACTGATATAAATTCTTTATCCAAATCTTTTGCATACCGCATTACCTTTCTCACCCATCTTGTTACCTGCCCTTTACTCATAACCCAATTAAATACTATTTTGGCTATTTTTTTTATTATCCATAAACTGCAATCTACCAAACATTTTCATTTTACTTTTTGCATCTCTCATATGAAAACTTGAACATCCCATTTCTCCTTGAATTGCCTCCCTTGCTGTCCATACATCTGCATCCAAAGTATGTCTTCCTACTTCCCTTTGAACTTTTTCTAAGTAATTTAATACCACTTTACTAACATATAATGCATCATTACCATATGTTAACCTTGCTACTGCAACTCCTTTCCATATAATTCTAGCGACATCATATTTATTATATTAAAACACTGTTAATTTTTTTATCAATCCCTTTCTTTTCTTTGTTTCATTTATCAATTTTTTCTCCCATTCATCCAAATAATTTTTCTGATTACTTAAAATAATTCCCAAATAACTATATCTATTCACCACACTTAATTTAATATCTCCCAATAAAAATTCTACATCTTCTCTTTCCCCAGTATTAATCATCATTATATTTGATTTTTCTTCACTAAATTTAATCCCCATCTCTTTACCCACCCTTGCACATATTTTTCTTTACACACCCTTGCACATATCCTCAGCATAACTTCCATATCTTCTCTTTTTTCTGCACACAAAAATATATCATCCGCAAAAAAAAGTCCTGACAAAATATATACTCCCTTATTACCTATTAACAGTATCTCTATCCCCCTTCCTAATCTTTCTATTGCTCTTTCCATTTCACTCAAATACAACACAAACAAAATAGGTGACATAGAGCATTCTTGCCTTAGTCCCAACCCATTTTTAACTTTAACCAATTCTATATTCCCTAATTGATATATATTTTTATATAATTTTTTAATAATATCTATTAAAGCTTCATCCATTCCCAAATTTGCTAAACTTATCCATAATTTAGTTTTATTTACTCTATCATATGCCTTCTCTATATCTATAAACCTCATATATAACTGTTCACCTGAATTTCTACTCGTATCCATAAGTTGTGTAACTACAAATAAACTATCTCCTATACGCCTATCTAATCTAAAACCTCCTTGCCTTTCCCCCAATACATTATTCCCTTCCATCCATTTTACAACTCTTCTAGCCACCATATACAAGAAAACTTTATATAAAACTGATGTTACTGCTATCAGTCTATAATTATTCAACTTTCTATGATCCTTACCCTTTCCTTTAAATAATAATATTACTCTTGTATTACTCCAACTACTTGGGAAAACTCTATTCTGTGCCATTTTATTAAAACAGGATAATAACTTTACTTTTGTCCTATATCCTAAATTCATTATCATCTCTGCTGCCCATCCATCTAAACCTCTTGCCTTTCCATTTTTCAATTTCTTCTCTACCTCATTCAGTTCATTTTCTGAAAACTTAATATTCCCATTATTATATGCTTTCATGTTTTCTATCGCTCTATCATTCACATCTAACATCTTTTCTATATTCATTACATATCTATTTAATATTATATATCTATTTAATATTCAGTGATCAAAAGAAGATAGAAGTGACTGATACAATATACTGTACTTTATATCAGCATTTCCCAAACTGTTATGTAGAACACTAGTGTTTCTTAGAAGGTCAGTAAGTGTTCGGAAAAAATATGAAATTCTAATAAATTAATAGACTTGTATGATTTTAAATACTATACTAAGTTGTGCTTTAAATATGTGAATTATATTGTTCTGAGAAATAGTGTACTAATTCAAGTTATGAATTCTGAAATCCATTATCAATCTCAAAGTAAGCAGATGTAGAGCTTTATACATGGCAATATGTAAATTTGCAACAGTACTTTATAAACAGTATTATTTTGTTTAACTGTGTAAGTTTATTATTATTTTTTTATTATTCTTTCATTTTATTATAAATGGTTGGAATAAATATTTTTACAAATTTTGGGTTTGGACATATTTTTTATAAAAAGGAAAATCATAATGTACCTAAATTATTTATTATTATAATAATTTTCAGTATTTATTTTGGCATTAAAGCTTATAACATTAGACATGGTTTTATATAATTAAATTTTTATTTATTCCCCCACAAATAATTTTTATAACAATTTAACTTATTAAAATTGCTTTTATATTACTGACACTTTTTAGTAATTTCATTTATGTGTTACTCTCCTATTTATAAACTTCCCACTCCTTTTTTTGTTTTGTTTCTATTATAGTTCTATTTAATATTAGAATTTAATTGTTATTCAAAAATTATTCATGAATTATTTAGACATGAAAAAGCAAATATCTCTTCTGACACATCTGTAGATAGACAGCAAACTACTGTTTTCTCCAAATGTAATATGAAAAAGCAGGTTTCATTTAAGAGTGTGCCAAAAAATAAAACGATGAGTTATTTAAATTGGATCTTACGTGTATTGAAAAAACAAATGTTCCTGATGCATTATGTGTTTTATGTAATAAAATTTTAGATAACAGTTCAATTCTCTAGCTAAACTTCATAGGCAATTTGAAACTAAGTATACTGATAATATAAAAAAAAAAGATATTCATTTTTTAAAGGAAAAAAATGAGTCTTTGGAAAAATCTAAACTTCAAATGACAACAACTGCCAAAAATGAAAATGCAACTGAAGCATCTTTTCACATGAGTTACTGCATTGCATGAATGGTGAATCTCATACAATTGGAGAGACTTATTAAATCTTATGTGAAAGATATTGTATACTGCATGTTAAATGAAGAATCCGCTAAAAAATTTGATTCAATACAATTATTCAATAATACTGTATTACACGACATTAAAAGTATTTCAAGATATAGAGACACAACTAATTAATCGACTCAAACTTTATAATAAATATGTATTACAAATAGATGAGCCAACTGTCATCACAGGTCTCACTGTTTTACTGGTGTTTGTGCATTATGTATTTGATAACAATTTTGAGGAAGATTTAGATATATTCATTTGTATTATTAATTATATTACAAAACATGAAATTGATTGGGGAAAAAATGTACCAATACTTGTACAGATGATGAACAAGGAATGTCAGGAAGGTTGAAGGGTGTTGTTACACATATTTGGAAGTAGCTACAAATGACATAAAAAATCACTGTGTTTTGCATAAGTAAGCACTGGTAACAAAAAAAAATTTCAACATATTTAAAAACTATTTTGGATGAAGCCATAAAAAATGATCAATTATATAAAATCTCGCCCACTTTAATGCAAATTATTTAAAATCTTTTGTGAGAAAATGGGTAGCGAATATACTGCATTTTTATTATATACTGAAATAAGGTGGCTGGCTATACAAATGAAGATCATTGTTGGACTTTTTGAACTTCTCCTTAATCAAATAATCTAAGACAGAATTTTTTTTAATTTTTAAGAAATTGTTCATGGTTGATGAGTATTTTGCATTTTACAGATATTTTTATTAAGTGCAATGAAATTAACTTATCAGTACAAGGAAAGAATATTACAATTTTTAACATAAAAGATAAAATTGTGTCTTTTAGTAGAAAGTTACAGTTCTGGATTTCTGAAATTGAACAAAATAAATTTGACTGTTTTCCTGCCTTGGATGAACTTTTAACAGAAATAAATTCATAAGTAGATAATAAAGTTTTCAATATAATTTTAGAACACTTGCATGATTTACAGTCAACCCTTTTACAATATTTGTCAGAGTCCTCTGAGGACAATTCTTGGGTTCATAGTCCATTTAAAGTCACAGCTAAGCCAATAGATTTTACCACAAGTGATTATGAAAAATTAATTGATTTAATTACAGACTCTCAGTATTTCTGCTGGCTCCATCATTCCTTAAAATATTTTATTGCACTGATCATTGATAAATCAAAGTTCTAATATAACTTTTTTTTTATGGTTTTTTTTTTTAATTTAAAATAGCATAGTAATATTATTGAATAATGTTATAGTAATTAAATTTTCATAAATTCCAAATGTAGATAATAAAATATTTATAAGTTTTTTTCAAGAACATTTTTAAGATTTTATCACTAATAAATTTTTTTTATGTTTAAGATCCTACTTAAAATCATTAAAAAAAAAACTGTCCTTTTGTCAATATTTTTTTAAAGGTCTATGGCAGTATTATTTTCAGAATCAAAATAAAAACTGCTGGAATTCTCAATTTCTTGGTTCTTTTTCAGCACAGTAATACCTTAATTATCTTAAGTTAACATATGATTACTTTATAATTAAATCATTTGCTGTTACTTTTGAACCAGTGAGAACTAAGAGCAAAACAAAAAGACTTCAGTCTTGTCAAAGTTTTTAATTCCAAGTACATATCAATAATATTATATATTATACATATATATGCAAACATTATTTGCAAATAATAAATGTGAATGTTTTGATTTGTTTTTTATAATTTTTAATGTGGTATTTTCTGGTACTGTCATTTTCCAGATCCTTGAAAAACAATATTGGGATTTCACTGGATAAGCAAACCTATACCATTAAATATATACAGATATTAAATCACCCCACATGCTTAAGATATCCAGTACTGACCTCTGTGTACTAGATATCTTAACCATGTGGGGTGATTTAATATCTGTATATTTATTTCAGTATAGGGTTATGTACTGGAATTATTTTCATTAAATATATGTATGTCTGCAAACTCTTTGATCTGATTTTCTCTCTCTTTTTTTTTTTTTGCTGTTTTTTTTTTTTTAATTCCAGTGTTAATTCGATTTTGAATCGAATCCACCCAGAACTTTGTGACTTAATAATATCTTTTTTAAAACTAATGGCTAAATAGCCATAAATAAAAATTTAACTAAGAAAGTAATGTAATCTAATATTCTGAAAGGAGCATTTCTTTGCATAGGTCAAATCTATTGGGATAGTAAATGCTGCACCTATTAAATTATTTTAACAAAAGTAGGCTAAAAAAAAAAATCAAATAATATTTTATTCTGAAAACTGATGGATATATATATTGAAATGCTATATGTTTTACAGATAATTTAGAGCAGTGGTTCTCAACCTGTGGGTCTTGATCCCTTTGAGGTCGAACAACCCTTTCACAGGGGTCACTCGCATACAAATATCCGGTGTGATGTCATTATCGCGCCAACCCCATTACATACATCTCGTCCAACTACAGTGTATGTGACAGGGTTAACGTCATAATGTACTTATACAGACCACTTACATATATGTAGAGAGCAGCTACTGTGTTAAAAGCAGCTAATATGTTGAAGGCAGCAATATTTAAAATCATCAACTATTGCAAAAAAATATCTGTAACATGGAAACTTAATCTGAATGCTGATTTTTTTTTTTTATATTCAGTTGTAGTTGATATGAATTCTGCCCCCTTATAATAGTAGCAGGTACATAAAAAAAAATAGCACCAAGAATGGTAAATTGTAGGAAACTTTAATGAATTGTATTGACTGAACTGTGCCCTATATCATCTTTTGTATTATTAAAGTTATTGTTATAATTTTCATTAGCAAATCATTCCATGACAGTGGATCATGTAGAGAAGAATGTTAAGAAAAGAAAATATAGTGAGGATTTTTTGCAGTATGGTTTTACCTCAATAATTATTGCAGGAATTGAGAAACCACAATGTGTTATTTGTTGTGAAGTTCTATCTGCCGACTTTATGAAGCCGAACAAACTAAAATGCCATTTAGATAGCAAATATTTGAGCTTTGTCGGCAAGGATACCAACTATTTTAGAAGTAAAGCTAATGGACTCAAGAAAGTCCGATTTTATACTGGTGGCAAATACTATAAACAAAACATAGCAGCCATTGAAACTTCATATTTGGTGGCACTTAAAATCGCCAGAGCTATGAAACCTCGCACCATTGCTATGGATTTACTATTGCCAGTGACCAAAGTCAGTGCAATTTCCTTATCTAATGACACTGTTCACAGAAGAATAGATATGTCTGCTAATATTCTTGATCAGGTAATCCAGGAAATTAAATCTGCACCACTTCCAATATTTAATATCCAGCTTGATGAATCTACAAATGTTGCAAATTGCTCACAGCTACTGATTTATGTGAAGTATATTAATGATGGTGACTTTAAAGATGAGTTTCTTTTTTGCAAACCTCTTGAAATAAAAATTATTGTTCATGATGTATTTGATGCAGTTGGTTCATTTCTGAAAGAACAAAATCTCATGGGAAAATGTTTGTGGTGTTTGCACAGATGGTGCTCCAGCAATGCTAGGATAGCGATCTGGAGTTCAACGTTTGGTACTGAATGAGTCACTAAAAGTCATTGGAACTCATTTTATGATTCATTGGCAAATATTAGCAACAAAGATGCTGCCACAAAAGTTACAAGAAGTAATGAAAAGCATCATAAGTTGTGTCAATTTTATAAAAGTGAATCCTTTAAATAGTCAACTGTTTTTGCAACTGTGCAATGAGTTGAATGCTCCGGACAATGCTCTGTTATTTCACACTGAAGTAAGTTGTTGAGAAGAAAGGTTTTGAAATGTGTTTTTGAGTTTCATGATGAATTCAAAAGTTTTTTAATCAGAAGACAAGACCGCAGTTCGAAGCACTTTTTGGTGACAAAAATGAAGTGCAGAAAATAGCTTACTTGGTTGACGACATCTTTGCGATCTTAAATGAGTTAAATTTATTACTGCAAAGACCAAACTTCAGCTTTGGCAAAAAAAAAATTGGATGAAAATAAAATGTACATGTTACCTACTTTACCTGCTTTCTTTGAAGAATGTATCATTGAACCAGACAAAAAAATTACAATGATAATTTGTGTGAAAAAAATGCACGTGCTTGCAGATGAAATTTCAAATCTACCTGACATCCCATTTGCACTTGCCAGAAGCCCATTCACAGTCAAAGTTGAAGTTGTTCCTGAGAGACAACACAAGAGGAGTTTATTGAATTTATTAATATCAATGTGGTGAGAACTGATTTTTCTATAATGCCAGTTACAAAATTCTGAATCAAGTATTTGCAGTTATATCCTGTTCTGTCTGAAACACTGGTACACCTTCTTTCATTTCCAACAACATATCTTTGTGAAACAGGTTTTTCCAGTTTGTTGCTTATAAAGTTTACATACAGAAGTAGACTTGTGGAAGATGATCTGGTGAAAAAGAAGCAATCTCAACCTTCACACTGTTCTTGGCTTTTTATGCGTACTATCGCAGAATGTAGCAATATAGTTTGCTGTTGTTATATTAAGACTATTACCATGCTTCAAAAAAAATTTCATTTATTTATAATTAGAAATAAACATTCACAATATATAATTACATATTGCTTTTCTGATTAATCATTGTGCTTTAATTATGTTCAATTTGTAATAATGAAAATACATTCTACATATTAGATATTTGCATTACAATTCATAACAGTAGCAAAATTACAGTTATGAAGTAGCAATAAAAATAATTTTAGGTTTTGGGGTAAGCGTCGCGGCATTAGAAAGTTTGAGAACCACTGATTTAGAGTTTCGTTTTTAAAATGTATCTGTAATTTCAACAGAATTTTTTTTGTTGTTTCATTGTTTTTCAGTTATTTTTTTTGTTTTTAATTCTCATGAAACTCAGAAAGAATTATTTATTAAATATACATTTTTTAATCATTTGTTTCACAACAAAATAATAAATGATAATATTGATGATATAAAATACTAACTAAAGATATTTAGATTTATAATAAATAAGTTTATTTATTCATAATAAAAATTTATTTAAATAGTACAATTAATGCAAGATATACTTAATATATTATGAATATGAACTTCAAATGTACAAATATGATTAAACAATTGCACATTTCTTTATAAAATGAGTTTCTAGAAATATAGTAGTCCACAATCATAGCATATCTTTTGAGATATAAATAGTCATTAACTGATGAACAAGTTATATTATCTAGTAACAAGCAATAATTCACTGGGTTTTTTTATGAAATTAGTCATTATGATAATAAGATAAATGATAGTTATCTATTATGGTGAAGATCTGTTGTCATTATTATTAATATTTATTAATTAATGTATATTATAAATGGTTTTCAAGATCTAAAAAGTTTTTGAATCTATAAGTTTTTATGTATAACCTTTGACAAATACTTGAGGTTGTTTTAATAAATTTTTGACTAGTTACTGTAAAGGTTCAATATTGTAGCTGTTTGTTATTGTTGTTGTTTTTAATTATTGAGATTGGCATTTCAAGAGATAAATGAAGTGCAAAAAGTTTATTAAATTTAAAAATAGTGGCAGTATATAAAATATTTTAATACCTGTAGGAACCTAAATATGTTTATCCATCTATGTGTGTGTGGAAACAAAAAATAATCTGTGATTTTCTATATATATTCAGTGAGCTCATTTTTCTTTTCACAGTTTGTTATGGATTACACAACAATCAGGATAAAAGAATAGGCAATGCAATCAATGACTGAAAGTTCTAATATATTTTTGATTGCTTTTTTTATTATTCAGGGAGAAGTTACTTATAAAAATCTAATTCTAGCATATTTTTCTGTATTAAAAATATTATGAATGAAAACATTTATGCAGTCTCTATTTGCTTACTTATTTAATTAACATATAAAATGTTATGTAACAGCCAAATTCTGAATTATAAATTAAAATAATACAAGATTCACAGGACCAAATTCCGGTAACTCTTTATCAATGTGGAAGATGAAAAGTACATATTAAATGCCATGCACTATGTTATTAATAAATAGAAATTAAAATTTTCTTCTTTTTTTTTCAAATTTTTTACTATTATTATGTATACAATTATAAAGAAAATGTTATTTGCCTATAAAATTTACAATTATTAATATTTTGTTTTTAGACACTTAGTAAGCATATATTCTAATCAGATAGAAATGTAATTAATTCAGTTTTAATAAACTTCACCAACTAAATTAAATTTGCATACAATGTAGCCAATTAATTATTACATTACAGAACTATATATAAAACTGTTAAGAAATGTAAATTTATAAAATAAATATCCTCTTTATGGATATGGCATTGATTATAATTTCTACCCATTCAGAATATATGTGTGTTTGTTAATTTTAAAGAGCATCATATTTAATAGTCTGTTGGGTTTCAAGTTTTATATTTTGAAATATGTTCTATATTCTAATTTGTGATTAAGGATTGTAAGACTTGACATAGCTGAGATAACCTCTGAATTTGTTTCTGTGGCTGTGTATTATCATAGTTCAGAATTTGGCTATTGTATAACATCATATACTTTACTTAAAATAATGAGCTAATGGAGGATGTTAAAATGCTCTTTTTCATAATATATGATATAGCTTTATAATATTAATATATAATTAGAAATATGGCAAAAATGATTGCAAGAATTGCTAATGCTGCTACTAAGTAATAGATTGTAAAGTTCTATTCAATAGTTTATATTTATTTTATTCTTTGAAAAATGGGTTTCATTATATTAATAATGTCTTGGTATTATTACTCATCATAAAAATATATTTTTCTATAATAAATCTGTACATCTTTTATTTACTTTCCATTTAATTTTTAAATAATGTATTCAATTACCCCCCCCTCTTTTTTTTTTTCCATTCAAATAGGAAATGGTTCTTCAACTACTCCTAATGATATTCTTAACCAACCTTTAGTGAATAATACCAGTTTCACTCCTGTTGCTCCAACAGCTTTTTCAATGGGAGCAGGATCCCGAAATAGATCAGCTCTACGAGGAAGACGCAATCGATTTCGGAGATAAAAAAAAAAAGCAAGTACAAACAAAATCTATATGTTTGCAAGTGAATGCATATATATACACAGACACACAAAGTTCTACAGTTGTTTGACATTTTTCAGTCATAATCAAATTCCAACAGATCCATTGCTAAATAATTGTGAAATTATATTTAAAAATTCCCCAAACAACTTTTCATGGAAGTTAAAATGAAAATCCAATTGAAATAACATAACATCGATTAATAATTTTAGAATGCTCTATTATATTTATTACTGTATTTATGTTAAGTACAGAATAAATTAGTTGAATAATCAAACAATTTGTTTTTATTTCAAGATTACTTATTGACTTCTTAATATTGCAAAGATAATATAATTTTTGACACAGTTTTAATATTCAATAAAAATTACTTATCAATGTTTTTTAGAAAATATTTCATTCATCTTTAAAAAATTTAATTATAGTCGATTAAAATTTTTATGATATCAGAAATCTAGGTCTTATTAAAACAATTATTTAATTATGAGCCAAATAATATAACTTTTATATCTTATGTATACAACTGGGGACTTTTTCCCACTGACAAAAAAGTAAATAAATATTTGAACATTATAAAAACATTTTATTTTGACTAGTCTGAAAATATATTTACATATGTATCTTAAATGTGAAATTAGTCATCAAGAATGAATAAATACAGATGTTTGAAGGCTCTATTAGAATTTATGGTATTAAATAGTCATTGAGAACACTGAAAGAAAAATTGTAATTAAAATGGTAACAATTCAAAGAAAATGCATAAAAATTTATCAAAAGTTTACTCAAATGAAATAAATTGTTTAAACAAATTTTAGTAACATTCACAAGTCAAAATTTAAAAAAAAAAAATTGTTTTTTTAAGTGACTAAAAGAATGCATAATATTGCTTGAATTTGCCTATAGTGATTAATAATAATAAAGCCATTTTTAATTTATGAAAGTGAAAAATCTGAAAAATATTGCTAAATCTTTAGTTTTACTTCTTTTGCACCTAACAAAGATCTTACTTCATTTACCTAAATAAAGTGAATTGTATATAAAGATATACAATTATGCTTTAAAATGGGATGGTAAAATTGCAAACTGCAAATTATGAGGAAATGAAAGAGATAATATTTTTATTGTTAATTTTTCCCATATAAAATTTTGAGTTTCTGCTTATTTAATCATATTATATATTCAGATTTTTAAATAAATAAATATACAATATATTAAAATATTAATTGTCAATATATAAAAGTAAATGTTATAGGATTTTTTGCCACATTGCTAATTAAATTTTGTTAACATTATTCTTATAAATTTGATCTTTCATGGTTTTTCTGAAATAATTGGTGGATATAAATTTATGAAATCTCACTATATGAGTTAGTTATTCTAGGATCATGCTCAATAAACAGATAAGAAAATTTAATAATAGACATAAATTTGATAGAACATTTAAATTCTAAACTGATTTGACATACCTTACATCCCTAATATACATCCAAAAATAATATTGATTATGCACATGGATTTTAATATTGGTTTTAGATGTCTCTTATCACTAAATAGACTTATCAACAATTCCAAAGATAAAATTAAAGATAATGATAAAGTTCAATTGGTATATGCCCTGGATCATCAATTTTTGTAATGTCAGATACTTAAGGAGAGACATTTGCAAACTTAAAATCGAGAATCACTCAGCATGCTCATTTATATAACAGAACTAAATACATCAGCTTTTATAGTTTGGTGTTTCTAAACTATGAAAAAAAAAATCTGATTATTTCTTTAAATTTGCTGATGCTAAAATTATTTGTTAGCAAGTAATAATATAATACTAAAAATAAAAGAAGCTTAGCACATAATTAATTCTAAGAACTCCATAAATATAAAAGCCAAAAGCATTCCTCACAGGAAACACTGATCATTTAATCTAATGACATAGCGCAACTGCTAAGTCAATTTACACATGCAGATATGCTAATGTATTTTCTAATATTCACCATAGTTAGTCGGCTTTGACAAAGATATGCTGAATCAAAAAACCTGGCTCCCGTAATAGTTGATAATTATCTACATTATGTAAGTATTTATTGTTTAAATATTTACATTGTGCATTCTATGTTAGTATTTAAACTAAATATCTTGTTTTTTTGAAGGTTTGTGATGATGATGTTTTAGTTGTATTTATGTGTTGGACTATCATCTAATATCAGTATTGAATGTCTTTAGAAAAATTTAACTTTTTTTAAATATTCCAAATACATTTAACTATTAGTAATAGCACATGGGGTATTATATGCATAACGTTTCGAGAGGAATTATTCTTCCCTTTTCTTCAGGTGTTGCTGGTCTGACAAGTGACAGTACTGGCATGGGGATATAACCTGATCCCTTAGATTCTTGAGTTGAATTTTAAGGTAACGCTCTAACCAACGGACCTATCCTGTCAAAGGCAACAGTCAGTAGAAATTTCATGTACTTATCTATGAGTTCCTCGTGATTTCTCCATTTTTTTTCTAAGAGCGAATTTGATTAGTGGTCTCTATATATTATGTATAGTCACACTAAGTTGACTTATGGGATTGTTTGCCATTGTCGTGGTGAGCAGCTTTTTAAAATTTTCTTCTTTGTACCTTTTCTTATCTATCCAATATTTTTGTATTTTCCCAATTGAACATATGTTCATTAGTACAAACATGGTTTGCAATCTTAGACACATCTGTTTTCTCTCTTCTGATCATTAGTTTGTGTTCTTGCAAGTGTTTTTCAATGGGTTGACTGGTCTCACCAATATACATTCTTCCACATTCACACAATATTATATAGATGCATTTTTTTTTTTCAGCATTTCAAGTTTAGGTTTTGTAGATGTTGGGGTTTTTCTTAGTGTGGTATAGCTTTGGAAAGCTGTTCTGATATTATACTGATTGCAGATTTTTCTTAATTTGCCTACTATTTTTGGTGTGTTTGGATACACTACAGTACCGATAATTGGTTTTTTCTTTTGATAGTTCTTTTTGTTGTCTATTTATGGTTTTCTTAATAACAGCTGACAGATAATTATTTTTTGTAAGAGTTTGTTCTATATAGATCTTTACATTTTTTTCAAATCGCTGCTTTGAACTAACTTTTTTTGCTCTGTTCCATAGTGATAGTATAACTCCATGTTTTGTGTTTCTGGTATGATTGGATATGTAGGCTAAGTATTTTCCTATATGCATGGGTTTTCAGTAAACTGTAATTTTGATTTTGCCGTGAGGGAGTCTTGTCACAAAAACATCTAAGAATGGCAACTTTTGTTTTGTTCTGATTCTGTTGTGAATTTAATTGAAGGGGATATGTTTGTTTGATGTATTTCCAGAAAGTTTGTAGTAGTGCTTAATCTGGTGGTCACACATCATCTACATAGCGAAGCCAAACTTTAAGTGGATATGGAATAGTTTTTTATGGCTGTGGTTTCAAGTTCTTCCATGTAAATATTGCTAATCAGGGATGACAATGGTGAGCCCATAGCCATTCCTTGATTTTGTTGGAAGGTTTCTATGTTATATTGAAAGTAGATTGTTTTTATGCAGAATGTTAATAGCTCCATTATGCCATCAATAGAAAGAGTTCTGTCCATGAGCCCTCTCTTGATAAAGACCATCGAAGGTCTGATAAAAGATGACATCCAGAACATCATCAGTCAACTGTCTGCCTGCCAGTTTGCAAAGAAGGGCAGCTCTACAGCAGATGCTATCAGCCTGGGTTTTCAGTAAACTGTAATTTTGATTTTGCCGTGAGGGAGTCTTGTCACAAAAACATCTAAGAATGGCAACTTTTGTTTTGTTCTGTTTCTGTTGTGAATTTAATTGAAGGGGATATGTTTGATGCATTTCCAGAAAGTTTGTAGTAGTGCTTAATCTGGTGGTCATACAACAAATGTATCATCTACATAGCGAAGCCAAACTTTAAGTGGATATGGAATAGTTTTTATGGCTATGGTTCCAAGTTCTTCCATTTAACTATTGCTAATCAGGGGTGACAATGGTGAACCCATAGCCATTCCTTGATTTTGTTGGAAGAATTCTGTGTTATATTGAAAGTAGATTGTTTTTATGCAGAATGTTAATGTTAATAGCTCCATTATGCCATCAATAGAAAGAGTTCTGTCCACAAGCCCTAGACCATTGAGGCTCTGATAAAAGATGACATCCAGGAGAACATCAGTCAACTGTCTGCCTACCAGTTTGCAGAGAAAGGCAGCTCTACAGCAGATGTTATCAGTCAATTCCGCCTCATTGTCGATCATGTTCCAGGAAAAAGATGTCCCGGCCAATTGCAGTTCAATTAGACTTTGCCGGTGCCTTTGACTGCATCAGGATCGAGGTGCTCCTTAGTGTACTGGTAGAGCTCCAAGTGCCCAAGGCATATCTGCAGATTGAGAACCTTCTACAAAATGGAGAAGTGTTTCTCTCATTGGATGGTTGAGTTGCTCCAGGATTTCAGCCCAGCGTTTTTATCCCACAGGGCTCGCCACTGAGCGCACTCCTCTTTGCAGCCTATATAAACCCATTGCTGTTGTGCATCAAGGCAACCCTTTTGGGTATTGCCATACCTCTGCTGAGAGAAAGCATTCATCAAGTTTCCTACATGGACGATGTAGTGGTGTTTTTCTCATCTCAGGATGAGATTTCTAGGCTAGAGGAAATCTTGGATCACTTTGCTAGCGAATTTGGTCTAAGAGTCAATGAGACCAAATCGGCTATGTGGTTGATAAAATCGGAAAAACAAATCCTGGGGAAGATTCAGGGCAACTCCACAAAATTTTCTCGGGTTCATACTGGCTTCCCCCCTTTTATCATGAGGAAGGAGCTTGAAGAGTCCCTGCTCAAGAAAGTTGTAAACTCATTTACCTCACTATCAAAGATCCAGCTGTCATTGTGGAGAAGGTTGCCCTTCTCAATGCCATAGTATTGCCAAAAATAACATTTCCTGACTGGGTTTTCCCCAACAAGAGCATTCACTCGCTATGTGAAAACTCAATGCAGAAGACTGTGTTGGGGCGGAAAAGCCCCAGTCATTAGTCTCAGCTTTCTCCAAAAACCGAAGGCTCAAAATGGGCTTGGATTATATTCAATCTCCACTTTCCTATTTCAAAGAACATACAATATATTAGTGAAATTATTTTGCCAAAACCTATTTATGGAAAGCCCCTTGCCATTGGTGAGGGTTGAACCAACGGATCATCATCCTTGCAAACAAACAAGCATTTGGTTGCAACAACAAGTGTCAATGATTGTAGAAAAAACTAAGACATCAGCAGCTCTGTTTGGCTTCAAGCTTAACTATTGGGAAGCATTTAGTATGACACAAAACAATGAGTCCACAGTGGAGAGTCTTCTCTCAGTTGGCATTCCGAGGTTTGCTAGGTTGACAAAAAGATTAAGACTTGAACCTAAGCTAATGGATTTCCTGATAAAAGTCAACCTCGGAGCCCTTCCAACCTGCGCCTTTCTGTGTTACAAGCAGGGATACACAGTCCAATCTCCCGATGTGTAATAAAAATGAAGAGACAATGAGCCATATCCTAAATCAATGTGAAATATGGAATAATCTACGTTATTGTGCACTTAAAAGAATCAGGAAGCAGACGTTATATGTACAAATATATCTCAAAGGCAATAAAGAGTGGCCTTTATGGTAAAATTAGACTGGCCACCTTTATAAATTTTACTATATGGATAGTGCAAAATAAGATTGTCTTTGACAATGGATTGAACAATAGGCCAGAAGAGCTTTTTCTCAAGTTACTTGGTGAGGCCAAAGACTACGATTGGAAAATATGCCAGCACTGGTTAGCCAGTCAGACATGGGATCAACTGAAAATCTAAAGATCAAAGACCCATAGGTGTTTATTGGACTGTTATGGCAAGATTGATTAACTGAATATAAGGACTCCTATGCAGAGTCTAAAAGTTGTTACATTAATGTAATCCATGGTAAGTACAAATTGTGACATCAAATCAGAATTTCATAGATTCTCTAGTAAGTTACTGGCTACATTAAGCAATTTTTAATAAGATTAATAAGCAGATGGCGGAAAGGGGACTATAGCGAAAACCTGCTTTGAGGTGTGTAAAAGTTTTACCTGAAGCTGCCTGAATAGCCACTGTAGTTTCCATTTGTTGGTATTTATTGTTAAAACACTGAATTTGATGATCAACTTGTTGACACAAATAATTCTTAAGTAACTTATTTCAATGTAATCCTTTATAGCTGTGTGAGGCAGATGGCCTCTTTTTTTTTCCATTTGTTTTTTTCTTATTTATTGTTTTCATTGTAGAGTCGCTGCCCATTTGTAAGCATATAACCTATAATAAGAAAGATGTAAAATGATATCTATATGTATCTTCTTAAAGTGTGAATAAAGTTATTATTTGAAACTAGAAAGATCAGCATTTAATCTTTTTCTTACAATAGATGATGCTTCTTCACATGATATATTTGTGAATAAACTTTCCATATTGTAGCTTACCAGTAAATCACTTTTTTAAATTGCCATGTTCTTGATTAATTCTACAAAGTGTCTAAAATCCTGACAAATGGTTCTTGTATGGCAAGGGAAAGTTGAGAAGAAATCTTGACAAATTTTGGCAAGGTGAATTTCTAGAACTAACAATACGTCTTAATAGAACATGATGATCCTTATGGATTTTAGGTAGGTAGACCATAATGGTGAGGAATTTTGCTGAAATATAATGTTATTTTACTTTTTTCTGAATCACTGAAATACCCGCGATGCTTTCTAACTTTGTATTTGTATTCAGTATCGGATTTTTTGCCATTTTTCTGTATTGGCTGACTGTGAGGAGTTCTTGTTTTTGTTGTCATAATCGGTTATATTCATTACAATTGTTGCATTGCCTTTATCAGCATGGAAAATAATTATACATTTATTTAATTTTAGAGTTTTAATTGCTTTTCTCTCACCATAGGATATGTTTTATTTCAATTTTTGTTGCTTTTTTTTCTAAAGACATTCAATACTCATATTAGATGATGGAAATAGTCCAACATATAAATATTACTGAAACAGCATCATCACAAACCTTCAGAAAATCAGTAAGTATTCGTGTATGGATATGTCAAACTTTACCCATTATGAAAAATAATGTCTAAAGCTGGCCAAAGTAGAAAATCATTTAACTTTTTTATGTAAATGGAAATCTGAAGGAATAATTGCTAAAGGTTTGCAACTAAAACCTCCAATTCACTCCCAGAAAGCTGAGAAAATTATTCAGAGAGCAAGTGAAGCTCTGTTAAAAGAAGGAATAACTGCTCAAAGGTTTTTTAAATATCAAACCTTGCATTCCATTAATAATGTAGAATGTTTTCTAAAAAATAAATGTGCTGATGAAGACTTCACAAGAATTTCTTAAGCAGTAAGAAAATCATATTCTACATTACATGGAAAAATAAAAGAATGTCAAAAGAAGAAACTTGCTAACCTACATCGGCATATCAAAAATCATAATGTACCCAGCAGTGTACCAGCTTCATCTGTTTAAAATCTCAGTTCTGAACATCTAATAGATAATGAAATTTTTCTTCTTGAAAGAGGATTAAACTTTGCCATAACACTGTCTAATATCCCTTTGTTAGATATAATGGCAGCTACTGAGTAAGTCACACATAAATTACCTTTACAAGAAGCAGCAGAATAAAAAGAACACTTGACAAGCTACAAAAATTGAAGTCAAACATATCCTGTGGTGAGAGGAAAGCAATTAAATCTGTCAAAATAGATAAATCTGTACTTATTCTCCCTGATGACAAAGGCAATGCAGCAGTTGTGATGGATACAACTGATTATGACAATAAAATATAAGAACTCCTCACAGCCGATTACAGAAAAGTGATAAAAAATCCATACAAAAACAAAGTTACCAGCATTACTTATAAAGTATCACAGGTACTCCATTGATTCAGAAAAAGGTAAAATATCATATTTCAGCAATATTCCTCACCGTTATGGTCT
Source organism: Epiperipatus broadwayi (assembly GCA_028023455.1). Taxonomy (NCBI): domain Eukaryota; kingdom Metazoa; phylum Onychophora; class Udeonychophora; order Euonychophora; family Peripatidae; genus Epiperipatus; species Epiperipatus broadwayi. The sequence goes on along the minus strand of JAQFVV010006216.1, from coordinate 5,743,524 downwards.
ACCTAAAATCCATAAGGTTCATGTTCCATTAAGACCTATTGTTAGTTCTAGAAATACACGATTTCTTCTCAATGTTCTAAACCTTTTGGTAAACAAGACCCAGTCCTTTGTCAGGGATTCTAGACACTTAGTAGAATTAGTCAAAAACATGACAAATGAAAAAACTGACTTAATGGGAAGCTTTGATGTAAGTTTATTCACAAATGTACCATGTGAAGAAGCATTGTCTATTGAAAGAAAAAGATTAAATGGTGATAATAGCTTACAAAAATGTACCATGTGAAGAAGCATTGTCTATTGAAAGAAAAAGATTAAATGGTGATAATAGCTTACAAACCAGAACAATTCTTTCTATTGATAGTATAATGGAACTATTAATATTCTGCATAAAAAGAACCTACTTTCAATATAACACAGAATTCTTCAAACAAAATCAAGAAATGGCTATGGACTCACTATTATCACCCCTGATTACCAATATTTACATGGAAGAACCTGAAACAGCCATAAAATCTACTCCATATCCACCTAAAGTTTGTTTTCACTATGTAGATGATACATTTTTTGTATGGCAACATGGTAAAGCTTTACTATAAATTTTCTGGAAATACATCAACAATATATCCCCTTCATTTAAATTCACAATAGAATCAAAACAAAAACAAAAATTGGCATTTTTAGATTTTCTTGTGACAAGACTTCCTCATGGCAAAGTCAAGACTACAGTTTACCGAAAACCCATGGACACAAAACATGAAGTTATACTATCACCATGGAACAAAGCAAAAGAAATTTGTTCAGAAACTAGCGATTTGAAAAAAAAAAAAGATCTATATAGCACAAACTTTTATGAAAAATGGTTATCTATCAGCTGTTATTAAGAAAACTTTAAATAGACAACAAAAAGAACTATCAAAAGAAAAAATTATTGGTACTGTAGTGTACTCCTCATACATACCAAAAATAAACTAAGAAAAATCTGCAACCAGTATAACATCAGAATAGCTTTCCAGAACCATACCACACTACGAGGAGTTATAACATCTACAAAGCCTAAACTTGAAATGCTGAAAAGAAAAAACTATCTATGTAATATCTTATGAATGTGGAAGAGTGTATATTGGTGAGATCAGACATCCCATTGAAAAGCACTTGCAAGAAGCACAAACTGGTGATGAGAAGAGAGAAAATAGATGTGTCTAATGTAGCAGACCATATTTGTACCGATGAACATGTTCAATTGTGAAAAGACAAAAATATTAGATAGAAAAGAAAAGCTACAAAGAAGAAAATTTAAAGAAGCTGCTCACATCACAAGGGCAAACAATCCCATAATTCAACCTAGTGTGACTATACATAATATATGGAAACCACTAATTAACTTCGCTCTTAGAAAAAAGTGGAGAAATCAGGAGGAACCTCATAGATAAGTATATGAAATTTCTACTGATTGTTGCATTTGTTAGGATAGTTCTGTTGATTACAGCGTTAGCTTAAAATTTCAATACTCAATAATCTAAGTGTTCATGTTCGATTTCCATTTCAGTACTGTCACTGGTCAAGCCAGTAACACCAGAAAAAGGTGAGAACAATATCTCTCGAAACGTGTATATACTAACCTGTTTGATGTGCTATTATTAACAGTAGAATGTATTTGGAATATTTAGTTGCATTTTTCTAAAGACATTCAATACTTAGATTCAGGAAATAGTCCAATATATAAATACAACTAGGTTTATTTATTTATTTTGCTGTGTTCTCAATTGAACCTTATCAATATTATATCTGTGGAAGTTTAGGTCTTGTAATTTGATAAATTCATTATAGATTGATTGCTGCTTCATGATCACATTGTAAGATATGAAAATATTTCATTCTCTAGACTATATTTCTAAAAGATACTTAAAATTGAAAAATAACTAAATGAACAGCAGTACAGAAGAAGAGATAATGGAAGAGGTAAACGAGGCAAGGGAAGAAATGTTTGAGAAGGAGGCTAGGGGTAAAGGAAAGATGTTGAGATCAGGGACACAAATAGTGGTGGATAGTCAGAGGGAGATATAGAAGGGGAAGTAAGTACGAGCAGGAATGCTGAGGCTGAATCTTGAGAGAGTCCTATCTATTTTAAGGAACAGTCTAGGGTGATACAGAAGCAGGGTCTGGAGGAGAAAGCAAATGCAAGCTAGAAATGTTAGGAACCATGTTCAAAATGATGGAACAAAACAGAGTTGAAAGGGAAGAGAAGGAAATGAAAAAGGGGAGGAAGGGAATGGTAACAGATAGAAAAGAAAGGGAGATGTTGACTAGAGATAGGGAAATGGGCAATAATATCCTAGCCCTAGAAGAGAAAATGGAAAACCTAAGAATACACTGCCGAAAGGGTTATGTAGAAGTACATGAAAAATTTGAAGAACTCCTGGGGGACCATAAAAGGGAAATAACAGGCTCTACAGACATTGAAAGGGGAGGTTATTTTGGCTTGACAAAGCCAAGCAAGAAGTGTCCTTCCACGTAGCCTTATCTCAGATTTGCAATGACCTGGAAGAAAAACAAAATATCAAAAGGAACAGGAAGACTATAACGAGCCCTGTGGGAGTCACAAGAAGAGATACAAGAACAGTTATATGAAGTTAAAAGAGAATATCCAAGTGGGCAAAGTAGCTGTGAAGGAAAGAGCTGAGACAATTAACCTCCAAGGGCTGAAGAAAAATGGAGTCCAGATAGAAGGAAATAGTAGGGAAGCCTTAAGGTTTAGTTTGGGTGCTACAGATAGAGTCCAAGAAGAAATTAGCCAGGCCACTGAGAATGGAAGTAGTGAGAAAGCTTTATGGAGACACATTGGGGCTCAGAGTAGAACAGTTAGGGGAACGAAATTGGACCTAAAAGGGTAATGAAACACAAGAAAACAGTGCCAGAGAAACGAGGCCTGCCAGTCCGCCCTACTGCAGGAGGGAAAGAACTTGTAGCAATTACGAACCGAAAGTGTCTGAGCATCGGGAACAATGAGGGAGAGGATGGCTACAGATTCCCACCAGAATTAACTTTAAACTTGCAGACATACTTATCAAAGTTTATCCAAGTAAAGTTGTTCAAGAACGAAATAGCAGAAAGTTCAAGGACCCAATTGAAAGCTTGCGAGAGCTATTCCGTTTCCAGAAAGTGATACAGGCAAACCAGGTCACCCTTGCAATTTCACTATCTGTAAGGATGTTCTATTATGGGAATGTTATATGGAAAACCCTTTACTTTCAATCAGTATGCTGCAGCATTGATTAAGACTGGGGTGAAGAGCGGCAGGATGGAATCTACCATTCCATTCTCAGAGAACAATACAGGTCCATTGTCAAAGAAACACATACACAGTTCTTCATGAAACAGGTGGCTCCATTGAGATCCTTGACTACATTCCCTTTCACTGAGATTCAAATAAGGGCTATCCAGAATAATATGCTTACACTAGTGCAAAGATGATGATGGGGTGTCAGATAAGGACTAGAAATGGCCGAATTTTTACCACCATTGATTACACAACTTTCCCAGAGAGCCTCCAGAGAAAGTATGCCAAATTGAACACCAGGTGCCAAGTGGTCATGTCTGATCAGAACCAAGCTTCAGGGTTCCCCATCTCCAGGACAGACACCAAACCAGAGTGAGAAGGCTATACCAAAATGAGCGGTCATTAAACACCAGAGGGTCCTATTAGGACATTCCCCTTACTGGCCACCCGTGAAACTAAAAGGGTGTGAAAAACACCTCAATTAGTAGGTATCATAAGGACTGATAGACTAAGTACAGTTGCAAGTAGCGTCAGGGCTTTGTCCCAAGGTTGTTGTGCATATTTATGATATAGAAGTGTTAGGCCTGGTAGACACGGGAAGTCAGGTTTCGTTTGCATCCAAGAGTTGATTGGCAAACAGAGGCATGAGGATATCAAATGTCAAAACTTGCGCTCAGGCCAATACAGTTGGTCCTTGTGGATTGGAAGTAGGCCAAAACCGAAATTTCAAGTATAGTTAGAAGTGGGATGGAGTCGCTTTTCATTTGGCCATATGTTTCTGATCATGAAAGGTTTGCTGAAGGACATAGTGCTGGGTTATGATTTTTTGAGTTGACACAGGGACATCATTGATTTGGAGGCAAATGTGGTAACCCTGAACCAGGAAGAAAGTCATATCCTCTACAATGAGAACAAATGCTATACCTAGAACCAGACCTCAAGGAGGATCTCATAAATGACAAGATTGGAGTAATCTCTCATATTAAACCAGAAGAAGGTGAGAGATTACAGGAAGTTTTGGAGGACTGCAGACAGGTTTTCTCCAATACCCCAGGAAAATCAAAGACTATATTCATCGAATAAGACTCAAAGAAGAAACGTATTTCCAGTCTCGAACATATCTGATACCATTCCAATACCAGGAAATGGTAGAAGCCCAGATTTGACAAATGATAGAGTGGGAAGTGATCAAAAAGGAACCCTCACCCTATAACAAACTGCTAGTCATCCTGAAGAAGAGACGGGTCTATAAGGATATGTCTGAATATGAGGAAGTTAAACGCCATTATTATCCCAGAGAAATACACCACTGCGGATACAAGAAATCTTCCCATGACTAGCCAGAAAGAAATTTTTTTCTATGCTCAATCTCATGGCAATCTACTGGCAGACGTCACTGGACCTGAGAGACTGCTAGGAAACTGCGTTCAGATTTAATGGCCATACTCATCTCTTCCAATGAGTGCCTTTTGGACTGATTAACAGCACTGCCAGACTCATGAGGTGTTTGGATCAGACATTGTCTGAAGAGAAAAAAACATTTAATCTGTTACTTGGATGATATGATGGTAGCATCAAAGGACCTGTCAGAGCGCCTACAGCATCTAAAGAGGTTCTTCAGAGAGGGCTGGCAGATCTATATGACTGAATCTGAATAAGAGTCACTACCCAGCAGGAAATACTCTTGGGGCATGCAGACACATCCAGACAAGATCAGAGCCATAAGAGATTTTCCCAGGCCCATCACTCGGAAATGCGTGCGGTCCTTCTTGGGCCTATGCAATTATTACCATCTATTCTACCCTGCTTTTGCCCAGGAAACTGCAGTACTGGTTGATTTAATTTAAAAGGACACAAAGTGGGAATGGAATGAGAAACATGTCCGAGAATTTGATAGAGTGAACGAACGATTTCTCCACACTGTTATGGTATATCATCCCGAATTTGGGCAGCTATTCTATCTACAGATGGATAGCAGTTGTGTGGATTTAGGGGTGGAACTGTTACAAGTAAATAATGATCAGCAGCAACGGGTAATATGTTTCAGCAGCAGGACATTAAAGAGACCCAAGTTGAACTACATAGTGACTGAACAGGAGACCTTGGCAATAGTATGGGCCTGTGAAAAATTCAAGCAGTTCCTTCTGCAAGATTATCATCATCACCGATCACTGTTGCTTGGCGTTCCTGAAGCGGAGCTATCTGACTAACAATCGCCTGGATAGATGGAGTTTGGCTATGCTAGTGTATTTATATGTGCCCCACCAGATGATATCAGTCTAATCTTTGAAAGATTAAATAAAGAGTCTGGATTAAAGTGTAACTGGTGTTAGAAAATTTCTGTATTTCAAAATAAAAAGTCTACTAATGTTTTAGATTTCAAAATGATTAAGCATACATCCATAAAATATTATTAGTCCCAGAAACATGGAAAACATTTATATAAATTTTGTAAATATTAAGTATCAACAAACATTTAAAAATTGAATAGCATTAGTAATGTTAAGAATAAAGAGAAATTATGGATATATATGCCATTTATTCCCCATATTCTTTATTATATTAAAAATGTTTGCACCAAGCATTTTAATGTAAGATTTAGAGCATCCATAAATTGAAATAGGCTTAGGAACATCCCCAAGATCAAATTAAATATGCTATATGTTGTGTAGATCTTGGAATGTAGCTACTGTAAGAAAATGAATTTAAAAAGACTAAATCAATACAAAGAAACTTGGAACAACTTTATAGATAACAAGTTATTTTTAAACCATGAAATAGAATGAGGATATGTAATTAATTGCAATCAAGTAAATATAATATGCAAAGAGCAAGCTGATCCAAAAAAAAAGATCTTATATTTGAAAAATTAGAAGGTTCTTTTGCTTAATTAGGAATTGTAATAATAAAAGCTGATTTCTAAAAATCTGGAAAATAATAAAATAACAAATTTCATTTAAAATATTAGTGGTTTCGCCAAAGTAAAATGGATGTACTCATAAACATGTAATCAATTTTTTAGCTAGGATTACATAATTAACTCTTCTAAAAAGAAATTTAGAAAAATCATTTTTACAATAATATGTTGAATAAAAAGTTAAAAATTGTTATTTTCAACAATTAGAAAAGTGATCTTTAATATCTATTTTATCAGAGGAATTAATGCCTACTTAGAAAAAAAATTGCTGGAACTTTTATTCCCTAAAACATGTCAGTTATCTATTCTATTTTGATGTATATAATAGCTTAAGTTATATAAATATTATATTCATCCAAGGTTATCTGAATCTGATAATAGATTTTACAATAAAAGAAATACTTATTTAAATCAATATGCGATAAATTCATGTCAATGGAAAACATCACACTTAAACTTTATAGTATTAAAATGCCATACTAAGCATGTAATTTAGCTTTTTGTGGTAACAATTTGAATAATAAATAATATGCATAATTTAAAAATCTAAATTAACAACAACATTCAAGAAATTGATGGAAACCATTCAGAGATTTCTTGTAACTAGGAAACTATTAGAATTCATTAATATTATTATAAATGAAAATTTTATTTTATTTCTGGAACATTATAATTTCTTTTTATTAAGAAAGTTTGTCGCTCATTTTAAGATAATGATAAAATGTGATTTCTTTGCTTTTTTTATACAACTATGAATTTCTCTCTAAATGTAAACCATAATGCATCATTAATTATTTTTTCTTTTTGCAGAAATAAGTTTATTGTTAATGAAGAGAACAGCATGAATTTTTGAATTTTGTAAAGCAGTTTATTATATTTTTTTTACATAAATATAACCTTATTTGTTATTTTATATAAATGTCTTTGAGTGATTCAAGATTTTCCAACCATTCATTTTGCCTCTTTTTTTTCTATATTAATTTAAATTTCTGCTATAAATAAAGCTCCATTATTTATGAAGTTGTTTTTTTTTTTAATTCTTAATTTAAACAGGCTTTTTTGTAATTTCTTTTTTCACATTTATTAAATATTTGAAAGCATTAAATTATTCTGCAAATTGCTTCTTAATTAACTCTTCATTTTTACCAATATTTATATTACTTTAGTTTTTACCATTCTGTTATATTGAGCCTTTTCTTTAATATTAATATCAATATTGGACAATGTGTGCAAATTACTTTTATAAAGCATCCAGGGTCACTTTGTATAATCATTTTCTGTACTGCCATTTCAAAAAAAAAAAAAAATAGAACATGTATATAAAACAACCATCAATTACGTGCATTGTATCATAGAATTTTATTGCTATTATGAAATTTTTGATATATAATATTTGAATTTGCTTCTTTCTTTTTTTTTTAGATAATGGAATATCATCAATGATCCTGAATTGTAAAGTTATTATATAATGACAAAAAGAAATTTTTTATTACTTGTACATTTTTGTCTCCCCTTAGGATTTAGAATTTTTATATATTTCCTCATTCCATGATTACATATATATATACACACATACATGTATTTATATATGTATATAATTGAGAGGAATCTTTTATTGTAATTTAGCCAAAGTAGTAGCTTTTTAGCATAAGAATTTTAATGAATCTATTTTATTAAGTAATTATATAATGAAAAGGTTAACAATATTTAACTAAGTTCTTAGTGTTCAATTTATCATAATTAATCAAAATTGAATTTTGTTTTTGAAACATAAAAAATTTAGAAACATGTTAATTAAAAAAAAAACAGATTTGAAATTAAACTCTTACTAGAAAAATTAATTGTAAATTATGATAATGAAAATAATATTGAAAACACTGCAATAGGTTTTTAATGTAATGTTGAATAAATTTAAATTTTTAAAAACAAAGCAAATTCTTTTATATCCCTTTTTTTTAAATAAAAAAATGATAGAAAAATCTGCATTTGTCCATTTTATTAGTTTTGGTAGTAATTAATTGAATAAATAATAAATATCTTTTTCTAAGTGATCTGTGCACAGAAATTTAACAGAACTAATTTATATCTGTTTTTTTTTTTTTTTTTGTTTTTGAATTGGTTAATTGTTAACAATTGCAGAATATTTAAAGCAGTTTTTAATCCTGTATCTTGTTTGTATTAGCCTTTTCATTAGAAAGTAATAGATTATTGTTTCAGTCAAAAGCAATTGCATTTATTTTAGGCCCTTTATACTGATCTCTGGATATGGTTGGGTTTTATTATTGTTGTTATTATTGATTTTTGTTTTTTTTTGCTTATTCTTCAGAAATTAAGTTCATGTCTGCATTAAAACTTAAAGTACCACAGCTGCCTTGATTGTAATTTAATTTTTACTGCCATCAAGTCAGAATTATTTATAAAAGTAAACTGATTGTATAGAAAAAAGGAATTTTATAAGATAAAATAAATTGTTCAAAATATTAGTGTATATTCATGTCTAATATTGAAAAATATATATAACTATTCAGGAATAATATTTAATAACATTGGGAATTTTTCAATATTTATTTTAGTATTACACATATTCATAGACCTTGTACCATTCATACATACAAGTAACACGTGCATATATAAGGAAATTGTTATTATAGATTGATCATTTCTAATATAAAATGATTAATATTTAAAATGGTTTAGATTTTGAAATCAGCCAGTTGCCTTCATATGTATATAATATGTGTGATAAGATTTTACATACTTTATATTTTTTTGTTTGGCATATACTATCATTATTGCATTATTATATATCATATGCACATTGTATGTACAGTAAATATATATGTTTGTGTATAAATATAGGGGAAGAGAAGACTAATCTCACTGCTTCTCTCTTCAAATATCATATAGAGTTTTGCTGTTAACCCTTTTTTAAAAAGGTTAGATAACATTTACATAATATGAAAAATTGAAATAAGTTCTATGTTGTTGATCTATTTCAAATAGCCAACTTTATTTTACAGTAGTTTTGAGATACTACTGATACTTATAGAATATATTTATATTAAGAATTTTGATGTAAAATATTTAATTTATTATCTTTTTTATTATTACGAACTTCAAAAATTCTTGGCTCAAACATCTTCTAGCTTTTATATTTTTTTCTCTATTCTTCTACTCTACTTCTTGACCATTATTTTGATGTTGAGCCTCTTTTTGGATATTTAAGTATATTGCAGGGTTTTTTTATTGTCCTCTATCTTCTCACTACGCTGAAGCCATTTGATATATATTTAAAATTTTATTTTGTAAACTAAAATTCGGTTTATTTATTATATGTTTTTGCAATCATAGTAATTATAATATATTATTCTGTACTAGTTTGCCCATTAATTAGGAAATAAAGTGTCAGTGATGAAATAATTTTTCTTCATTCTAAAGATATATACAATTTATATCTATGTGGATTATGTATATATCTTAGGCAATGAAATTGTTAGATTTGAAGTATTGAAAATATATTTGAAGATTCGTTTTGTTATAAGATTAAACAACTAATATTATTAAATATAGGAAGAATTTTATTTAGAAAAATTTAGCATCCATATTTTATACACATATTTATTTAAATTCCCTATTCATTTTAGTATAGTATAGTATTAAATTGACAGACTAAAACTAAAGATTACTAGATTAATTTCCATTTAAAGTAAATACAAAAAAAGAAAGTCTATTTGACAAGTTGAATGAAACATGTTGTACTAATTCACATATCACACAATCTTCCTTATTGATCATAAAATTATTTATATTTATTTAGAGATATACACAAAATTGCAATTCTAGCTGAAATGACAGACAACTAATAAACCTAACATTTGAAATTATAAGCTATTCGGTTAATTATATTTCATCATTAAGCAAAAATAATGTATATACCTTTTTTAAAAAAATTTATTAATAATATCTTATTATTATTCCATGTAGTTTAAAATTTAATTTTGTGCTATCATTTTCAAATATGTCAATTACAGTTTATCTCCATCAAGTTCTTTTTTGACCTCCATTGCACAATTTATATATTCTTTATCTGTCCAATTCTTGACATTTTTGTTAACTATAGTATTTTTTTATATAAATAATATTGTATCTTTGAATAAGCCCATGATATGTAACTTTATCTTCTATCAAATTCCATATTAATTAAGTTTTGAAATTAAATTAGATGAAGCATATGTACATGGAATTTCATATTTTTAAATCATAAATAATTGTATGACTTATTGCTTAGGAATTCATAGGAAGTTTTAAGTCCTGTGAAGTGTGGTTCTGGAATAGATTTATTTTTAATTGGGAAGTTACCACAAATAATCATGGATTACTTACTATTTACTATAAATACAAAATTAAAATTAATTAACTTTATGGTTTTATTATTTGAAGAGACAATTAAAATATAGAAAAAGTAATTAAAAAAATTAAAAAAAGTGATCAGTAAAAAGAGATGAGATGGCAGCTCCATTTTTCTTTTTTTTTAATTATTTGATTGCAAGAACCTAAACTAAGAAACTTACTAAGAATGATTTTAGAACAATTGTTTAAGCTAAATATATGTGAGAAAAAAAGGGAACCATTGTTATATGGTAACAAGTAGGCATGTTTTAAGTGCAGAATTATCATGAATGCTAAAATGATAACTATAATAATGTTATTAATAAGTGGAAAATACAAATCATTCTATAAAAATGATTCTTGATATCCACTGTCTTTTTTGTTATTATTATTTATAATTGGGATAAATTTGATATAATGAGAAATAAGTATTGTCTCCAATTCAATCATTTGTATTCTCTTTAGATTTATTAATAGACTTATGTAAAATCCAATTTTTTTTTAATGTAAAAAATTTAAATTTAAAACAGCTTTAAGTAGCTGATAGCAGGATGCATTACTTATTAGTCTTTCCAATTGCTATTAATGAAGAGATTCAACATTATTTTTAGTTTATTCTCTAGCATAAAATAGTCAGATAGCATTTATCAATCAGCATATGATTGCTATTTTAGCCAATTATTTGAAAAAAATCCTAAGCCTGAAAAAATTTCTAAATTTTACTTGACAAGATTCACAATTCGCAACAAGAAACTATGCTACAAAGTCTTTCAAATTTAATGGTACTTAATCCTAAATTAATTTAATAGCTTTTTATATAAATATGTATGAGTTTTGTAACTATTGTATGGGAAAATTTGTCCAATAATTATTATTATAAGAAATTTTTAAATTATATTCACTGTCAATCAAATTGGTCATATTTTTAAATTAATAAAATATAATTAGACATAAATATACACTAAGATAACAAATACAATTGTGTTTTATAAATAATTTCATTCAATATATATATTTTAAGCACTTAATGGTATCAATGTAATTATTTCTAATACAAAAATTTATTAGAAGGAATTTATTCAGTATGAGATATATATACAAACATACATATATGATAGTGAAAATTAATATTTTTAAATTTAAGTTTTTTTTTCTAATGCCTTAATTGATACTACTCAATGTTTCATTTGTAATTATTGTATTTAATAATTAGTATTGATATTGATGTTCTTTATTTTTTTTTCTTTATAAAATTCCTTTTGATATGCAAATTTTGTTTGTTTTTTCTTTTTATGTTGTTAATTCAGTAACAACTTGTATGAATTTTATTGTTAATATTTTTTTATTTGTTTTGTTTTAATGAAAACAAGAGTGCATGTTGGGGCTAGATTGTAATGCTGTATGCTTTTTTTTTTTTTTTTATAAAAAAGGAAATATTATTTATATTTTAATCATCTGAGATTGTGTGTTTTAGAACAACAGTGAATTGAGTTTGGAGAGAAATATAGTGACATCGCTGGTGGGCTGTCATAAATAAACTGCAACCTTAAAGCTCGCCACGATTGCATGCATGTGATATGATTGTGTGTTTTTTTATATTAATTTAAAACTCATTCCATATGTTTTTTCATATTATATTTTTTAATGAAATTGCTCAAAAAATAAGAGCACTTCTCTAGTTGAGTATATGTGATGACATGGTTGTGGTTAAAGCCCCATTTTTTTTTTGTACAGTTCCAAAAGAAAATTCCAATTTCATTTGTAAAGAAAGTTTTTTTTTTTAAAAAAAAGAAAAAAAACCATATATGTACATATATATTTTTATATTTAAAAAGAAGAAATAAATTTAATATGGCCTTCAAGCTCAGTACACTGATTAAAGAAAGAAATTTCATATTTTGTAGTTGTTGTTTTTTTTTTTGTCATTTAAATATATGGAAATGGAAGTATAATCGTTAAATACTTATCTTTTCATAATTGTAAAATATCTATTGTGAATATGTAGTTAACAAGCTATAAAATAGAAAATAAAATGGTTGATTTTATTATATTTAATAAGGTGTTTTTCAACTTTTTTGAGCTGGTGACATTTTTTCAAGTTTTAGAAATTGTTGTGATGAAAAATGAATAGATCTGTGATTGTGAATTTTTAATATATATATACCTATCTGTAAGTGCATAAGCATTTAATGAATTTTGATATAGTTGAATGGTATCTTGGCTTACTGGTTGAAATGCACCTGTATAAATAAACATTCTAAATTTTTTAGTGCCTTAAGAATAATTTGAATTATTTTCAAACAAAAGAGTACACAAATGATAAATTAATGAATATTATATTATTAAATAAATTAGAATATTGTTAAATGATAAAGTTTATCACAATACTTCAGAGGGTGGGTGGAAGAAAAGTAAATATTTAAAGAGATAATAATTGTTGAGTGATATATTGAATTTATCAAGGTTGTTACTGTCAGCCATTTTGTTTTCATTTTAAATTATTTAACAAGTTCAATAAAAGAAATATCCAAATATTTATCGTTGTTTTAATTTTTAAATATATGTATATGCATGTGCATTAATTTCCATGATCAAAAACATTGTTTTCTATAATTTGATTTTATGATCATTATCAATCAGTATAGGTTAATGCTTACCTCAATATTTCTGAATGGTTATTTATAGAAAGTATTTCTATTTCATCAATATACAAAAAATAATAATTTCAGCATCTCTTTTCCTATGCAGGTTTTTTTTAAAACATCACTAAAGCTAATTTGTGACTCATTATTCATTTAAACTTTTTTTTTAATCTAGTATTGTTCTTCATATTACGTACCATCTCAACTTTACTTATTTAATCCAAATTTAATGTCTTACAATCATAAGTTAAAATGTTAAGATCTATATTTGTTTTCTCTGTAAACATTGCACTATTAAGATTATAATCAGAAGCACTTATTCACAAATGAGTTTAACTGTTTTAACTTTGAAATTAAAAATTTAAATTAAGAAAAAAAAAATTTTTAAAAAAAATAATGCTTTTATTTAAATAACCCACTAAAAAGTTGAAAAATAATAATCCGTATGATAAAGGCATTTGAAGCTCAAATAAATCATAAAAATCAAAAAGGCCTCAAATGCTTGTATCATCCGGATTATTATTTTATTTTTCTACCTTTTAGTAGGCTATTTATATAAAAATATTATTTTAAAAAAATTTTAATCTTATTTTATTTTTTAAATATAAATAAAATATATAATTTCAATTTAAATAAAATAATTTTCTTCATTAGTCTTTTTATTATGTTTCTTGTCCTTTCCATAAGAGAGCGTCTACTATCAATGATTTTGACAATTGTATTCGTTTTGATTTTGGAAATAAATAAAAAAAAAAAACAGATAATTCCCCAACCTTTTTTTACACATTTTTTTAAAAAAATATTTATGAAATATTAATTATTAAACATCTAGTTTTAATTAATTCATTCAATATTAACAAAAGTTTACTCTATAAATGTAATATTTACTATTGGCTCATTTGTTAAGGACTTTTATTGAGAAATATAAGGATGTTAGTTTGATTCTAAATGGGACCTGATTTTTTTTTCATTGTTAAAAATTCAAAAATTTGTATATCCCTAGAAAAACACAGACAAGTTAATATAAAAGCATTTAAAATAAGTAAAGATAATGACAAAAATAACAATATACTAGAAAGAGGTTTTTGTAGTGACTATACAAACCAATCTATAAACTACAAATACATCCACATATACAGCATATTACAAACATTTTTTTTCTTATTTGATACCTTAAGATGGTGCCTCTTCTATAGCAAGCTTTCTTTTCTTAAAAACATCAATTCCTTGTTTAAATCTAGCTCTCCATTGTATTCTATCTTCACTCATCTTTTATAACATAAACAGAATTTGTTTTTCTTAAAAATGATTTTCAAGTTCACTATAAAATACTTTTTTTAGAAAGTTGGCTACAATTTAATGAAATTATTTTATAAAAGTAAATTGAATAATGTCATAGCGAACTAAAGAACACATTGATCAATCTTTAGAGCTTGGGAATATATTTTTAAAATTTTGCTAGCTATTGATTTTGAGCTCTATGAATTTGACTGACAAGGCAGAAAGCATGCTTAGCTATATATTGAAAGTTTAAAACAAAATAATCTTTTTCTTATGAATGGAAATGTTTATGGTAAATTACAATTTAATAGAAGACATAAATAATTGTAGAACTAATTATTTTTAATTAACATTTTCTAATGTCCTTATATTATATTTATAGAAAATCTAAATCTCATTTCCTTGTAATAAATTTGGTAAAATAATAAGTCATATATTGTATTGGAATGAAAATATGCAATAATATAGTCAGCAAATGAATGTAAATAATATATAAAATGTCTGATAATATATATAAATTAAATATCCCTATATATTTCTGGCCTAATGCACCATTTATAAATGAATAGAAATAAATTCAAGAAGAATAAGCCAAATAGTGGCAAATAAAAATATGCATATATTATATAAAATAAGCATCTGTTAAATTAATCTGTGATCATGAAGACAATTAGCCTTTCATCATAAAACCTGTAATTTAAAAGTAATGTGGATCAAAACTCCATCATTGCACTAGTAGCAGTACTTTTAGTCTGCACCTTCAGTTATATCTTCATAGTAACTAACTTATAATATTTTTATAGTCATGGTAGAATAAAAAATCAGTAATTAAGTTTTCTTGATTTCAAAAAGTTAATTCAATTCACTTTAAATTCTTTCAAAAACAATCTTGTGGGACTTTTATCAAAATATTATAAAAAATCTTTAATCAAAATAGTGAAATTTTATAATTACCAGTATATCTATTGTAATATAAACTTAATTTCAAAATTAGAATTAATAAAATAATTAGATATTTTTAAATGTTTAATTTATAATAAGTTTAAATTCAAAATTATTTAATACTTAACTATTATTCCAGTGTAATATAGAACAGTGTTCTTCAACCCTTGGTCCGCGGCCCGGCACTGGGCCGTGGAACTTCTCTGCAGGTCCGCGGGCTAGACGGGCAGTAAAGTTTGTAATAATAAGAGTTTAAACTTAATTAATATAGCCAATTTTTATTTATTTTTTCATCTCATTTTTACCCAATTAAATAAAAAAGAAAACAGAACAAAAACAAAATCTAATCAATCATTCATAAATTAATTTGTTTTTTTAGTTATCACATGTTTATGGGGAGGGGGGGGTAGAATTAATATTTTTATTACTTTTCTAAAAAAATTTAAAAAAAAGTTTTTTATTATATAAACTCCATATATATATATAAAACTTTATCTTATATATTTAACATTGTTGTTTTGATCAGTTATAACAATTATGCATATCTTTAAGAAAATTTATCTATAGACTTCTGCCGGTCTGCGAAATCTTATTGTTACTTTTGCTGGTCCGCGGAACCTTATCCTTATTTTTACCGGTCCGCAGGTGTGAAAAGGTTGAAGACCACTGATATAGAAAATACAAAATTTTTGTTTGTGTTCATTTTTTTCTTTCAACTTTATATGTGCACACACTTATTATATGCTACGAGACAAATGTCTCAATATATATTCACACAGTCAAAGTTACCCATACACTATTGTGACTATAAAACTATCTCAATATAAAATATTGTCATATCAAATAATAAAATACCCTATCTTGTTAAATGCAATAGTAGCCCATTAGTGCCTATATATCACTTCACTATATACATCTTTTCTAATCAACAAGATGCCAAGATATAAAATTGGCTTCCATTACTGAAAATAAATGGCTAGTTTTTTTAAAAATTAATTACTAAACTAAAATCTTTATAGGTTGCAATCAAAACATTGACAAGGATAGTATAAACATCAATATGGTGTAAATCCATATACTAAAAAAATATATATATTTTTAGATATTTTCCAAAGATCATCATAAAATTTGAGCTTATATAAGTACTTGTTACACAGCAATTTTAAATACACTACATTTTTCAGCCATATTTTTAATATATAAAAGTTGTATACTTTTTGATTGTCTAATATACATCTTTTCTAATCAACAAGATGCCAAGATATATGGCTTCCATTACTGAAAATAAATGGCTAGTTTTTTAAAAAATTAATTACTAAACTAAAATCTTTATAGGTTGCAATCAAAACATTGACAAGAATAGTATAAACATCAATATGGTGTAAATCCATATACTAAAAAAATATATATATTTTCCAAAGATCATAAAATTTGAGTTTATATAAGTACTTGTTTCACAGCAATTTTAAATGCACTACATTTTTCAGCCATATTTTTAATATATAAAAGTTGTATACTTTTTGATTGTCTAAAATCTTACATTAGCAGAATATAATTTTATTTTCAACATTTTATTTTTACTAGAATATTTTTGTTAAATCTGCACTTTTATCATTGCTTGTTTTGTTTTTTTGCAACCTTATTAACTTTGCATATTCATCTTGCATTTTCAGCAGGCAATATCAAATATGAGCTACATTGTCTATTAAGGTTAACAACATTATTGTCAGTTTTTAACTAAACCAATATATGCTCTAACTACTTGTTATTATTCCTAGTTGAATTTTCAAAAAAATCTTGGCACTTACTTAAGTGCCAAGATTTTTTACAATTTTCATTATCTAAACTTTTGGTATTACAAAAAATAGCTGGCATATGCTATGATAATGTCTGGTTTAGTCTTATATAAAAGATGTAGAACATTGGAAGTAATTTCCTTTAAATATATATTAAACAAATGAAATATTACTTTGGGACAAAATTCTGGCTTGTGTTGCAAACTCACTTTTAATCAAGAATAATTGTGCCTTTAAATTAAGTTCTTAAAAGTAGGGAACACTGTTTGCGCACAATCTAATGTCAATATGAAAAAAATATCTTTTATTATAGACCTTTTGGAAGATTTCTGAATTGGATATTTCTTAAATCAGAACTTTTGTTTCAAATATATTATTACTGGTGTTTCACCCTTTTGTATTACCTATTTCCTCATACTGTAATATGTCTCGTGAATTGATAAATTTACACAATATAATTTGTATTAATTCCATTGAACTCCAATTTAAATCTGCCATCACTATTCAAATTTTATCAGTCTGACTGGATGGAAGAATTGTGTTTGATCTAAATGTTTACATTTTTAATTTTCTAATAGAGCTTAGATTTTTATCCTGTTAAATATAAATTTTTGAGGCTGTATATTATTTCAAATATCTTGATCTAAACATAGTAACAAAAATATTCATAAAAAAAAAAAGTTGTGAAAATATTAAAATCAACTGTTGGACAGCTAAAGCTTTAATCCAAATCTTTATATATATATAAATTTGTCAAGTTTTCTATAAAAATCTAAATTCTTATGAAAAGATTATTTGCCTTGATTTTTCCATATAAATGGGTTTTTTCCTAGTTTTCTGTTACCATCTTTTCCATAAATTCAACCATGGTTTACTGCCTTTTTTTAAATGTTTTTTTGCATCTAAAAAGATCTCGTTTAAATCGTTTCATTTTTACAATATTTATCTTAGCTCAAATCATATTTATGACAATTTTTCCTTCTCATATATCTTTCAAATAAATTTTTATCTCCTTAAATGAGATATTTTTTAGCAATTCATCCTTTTACGAATTGCTTCAATAAAAAAAAGTTACCATTCAATAATGTTTTATTTTTGTATTGATAATTCATGTTTCAATTTAATTTGTAAAAATTTAGTTTTATATATTGATTCAAAGTTTTATTAAATTCACAATATAATACTGTCTACTCTTTTTTTTTTTAACAATCTTTGCTTAAATTGATTGTTTAAATAATTCTTACATCAACATCCTTACTTTTAGCCTCTTATGCAAATCATCAGTTTAGCCTCTTATGCAAATAATCAGATACTATTTAAACTTATATTGTTTGCAAATTGAAAATTTTGATTAATAAAATAATTGAATGCTTCTATTACTTGGAAGTTCATAAGAAATTCAAGCATCAGAAGTGACTGAATTGGATGCTATCTTTAGAATGGCTTTATTACCCAGTTCAGATTATCATAATTTATTGTTCCAAGTTTTCTTTACACCACTAGGGCCAACTCTTGCAAGTCAATGACCCCTAATTGTTTTAGTGCTATAATATCCATATGCCAGACTAGTTTCTAGCTTTTATTTTAATAAAGACTTCAAAATTGGAACTAATCCATTTATATATCCAGAATCATGTTATTCCTTTATGGTCCGTGAGCTGATAGCCTAACTTCAATTCACTGCATAGCTAAATAGATTAACACAAAATCAGTTTTATGCAAAGTATAGACTGGCTGACAAAGCCAGAAATTGATCTGCAAATAGGGTGAAAAAAACTTGTTAAGAAGCAACCAAGTTGAGAAAACTGCAGTTATTAATATACTCATTTCTAATTATGTCCAATCTAGATTTTAAAATTTTTGTCCTAAAGTTGAAAAAAAAAATTTGGAAGACTTTTTAATCTTGAATTTTAAATATTAATGAAGTGACAATGTTTTATTAATAATCCTTTTTCAATATATGTAACATAAAACTGCTTAATGAAAGAATTTGTTAAACATCCAATCATAATTTAAGAAGACATTTAACAGATTATTCAAGTGCAAGTTAGATCAAGAGTATAGGAACCTAATTTGTCACAATATGATTTTGCAATGTGCTGCTGGTAAAGTTTAAAAAAATGTAGAATGAAAATTGATTTCAGATTGTTCAGCTAATTTTTTTTCATTAAATATAAACATCGATTTTTGTATGTATTAATTAAATGCTCATTAAAATAAACCAAATATCAATTTTATACTTTTTATTGAGCAATCCAGTCCTTACGCTAATTATTGATGCATTTATATTATGATTTGATATTTTGCTAATCCTTAACTTGGTTATAATAGCAAAGCTTTCAAACTTTGATGATCACCAGGATTTTCATTTATTTAACATTAAATATATGAATTTTGCAAAATAAACATTTCTAGTTAATTCCCAGTTTATAATTAATGCGTTCTAGATTTTCATATCTTTTTTGTTATTATATAAAACCGTAAGTTTTTTTTAGTGGGTATTTAATTTTTTTTTTACTGATTTTAAACTGTGATAAAATGTTGGCTGATAATGATCATTTACTTTTTCATAAATTTGATTGTGCTTTCTCAAAATGTCACCATTGTGTGTACAAATGCAATTTACATATATCAAGTTGGTATTATTAGGGACCTGTTTACATTCACATTAAAAATCTCAATGAATAACAATTAATATGCACTTTTAGTTTGTCCCAAGGCTTTACTTAATTCATGATTTTCATTTTTATCTAAACTAGTAATAGAAAAATGCAAATCATTCTTATTAAAAACAATGATTTTACTTCATAAAATTTTAACTACTTAATGGCTAAATTTTAAGAAATTTGCCATTGTGATTTAATTTTTTTAGTATGTGATAGAACATTTTTTTAAAAATCCCATTTTTTTCCACACATTCAAATATAATTTTCATTTAATAATGAAAAAAAAATATTTTACTACTACTTTTAAAATGTGTTTTAAAAAAGCAAAGTCTATATTAAAAATTTGTTGAATTATCTTAATCCTGGAAATCATTAACCTGGAAAGACTAAAAAATTAAAAGCTGGTTATCAGATTAACAGAATCGCACTTACCATCACCTCCCCCAATTTTAAATTCAAGGAATTTTTTGGTCTTAGAATGTGCACATGCATCCAGTTATTTATGTTAAGTCTTAAATTACTATCTTAAGTTTCCATTGCTCACCCTATTAATTTATTTTTCCATTTGATTCCATATATACTTTCATATTACTATTCTTGACAAATGATGTATCAAATTAACTTTGGCATTTCACAAGTAAACATTTTACCAGCTAAAATACCTAGGCTATGCTATTTCCAATCAATCCTAAATTTTCTATTTCTGATGGCTAAATTATATTGGTTGTACATTTTTTGTAAATGGAAAAAAAAATCCAAATAACTTATTCTAAACTTCCAAGAAATAAATTATTTGTACTCAGTTTTCTATTATTTATAGTACTAGCTATTTTATATATTGTTTATCATAGCACCAATATTTCATTTTTTTCTTAATTTTGACATTAGAAAAAATTCTGATCCAGATGTTATTTCAACTATTTTTGAAAATTTGTCCAATTATGTTTTTAAAGTTTGCTTATATACATATTTTTTAAAAAAACGGTTCTAGTAAACTATTAACTGTGCAGCCTTTGGTGGCGCTGTTTGTGTAAAAACACAGAATTATACCGCTTTCGCGGCCGAACCTACGGCTAATATACGAGTAGATTGTATGTAGTGGTTATAATACGCGGCCAATTATTCCGCGTTCAATAACACTACGTCTACTAACAATACTATGATCGTATAGTTTGCCGTTGATTTCATTGCGGGTTGAATTCCTATGCATATTGACAGAATTTGTATTGTCACTAGAATTTAAGATGAGAGTGTGAGCATTGCCATCTTTTTCAAATGTTTATTTGTTGATGTTTATGATTTTCTGTATTTCCCAACTTAAAGATTTTTGTGTACTAGTAATTTTCAGCGTATTATTGATATTTGTCAAAATTTTATTTTTTGGCTTTTTTGGGGGGTCAAAACCCCCCAAAAAAGCCAAAATACAATTTCTCAAGCTCTCTGGCAGACGATTGCGAGTTGTTTGCGGAAAAATGCCGTTTCTGTCATGACTCGGACAAGAGTTGAAAAAGAACAAAATGTCTACCACGTTATATTTGTGGGACGTCCCAGAGAAAGTGAGGCAGTTGCATTTTTGCAAGCCCAAAACATCCTGCCATTCGTTACAGTTGATTTAGTTCAGTCATATGTGGTTAATAAATTTATTTTCTGGAAAGAATGTGTTGTTTGCGATTATTTTTATCTGTAAATAATGTAATTAACACCCAGAATGACAGTGTTAAAAAGGGGCGGCGTAGTTTGTTGGACATCTCTTTTTACTTCTTCTTTTGACATACCTATTCGTTCCGTTTAGAAGCAAAGAGGTTTTTTGTTGTTGTTTTAAATCAATAAACAGCACGTTAAGTAGATTTTAAAAATGAACCCGAGCTTAATTTTTGTTGTTAAAAAAGAATAAAAATACCGGATGTTTTATTTGTTATGAAAACAAAAAATCTTTAACAAACTTGTATGACTCTTAAAAAAGATAAATAAATAAATCCTACAGAATGCAACAAAACCAGTTAACATACATATTTTTTTGTGTTAAAAAAACAATACCGCGATTGATTTTTGTTTTGGGCGTTTTATTTATTATTAAAAAAAGCAAAAAAAATCAAATCCCGCCGACACAAAAAAAAAACCCCCCGTATTTATAAATCTAAGAGAAAAAAAGAAGTCCCGTTTTATTTATTATTATTAAAAAAAATCAAAACCCCATTTTATTTGTTATTATTAAAACAAAAAAAAATCAAAACATGCCGACCAAAAAAAACCCCTGTATTTATAAATGTAAGATAAAATACCAAACAATTCTTTTCATTTATAAGCAAATACGGCCATCTGAGGCGGAGTTTGTCGGACAGGTTTGAATTTGTTGTTGCTAAATCAATCAACAGCAAACCCCCTCATTTTTAACATAATTCAAAATGAAAGTATCGATTCTAATTTTAAATAACAACAACAAAAAAAGAAAGTCGTATGTAAAACAAATTGTGTATATTTGGGATATTCCAAAAAAAAGTTAAAACTGTCCCTTATTACTTTGAAATGTATCGAATCCAAAACAAAAAAATATAAGACGTCTGTATAAAAGAAACAGTAGATTTAGAATGGAAATCCCCCCCCCCCCCAATAAAGGCGTATGTCAAAAATTATGTACTTTCGAGATCAAAAAAAAAAAAAGGTCAAAGTCTCCTTTATAGTTTGAAATTTATCAAATGAAAACCAAAAAAATAATTATGTCCAAAACAACAATATATTTAAAAAAAATTATGTCCAAAACAAACAACAATATATTAAATATTAAAAAAAAAAATTACAGCCGTATGTCAAAATACGATCTATTAGATAAAAAAAAATCTAGCGGCCCGGTAATGTTATAACGCTCTGTTTTTAACTAGAAACAGCACCACTAAAGGCTGCACAGTTAATAGTTTACTAGAACCAAAAAAACTTTTAAAATGTAGAAAAATTATCATTACATTTGCAAATAAATGCCACAAAAACCTCTCCATTCTATAATTGCAAATTACTTTTTAGTTCATATATAACAATACATATCGATTATTCAAAATGTGGCTTGCTTTCAAAGTCAAAATTTTTCTAATTTAAAAGTATTACTATATTTTTGAATATTTTACACCTAATATAGCAGTTTATTTGATTTTTTTTTTCTTGCAACATTAAATGTTTTTTCGAAACAGTAACAATATGTTTAAAAAAATTTTAAATATTAACTTTGATATCGTGAAACTTGTTCAGATTAATTCCATTTAGCTAATGAGATATTCTGATGTGATCTACTTCAACAATTCACATTGCTTATGCTTAAATTCAGGAAAAAAATTTTATCAGAATAAATGAGTGGTCAAAAAAGTTTTAACGAACAAAAAAAAAATAGCAAAGATATATTTCTTGAATTACTATTAATATTTAATTATAGCATAAATACAATAAATAAAAAAAAATCAAGAAAATTCATTTGATCTTAAATAAAATAGAACATCTAATTTTTGTTCAGTTTTTTTCAATTAATCTAATTACTGAACTCCTCCCCCTTCAAAGACCTATTTTTTTTTTTTTTTTAATTTAACTTTATTGCTTAATATATGAGCAAAATATATAGACATGTTAGTTGTGAAAAATGTATTTTATATCAAAACAAGCTACAAATATTTATTATAAGACATAATCTTTTATTACTAATGACATAAATTTAATGAATTATTAAAAAATCAACAAAATCAGTGTTAAAAAATAATAAGGCACTTTATTTTTTCCTTCAATTTTTTTTTTACAAGTTTAGTATCAATTTACTTTTATATTTACAATTTGTCTTAAAAAAACAAAAGGGTATGAGTAAATTATTTATGTCATACTCAAATAGGACACTTACAACAAACTAACCACTGAAGAGAATAACTTGAAATGAGTTATGAATTAAAAAATTTTCAATCAGAAAATAAAGAATAATGGTGAGTAGTCTGTTATTTAGATCCCAAAAGAAAATGACCAACATTTGTGCATTACTGTACAACTATGTACATTATTTTAACTTAAAAAATTTTATTTACAAAAATACAATTTAAAAAAAAAAAAATACATTTTAAAAATCTAATTATCTACGATTTCTTTCCCTTGAATGACTCCGCCTATGCCCATTATCTCTAGGTCTATCTTTTCTAGATTTGTGTGGTCTTTCAAAACTTCGAGATCTAGACCTGTAATTCCTATCACGAGATCGAGAGCGTGATCTTGAACGATACCTTTTTTCCTTATGTACTTTTTTTATTCTAATAGGAGATCGACTATGTGATCTACTGACACTTCGGGAATATGAACGGCTATGTTTGCGTTTTCGAATACGATGCTTTTCTTTAACAACTATTTTTTCTCTGGACCTAGAACGTGTTCGTGATCTTCGAATTTCTTTGTAGCCTCGTGGTGGGGTACGTGTTTTACGCTTAGGTGTTGGGCTTCTGCTGGAAGTTTTACTTCGACTAGAACTTTTGGTAGATCTTGGACTTGGTGAATGACTTCTTTTCTTACTATGATTGAATTCTTTTCTTATGCTATGAAAGAGAAATAATAAAAAGCATTAAAGAACTAAAAGACGAATTTAGTTCATGTTATTCCAGATTAATATATTATAAATGACAATTAATTCTAATATACAACAATAAAGATGATCACTCAACATTACAAATACAAAATTTGTAGTTTTTAATAATGTGTATTTAACAATTCTAATTATTTAATCATCAATCTGTAAAGCTTTCGCTTCAAAACAAAGACAATTATCATAAAATTCTTCTTTAAAAATTAATCACTTATAAATATATGAAGTTATCATACTTTTTTTTTTCATAATTTTTATTAAATTTAAGCTTATGTAATATTTTTAATATTACCTAGTGTTGACTTCAGAATTTTTTGAATGCTCCTTTTTTTCTTTTTTCACATGAACAGGAGACCGAACTGAATTTTTGGGAGAAACTATAATAAAGGATAAAGACAGTGAGAATATATATCACAAAACTATATATAAAATAGAGCATAAATTACATACCTGTTCTTGATATCGGAGAAAAACTGCTAGCATTTGGTGTATTATTGCCTGAAGCAACTCCTTTAGCTCTCTGTTTGGCCTCTTGTTGAATACGTTTAGCTTGTTCAACTATCACTTCAAGTTTTTCTTGATCAGGTTTGGAATGAGTATATAACTTCATAATAGTATAACAAATATCCTGAATATCTTCTTCAGTGACATTAAAAATAAGATACCAAGCTGGTTTATTAGGAAGTGATACCTGATTAAAAAAACAAAATCGTAAATTTTATAATTTATCATTTTTACAATCATCAATATATTACAACATATATATATCATCATCATTCGTTATCTTTCTAAAAATGGTTCCTTAGATTAACCCAATTGTTTTATCCAAGAGTTAATATTTATAGTTAATCCTGTGCTTAAAGCTTTTCATGTTTTGCTGAAAGATATACAAAATTAACAAAGTGTATGCCACACTTGAATGAGAAGCTATAAAGATACACAGAAATTATTACATGCTAAGCGCTTTCGAGGTCTTTTAATATAGCTTCCAAATTTAAATTGTACAATCTGATTTTTTTTTTCTTGCTACAAAATATTTCAAACTTTCAGTAGTTTTGTCAGAATTATCTTTGTTAAAAATAATTTTAACAACCATTGATCAGTCTAATTTCATTTAGTTAAATTCAAGATTGTTCCATTACATCAACTATGGAATAATTTTAATCTTATTGTGAAAGTTTGTAATTAACCTATTCATTTAATATACTAAACAGAGGGATTTAAACTTAGGATTTTCAGTCTATATTCATCCTCCACACCATCTCAAACAACCGATAACATGACCGCACACATGTGAAAAAGATAAATGATCCCAATATATGTATTTCATGCAAAACCAGCACTCATCAGTTAAGTCAGATTAGAATCTCCCATACATATACACAAACAGTGCTCAGTTTATATAGACCAAAAATCCTAAATTCAAATCCCTCTTTTATGTTTGTGTTTCTTCTATCATAAATTGATTTCAGTCATTTTAATTTCCACTTCCTAACCAAAATATAAACAACTTTAAGTATAAATCTCTTACTGATTTGAAAAAAAAAAACATGAAAAAAATTAAGCTGTTATAACAAAAAATGTATAATTTTTTATCAAACATATTAACATATTTGAAAATGAAAAATTTCAAAAAAAAGTATACAAATATTTTTCAAAAAAAGCTTATATCTGATAAGATTAGCAGTACAAATATGTTAAAAAATAAAATTTGATATTTCAAAAATGCAGAAATCAATAATAAACATAATTTTAAAGTAGCCTATATTTTAACAGTATATTATTGATCAGATTTGTTTTCAAATACTACCCTAAAAAAATTTAATATAAATAAATGTGACACATATAATTTAAAGGAATAGAGCATTCAATATACTAACCAGCAAAAATATATTAACACTTGCACGTTATATATATCCAATCATTTTATAGAAGATTAGATAATATATTAGTGAAATTAGTTTAAAAATGCATGTTATAATGTAACTGTAGCTTTTTCTATTCCATCAAACAATATCAGTGTAATCAATCAGTTTATATCTATTTTGAGGGGGGGGGGGGGGTTCGTTGTGGACTACTGAATAATGACAAATTTTTACTTTTACATTAGTTTTAAAGCCAATAGTTTAAAAATTCAAAGTTAATTATGGTTTACAAACTATATAAATCTGTCATCAAGTCAGCATATAAATGATTTTATTGAATTGTTGACTTAATGTCAGACTTAAAAGTTTAAAATTTTCAAATAGTATTAGCTTTTAAGAGCAAAATATGAATAGAAGCTGACATCTGCATGCTCATTATAAATTCAGATAGACAAACTATGTCAATTATAGTAAAAATCATTTGTAGTAGTCTATTAAAACAGGCAAAACTCATTATATGTATTATTTTAATAACAGTTATAAGTAAGCATAAGAAATAGTGATCATGTGATGTTTATTGTAGTAGTCTAATTAAACAGCCATTTAGTATCCAATAATTTTACTTATTAATTACATTGCAGCTTCCTATATTGTAAAGAGAAAATAAGAATTATAAATTGAACAAAATCAGCTAGCTACCCATTTGCATCAAAAACTAATATTCTACATAAAATGACATTAGAATATTAT
Organism: Epiperipatus broadwayi; assembly: GCA_028023455.1. NCBI lineage: Eukaryota > Metazoa > Onychophora > Udeonychophora > Euonychophora > Peripatidae > Epiperipatus > Epiperipatus broadwayi. The sequence continues at coordinate 5,716,402 of JAQFVV010006216.1, read as the reverse complement.
GTTTAAAGGCTCTAAAGAAATAAATAATTTCTCATGAAGAAAAATAAGTCAAAGAAATGTTAAAAGATAATTATCTCCATTCATCCAAAGAATGACTCATAGCAACTAATATTTAAATCAACTCTATTATTTAACAGAGTAATCTGTGTGAATCAAAACATCTTCTTACAAGAAAGCAAGATACTTTGAAAATGTCTCCATCATACAATCTTGCAAAATGTTCAAATAATCTGCAGCTGTATTGTAGGCTGAGCAACAATTAGGCAGCATGAATAGATGGTAGCACAAATCATGGATGTTTCACAAATTAATAATTTTCTGGTCAATAAACTTCCTTTGACAATTTTCAGACAAACTGTTATGTTACAATAATTGCAATCAATGCTATTCATATAGCACACTTCCCAGCTATAATTTAGTAATAATAAACTGACACTGACATATATTTACTGAGCAATGCATTTTCTAAAACAGTAAGAAAAAAAAACCAATTTTTAAAATAGCTATATGAAACTGAGGAGACACATTGACATATATTTTACTGAGCATGTGTTCATTCATGCATTTTCTAATAAAACAGTAAGAAAAAAAACTACCAATTTTTATTTTTAGAATAAATACTAAATGTTGAATTATACATTGAGTGATACTTTGTTTTCTTATAGAAACATAGTAATTTTGTTATCAAAAAATTAGGGCTCATAGAAGAAAAAATGGCTATCGAAAATCATAAAATATGCGAATTTTAATGTGTTTTTTGTTTTACTTTTTTTTTTTAATAGCTTATAATTGAAGTCATGTAGTTAAATACAATACAGATTATGGCTCCACGTATATCGGTTATTTTGTTTAGAATTTCTGCTTACTTTTCAATATCTGGTAATATAAAGTACAGCCTTCAAAGTTTAAGTTTGTGTATATATATAAATATACACAAATTTAGTACAAAAAAAAAAAAAAAATTAAACAAACAGATAAAAATTAAAGCAAGTGCTACTTTCCTATTGTAAAATGTACACCATTTTATTTGATGATATAATTGCAATTTATGTAATATTGTAACTTAATCTTGTATATACACATTTTTAAAGAAATAAATATAATATAAACATATTTAAAAAGAAAAAGAAAACATATTAGTAAAGTAAAAAAAATAAAATAAAAAACCTGTACGCCTATATTTGCAATGACAAGATTTGCCTACAATCTTTTTCTATGTTACAAAATAATTTATTATTATAGATTCAATATTTTATGAATTCTAATTTTATTTTTAAAGAATAAGCAATAATTAAATGAATCTTTTACTAAGCCTATTATTTGTTATATATATATAAAACTGTGTGAATATAAAGTAGTTGTGCATTATTTACTTTTAATATGAATTGTCATAATTAACCATATAAAATCTTAATTTATGTACATTACAATTGTGTTGCAATTAAATAACATAAAAAAAAAATTTTCAGCTAAAATAGTATAATTTGTAATTTATATTTAATGAAGGATTGAATTTTTTTTTTTAATCCACTATACATTATTGTATAAGTTCTCCTAAAAATAATGTTACAATTCTGTTATAATTACAAATATAACTTTTTAAGTTTTCATTCCCGAACACTTCTGAACACAATTTTTATTTCCTTTTAGTACATGTACCTTTCATTTCAATTTGCGATTCTGTAAGTATTAAATTATCTTTTATAATATGTGTCTTTTATCAACAGGATACAAATTGGTGGATTTATGAAAATTTTTAATTACTTGTTTGCTTTCAAGATAATAAAAATTTACAATTATAAACAAGAATTTAAAATGCTTTTGAAATATTTTTAATATTCTAAATATGTTTAAATTTTCATTACAATAGAAATATTACAAAGTATTTATAATTTGATTTTTACTAAAGTTAAATACTGTCACTATCATTTCTTCATCTCTGCTCCTCCTCTTTTGAAAGTTTCCAATGAAATAAATTCAATTCAAGTTTTCTGGAAAACCATTTGTGCTATTTAATCATGTAATGTCACTGAAAAAAATCTCAAAATTATCTTTCACCCTACGTATTTGTTTATAACTAATCTTTCTTATTGCATTGCCAAATGTATATAATATAATATTAAATCATCTATGCACTTTATTAATGTTTCATAATGCTTTAATTACCACCCTCTTTTACACTTTGCTCCAGCAATCTTCTTCAGAACTATAACATAATACGAATATATGAATATAAATATATATGAACATATAAAATTCATATACATACACATATAATTACATACATATATGAATGCAATTTATATACATTCTATATATACATATTATAATCATTTATTTATTACTTTTTAAATATTACATATTTTACCCTTCTTACATTCAATATTTATCATTTAAAACCTCCTATAATTATATATCATCATCATTATCAATCCACTGCAGGATGAAGGTCTCTTCAAGTTCAATCCATCTCCGATCTTTAGCTTCTCTTTTCCACATCACCCCTGCACACTTTTTTATTTCATCCATCTATCTAACATGTGGTCCCTTTCTGGGTCTTTTACAAATCTCTTGGAATCCAGTTTAAAATTTCAATTGTCCATCTATTATTATTTCTTCTAGCAATATATCCAGCCCAATTCCATTTCAATCTTTTAATTTTTTCAATGAGGTCAGTAACACCTGTTTGTTCTCTTACCCATATATTGCTTTTTCAATCTCTTCTTGTTACTCCCAACATGCATCTCTAGTCTGAAGTCTGTACTGCTCTTCTATTAAAGTGTCCAAGTCTCAGATTCATAAGTAAGAACTGGTAAAACACATTTATTAAAAACCTTCCTTTTCAAACACATAGAAAATTTCCTTTTAGTATCAGGTTATTTCTACCAAAAGCACTCCAACCAACAATTAATTTCATCCATTATGTTTCCATAATTCTATTCTATTTTACTCTAATATTTAACACTAATTTAATATTTTACATTATTCTTACTCATTTTATTAACAATTAATATTTATAATTTACTTTAATCTATATTATTATTACCTTAAACATATTTTTACCCATATTTCTTTTTATATCTTTAAAACTCAACTGCTAAATTCAAATTTTAAAAATTAGTTATATTTTTAATAGCTCCCTCTTTAAATTTTGTGATGTGATGCACAGTGACTTCTTAGAATAAATCAAGAATCTCTCAACCACTATGCCCAGAGAAACCTGTTAGCCACTTATTCCCTAACCTATTTTCCAAAATTCTTCTCTATCCTGCTCCATCCCATTTCCACAACATAATCTTTGTCATGTGCATAGCGTTTATATCTAAATCCATCTTATCTTTCCCCAAACCCAGCATAAAAAGCAATAACCCACTATCTGTAAATCACTTTGTTTATATTTATTCTTCCACTGTTTCATTATTTGTACCCTTTCTGTTTTCAGACATTTACATTCAATTAACAAATGTCTAATATTTTCTATGCCTTCCTTACACAAGTTTCAGACTAAATCACCCATATTTTTCCATTTATGTGTATATTCCTTTGTTGCTAAAGTTCCTTTTTGAGCCTTAAACAGTAAACTACTTTCCTTGCTTTTATCGTAAATTAACTCGCACCCAATATTCCTTTTACTTCTATATGTATTTAAACTCGTTTTACTCTTCATACTAGTTCTCCAACTCCCTATTCATTATTAATGCATCTATTTATCTATCCCATTCCTTACCACTATAACACTCAACAATTCTCCTAACACAATCATCCCACCTTTTGTATAAGTATACTGACATAAATTCTTTATCCAAATCTTCTGCATACTATACAACCTTTCTCACCCATCCTGTTGCTTTCCCCTTTACTCATAGCCCAATTAAATACTATTTTGGCTATTCTCTTATAATCCATAAACTGCAATCTACCAAATATTTCCATTTTGTTTTTGCATCTCAAGAAGGGGGTTCCCCTCTTTTCTTCCATAGCATAAGCTTGTGGTTAAAACACCTGTAGAGGTCCCTACTATTGCATTTTATACGCATATTGTCGAGGTTATTACTTACGTAATCAATGTGCGTTTAATAAATTTATAATTACATCTCTCATATAAAAACTTGACCATCCTATTTCTCCTAGAATTGCTTTCTTTGCTGTCCGAGATCTGCATCAAACACGTCTTCCTACTTCTCTATGTACTTTTTCTAAGTTATCTAATACCTCTTTACTAACACAGAACACATCGTTACTATATGTTAACCCTGCTACTGCCACTCCCTTCCATACAATTCTAGCTATATCATATTTATTATACGAGAACACTGTTAATTTCTTTATCAATCCCTTTCTTTTTTTTTTGCTTCATTTATCAATTTTTTCTCCCATTAGTCCAAGCAATTTCTCTGATTACTTAAGATGATTCCCAAATAGTTATATCTATTTACCACACTTAACTTCACACCCCCCAGTAAAAGTTTTTGTCTTCTCTTTCCCCACTATTAATTATCATTACTTTTGATTATTCTTCATTAAATTTAATCCCCATCTCTTTACCTACCTTTGTGCATGTCCTCAGCATAACTTCCCTACTTCTTTCTGCACACAAAAAACATCCGCAAATAAAAGACCCGACAATGTATATACTCCCTTGTCACCTATTAATAGTATCTCTATCCCTCCTCTTCCTAGTCTTTCTATTGCTCTCTCTCAATTTCTCTCAAATACAATAAAAACAAAATAGGAGTCAGAGGACATCCTTGCCTTAGTCCGACCCCTAATTGATATGTATAGTAATTATTTTCATATAATTTCGTAATAATATCCACTAGAGCTTCATCCATTCCCAAATTTGTTAAACTTATCCATAATTTATTTTCTCTATCATATGCCTTCTCTATATCTATAAAACATACATAACTGCCTACCTGAATTCCTACTCATATCCATAAGTTGTGTAACTACAAATAAACTATCTCCTATACGCCTATCTGACCTAAACCTCCTTGCATTTCCTCCACTATATTATTTTCTTCCATCCATTTTGCAACTCTTCCAGCCACCATATATGAAAAAACTTATATAAAAAAACGATGTTACCGCTATCGGTCTATAATTGTTTAACTTTCTATGATCCTTAGCCAACTACAAGGAAAAACTCTCTTCTGTGCCATCTTATTAAAACATGATAATAGCTTTACTTTTGCCCTAAGCCCTAAATTCATTACCACCTTTGCTGCCCATCCATCTAAACCTCTTGCCTTTCACTTTTCCTGCCTCATTCAGTTCATTTTCTGTAAACCTAATATTCCCATTACTATATACTTTCATATTTTCTATCCCTCTATCTCTATTTAAAACTGGCTTAATATTATTAATATAAATAGCCTCTTATTTTCCTATTTCCTTTATTATCTGTAAATTGTATTATCCTTATACAATCCTTTTCAAACTCATGCCCTGTTTCTAATTTATATAAATATATCAGTGAATTTTTATCATACTTATGTTGTAATAGTCTTCTATCTATTGAATTTTTTTGTGTCTCCTACATAATTTAGTTTTAGATTATTAATTTGACACTTTTTGCAATTATTCTCTTATATTCCATTTATTTCATTATCTGAATTTTTATCATAAATACCAATATACTTATTTTCTAAAATACTAATCATATTTTTTCTCTTTTTATAAACGATTTTAACATTTAATACATTACCAAATTTTTTATTAATTTTACCTATAACTTTATTTAAATTTTTAACTACATAATTTTTTCCTGTCTTTATACCTATATAATTAATTTTATTACTACTATTTTATTATTATTTATATATTCTATCTTATTTCCTACTAATCTAATATTATCATTTATAAATTCTTTAATTAAATCTATTTAACATAATCTTTATTTGAACAATAATTTACTGCTCTATTAATTCTAGATTGTATTGTATTTATTTTATAGTTTATATATGAATGCTAATTATTTTATTATCTGTATTTCTTTCCTTATGAATTGATGTTTCAAACCTATATTTATTTTTTCATATGACTTCATCAATTTTATATATAAATATATCAGTAAATTATCTTCTCTTTCTACAATAAATTTAATATTCTTATTAAAAAGAATGAGAAGAGAATAATTTACTGACATATTTAGATATAAAATTGATGAAGTCATACGAAGGAAAATGTAGGATTGAAACATCAATTCATAAGAAAAGTAATAGATAATAATATAACTAATTGGCATTCAAATATAAATATAAAGTAAATATAATACATTCTAGAATTCATAGGGCAGTAAATGATTGTTCAAGTAAAGATTATGTTAAACAAATAAATTTATAAATGATAATATTAGATTAATAGAATATATAAATAATAATAAAGAAGAAAAAAGTAGTAATAAAAGTTAATTATATAGGTATAAAGACAGAAAACAATTATGTAGTTAAAAATTTAAATAAAGTTATAGACAAAATTAATAAAAAACTTGATAATGTATTAAATGTTAAAGCAGTTAATAAAAAGAGATAAAATATGATTAGTATTTTAGAAAAAAAGTATATAAGTATTTATGATAAAAATTCAGGTAGTGAAATAAATGGAATATATGAGATTAATTGTAAAAAGTATCAAATTAATAATCTAAAAATAAATTATGTAGGAGAATCAAAAAATTCAATATATATAAGACTATTACAACGTAAATATGATAAAAATTCACGATATATTTACATAAATTGGAAATAGGGCATGAGGTTGAAAAGGATTGTATAAGGATGGACCTGTAAAAAATTTTGATATAAAATAAAATGATTTACTTATATAAAAAATAGAAAGGAGCTGCTAATAATATAAATGTAAAATTTAAGAAGGTAGCTACTGAAAATATAACTATAATTTTTAAATTTTGAATTTAGCAGTTAAGTTTTGAAAATATAAAAAGGTGGGTAAAAATATGTTTAAGATAATAATATAGATTAAAATAAATTATAAATAATTGAACGAATAAATTATAAATATTAATTGTTAATAAAATGAATAATAATAATGTAAAGTATAAAAAATATTAAATTAGAGTTAAATATTTAAGAGTAATAAGAATAAAAGAAAAATACAATATACATGATTATAGGTTTTAAATGATAAATATAGAATGTAAAAAAGTTAAAATATATAATATTTAAAAGATAATAAATAAATGATAAGATATATATATATAATGTATATAAGTTGTATACATATAGTTATATATGTATGTATATGAATTATATACACAATATATAGATGTATATAGATTATATGTTCATGATTTGTATTATGTTGTAGTTCTGAAGATTCCTGGGGCAATCGAAATTCTAAAAGAGGATGGAAATTAAAAGCATTGTGAAACGATAATAAAGTGCATAGATGATTTAATATTATATATGTATTGTTTATAAAGATAGCAGAAAAAATGGTAGATATTAAAATTTGAAAAACGTTTTCATTTTAAACTTTCTAGTTTGTCCAGTGTTTGGAATGAAAAAAGGAAGTTATGATTTTTGAAAAAATTAATAATTCTTTTTTTTTTAAAAAAAAAAATATATATATAAGTATTTTTAAAAATTTTTATTATAATACAAATGATAAAACATTAGGACATATTTTTCAATTTTTATAATAAATTTGTATAGCAGTTACAATACCCTACATATAATGCACAAAAAATATTTCAAACAGATATCAAATTAAGTTTGTTTTATTTATATCTGTGTACATGTGCATTATATATATATACACATACAAATTGATATATTACTGTTTGAATATTTATACATAAATTTATGTTATATTATTATTAATGAATATAATAACAATAAGCAGAATAATTTGTAAGTATATATCTAACTATACACATATAAATGTGTGTTCTTGTATATATATATAAGTTGCAAATAGTTATTTTTGTACATAAAAATATATACTGTACATGACTATTAATTTAAAATTAATTTTTAGTATATAAAAAAATAATTGCCATCATAAAAAATAAAATACAAACATGTCAGCAGTCTAAGCATTTATTCGTATACAACATATGTGTGTATATATATAAATTATATATGTTTATTCTTAATTTTAATTTATCAAGGTTTATTTTTAATGCACACAGAATAATTTGTTCTCAAATGTTTTGTTTTGGATTTGAAGGAGAAATAAGGAATACGCTAATATATGAATAAGAATATGGTAATATGTATATCATGCTTTAGTTAGGCGTCCATTTGTAACTAATTAAATATAACATCATAGCCCGTTTGCAACTATCATAAACATTAATTTAGTCACGTCAATAATGAGATAAATAAATTATCCCATTTCTCAACACACAAAATCAAAATTAAAATTCATCACTGTCATCATTTAAGATTTAAAATATTTCGATATTGGGAAGTTATTGTAACCAACAAAATACACTAGCCATTGTCATCAGATAAACCAATATTAGCTATAGCAACTGAACAAACAGTGAAATCCATGGAGTGCATTATGCTCATCTCCAGTAATAGGTTCTTTCAACAAAGAATCCTTCCCATTCCTCTTTCCATATATATATAAGACCATTCATGGTCACACGTCACACACTGGCGCTATTTATAACAACTTAAAAAAATATCAAAGAAAGTTAATAAGTTGGAAAAGGGACTTGGTCACTTTTATTCAGTTTAGCTAAGTACATGTTTCCCCGGGCGCCACTAGATTGTTTTAAACCTAGATAAATATCATCTGTCCATAGTGTACCAGGTTCAAACCCATTCAGTACATTCTTTACTACACATGCATTTGAATGAATAAAAAAAAAAAAACATTCTTATATGTTAACCGTGTCAATAAAATTATAAGATCCCAATACCATAAAATTTATATATCTAACACTCTTAGATATTACCAGCTCAGTTTAAGAATATTGATGTAGAGATGTAAGTATATTTTTACTAATGGCTTACAAACAAATATAGTGAAGACCATTACTTACATATATGGCCATTAAACCTAGTTATTTAAGTTAATTATTCATCGTAATGTAATGATGATGATAATTCCAGCCACAGATTTAGTAATGAACTCATAACAACAAATTTATCTTTTATAAGCATATAGGCACCTTCTTGAAATCATATTATGTTTAAACCGGGATTTAATTATAATACTCACTAGCACTTAAATACTTTTATGGTTATTTACTTAAAATACTATTATAGTTAAAATTACAGCTCAATCATCAATATTTACCAGTGATGATGAATGATCATCATGAATCTCACCCCATGATATTTAGCTTTTTATAAACCCCTATTTACTAAACATGTTAATTACATTTAAGATTGGATTTAATTATTACTATTTATTTAACGATGATGGTGACGTTAACTAATATTATAAAATTTAGATTCTGATAAATCCATAATTATTTACTTGGATAGTATTATGCTTAAATGGTGATTTAACCAGTAATATAATATCCATCTTTGATGAGGATGATCAAAACTCATAGGCACAACAGTAAACTTTAGCTTTTTACTATTAACACATAAATACCCAAAACTTGTTTATATGTCAAGCGTGATCTTAAACATCCTTATATGTAAATCACTATCCAACGCTTAACATTTACTTAATATTTACGAGTGATGATGATCAATTATCAGCAAAACAAGAATAAGAAAAAAAATATTAATACTACTAATAATGACTCTGAAACTAAATATGGTACAATTATATTTATTCACACTCTTCCTTTTAATAAATCAACTTACTAATTATATAATTGACTCAATTAAATACATAATTAATACAAAATTTATATATGCATAACCAAATAAAATTATATATATATGTTCATGTTCCTATCTACTTTTAAATAAGCTGGCTTAAAATGACATTAAAAAAAAAAATTCTATTGAATGCTTATTCAATATTTTCCCTACTTATTATATGTCACAAAGGTAAATTTATAATGCAATGTTTGTGTTATTTTTTTACTTTCATACATGTGTGAAACCCTGCTCTTTAATTTGCTACCTTAAAATAACTATGTCCAACCTATTTTGACTGGTTCGTATAAGCAGTCACACAAGCACACACTCTGTGATATGTCAACATATATATTAAAATGTGTCCCTTTATATTATGCATTGATACATAAATCACATATAAAAAAAAAAATTGTTGAAACCTTGAGCAAAAAACTAAATTATATCAAATTTAATATGCAGATAAATAAAAAACACTATAAAGCATATAATGATAGGTTGCTCAATTGTCACAATGAGTAAATAATAATAAAAAAAATATTTTAGCATTAAAATATATATAAAAAAAATTATCAAAAGATAATGAAAAATGAAGTTTAATAAATTTTAAACTGTGTGTGTGTAATGTTATGCAGTATTGATAATAATACAATCAATAAACAAACTCTTAATGTTTATGTATCAAAAGAAAAAAAAAATACTTGACTGTAGAAATCAAAGTTTACTTTTAATAAGTAAATATAAAAAAATTTGTTAATCAAATTTTAAAGTTACCCGATCCATTTTCAGTTCTTATTAATGTCCCAGGTTCAAATATCAGACCGTTCTCTTAATTATAGCTTCGACTAGTTGGTTTGCTTGTTCCTACCATTTTAAAAAAGTTATTGCAGGCACTTTTTATAAATATGAACTGTTTGGTTTGCTTGTTCCTACCATTTTAAACAAGTTATTGCAGACACTTTTTGACAAATATGAAGAAAACTTTTAAAAACTGATTTGTAGATTAATTGAGGTTGCTTGTATGGCTTTTATACATCTTCTTTCTTCTCTTCTTTCCTCTTCTCCCTCCCTTCAAAGATGATCCTTTAATAGGCCAGGGGACAAAAAAAGAAGTCTTTCAGATGGCATATGTGGTTGGTTAAACTCGGCCATTCTTTGGTTATTAAAGACTTGTATATGAGTCCACAGATAGAACAGTGGATTTAACCCATGATGTGAGGTCTCGAAGAACAAAATGGCAAAATTAGCACTGGATCTTCATTGTTTTATAAATAGCCAAAATATACAAATACCACTTTTTATATTATTTCACCAACTTCTTTTAAGAGATTCAATTTTGATCCATCTCTTTAGATTAATTTTGCTGAGATTATTTATATAGCTGCACATCTTCTTTTATGCTGTTTTTAAAGCAAAAATCTCACATTTTCTTCTTTAACTTTTTTAAAAAAAAAAAATCAATAGCTCATTCTGAGCTTAAAAGAAACAGCTGACCAACTTCAAAAAACTGCTGCTTACTGCTCACTACTTTCAACTTTTTTAACTGCCTTTATTAATATTGTGCCACACTTTATATTTCGTCTTTCTAGTCAAAGATTTCCTCCTACAAAAATAACTCATTTTGAGATAGAAATCACAAACTCACAAGTTGACAGTCCATAGTAATTAATAAGATTAATAATTATTTTATCAAGAAGATTAATAATTATTTTATCTATTCTGTCAAAGCATTTTTCCCCTCCTTTGGACAATCTAAAATCCAGATAACACAAAGATCACAGAGCTTGCAATCTATTGTCAACAGAGATATGTATAAAAATGTTTTATGTTTACACAGCCATACTTTCATCACACGTGTGTATTTTATCTATTAATCTCTGACACCATCCTTTCCAGCCTATTTTATTTTAAATTAAATAAAACTAAATAACTGAATGCCTCATCTAATAATAAACCACTATATTAAATATTTCTTGTAAGATTCTCTCTTCATTACTGCTTATTAATAACTATTGTTTATTAACTATATACAACACACACACAAATTGATATACATAAAAAAAAATTCTTTTTTTTTCCCAATTTAAGTATATATATATATGTGGGAATGAGATACATATATGTACAATATATAATCAATGTATATATTTTTAAAAAAGAGATTTGAAAATGTGTCTTCCTTTTTTACATTAATGATGTTATAAAATACCATAGCCAAAGCTGTTTATATAACTGTGTGTTAGGAATGTAATAGTTTCAGAAGTTTAATTTTTAAGATTTAGTAGTTGTATACTTGGGGTAATGCAGCTGCTTGATCGCACTGTGCTTGCAAAAGCACAGAAATATGCCACTTACGCAGTCCAACTTACAGCCTCTAGAACAGTTGTTCATATTAGCCATTAGCTGGCATAGATGCCATTGCACACTGTGCTTCGCATCACTATGGAAATAGCGCACACTTCATAGATCATTACCATTGGATGTGAGGGTGTATGAAATTCAACAGGCCATAAGTGTTTTTATGTGCATTCGAATTAAGAATCTTACACCTTACCTGACATACTATTACATATTAATAATTGTAAGTCCATCGCCACATTTCCCTACATATCTTTGAAGAGGAAAAGAATTGCTAAAGGGTAGGTCGTTGAAGCATTTCACATAAGTCACACGAAAAGGCACATTTGTGGGAGAAAAGCTAAGTGAGTAATAGAATGTCTGCCGTTGTTTTGGAAATAATAATCTTTGTTCGTTCAGACTAGAGCATGTATTAGCCACTTCTTCGGATCAACGAAACCATTGGAGCCTCCCCCGCACACATTCCAGCGCTACGCGACACAAGCTTGTTTTGCTCAAACTAGTGCACTTGGTTCACTCAGACTAGTGCATGCATGTAATTTAAAAAATAATGTTTGTTCGGAAATTTTTTAAAAATACTTTGAAAAATTGGCGGAGAGCAGAAAGCAAAAAATTATTGGCTTGGTAACGTTACATTTCATTATTTTTGCAAGCAACAGCACCATCAAGCAGCTGCGTTCCCCCAAGTATAAAACTACCTAAGATTTATTTATCAAAATTTGATTTTTATAATTAAATATAAAATTAAAAACTTTAAAAATGTTTAAACATAAAATTAAATTTACTGTACTAACAAAAATGTTAATATACAATATTATAAATATAATTCAAATAGATATTAAAACTAAGTTAGCATATTATTTAATTAAAACAGGCAAAAATCTTCATACAGTGCTCTCAGATGCAAGGCTCCTCAATGACGAAGGCCACAGCCAGAAACTAGTCCGGGGATATTGGATGAGTAGGCACTAGATGGGGATTTTATGCACAAACCTTCTAGCATACTGTATGGAGAGTTTTGCCTGTTTTAATAACAGTTACAAGCAAGCATATGAAATGGCTTAAATTTAATTAAATGAATGGATAAAGAAGTTTTACAGACATTTTAATGTACAGATCAAATTGTAAACATATATCTAAAAGATACATTATTTATTAGAGATGTGAATTTAGAGCACTATGGAAATGTTTTTATTACACAGAATATATTATAAATGTACATTCAATAGGTTTGAAAAATAAATTATGCAATACTTACATTTAATATTTATGTTTCCAGTATTTATGAGTATTTTATAAGGCACTAGAGAGAGACTTGCAATTAATAGAAATAAAAACCATTCTTGAATTATTGTTTTATGTTGTCTTAATTATGTATCAATATAATGCTGTTATAAAACAGAAAGGTTGAAATGGTAAGGCAGCTATAAAATATTTTTTATATAAGTCTAATTTTTGTTACTATCTTTTGATTTTGAATTTAGTGTTTTGGGTAATTCCCAATTGAGATTTAATTCAACGTTTTCTATTCCCCTTGATTCTGAATGAAATAATTTTAGTAAATGTTCTCAGTCTAGCATAATTTCCTCAAAAAAATATCTTCACTACTTCTTGATATCTTAATACAGTTACTCATATTCTATCATTTATCTTTCCATTCTCTCCTCCAAATTGCACAATTCATTCAAAAGCGCCATACCACATATAAGCTCTGTGAATTAGTGCCCTTGATGAGGTAGTAAAATTGATTGCATGTAATCTTTCACTAGATAGCAAACACAACTTTATCTTCTGAATCAAATTTCTTAATTGATGTAAAAAGATAATTTTGTAACAAAGATTTTTGATTGTGGGCTATAAACGATTGTATCAATTTGATGCATCTGTACAATAATCCTTTATTCTAATTAAATTACATTGCATTCACACCAAAGATGATCCAAACCCAGTTCATGTATGATAATGATATGTATACTACTATGAGTAATACTTGATATCTATAAGTGTGTGAAAGCAATGGATACATCTAAACATTACTATATGGTGTCAACAGAGTACTCATGCTTGCAAAATGTGTATATAAGAAACTGATATAAAATGTATTACCACAATTCAATCAGATCTTTTGATTAAGTATGTATAATTTTTGTGAAAGCTTATTAAGATCATTCATTAAAATATAATTTGCTATATGGCAGAATTAATAGCCAGAGTTCAAATATTGTAGTATTAGAATATTTTTGAGTCAATAGCTTGAATATCATAAACAGCTGCTGCATCATTATTTGCTAATAGGCAAAGACCATTCCAACAATATAATCACTATCAATTACTCATACTTTATACAGATAATTCTTTAAATGGAATAAAATAGAATACTATATATATAAATAAGCGGGGGGGGGGCTAAAATCACAAGAATAAGTGTCTGAATGACTTTAAATTAATCTCTGAACCCTTTATAAAAATAGAAAATATTTTATTTTAAAAAAACAACTTAACTGAAATATATATACAAATTTTATGCTAACCTTCAATTGTCGAGCAGCTAAATAAATACAAGCACATGCTATGGTTTCTGGATTGTACCGAACAAAAACATTTGTTCTCAAACTGTCTGTCATATAGTTCCTACAAATAAAAAAATAAATTATGTTTAGTCATTAAATAACATTCATATTAAAACTTTAATTCATCAAACATTAAAAATATATTATGTATCATCAGTATTTCTTTTGAAACAAATGCTAATTTATAAGTTATGACATTTTACATTTAAATATTGAAACATTAATTTTGGGTAATCATGTAAAAAATTATCATTTTCTTTTTCAAAATTTGACCCATAATATAATCAATATATATTTTCATATCATCAATCATTTTCAACCATTATTGATCCACTGCAGGATAAAAATCTCAAGTTCAACCCATCTTCTCTGACCTCTAATAACTTCTCTTATCACTCTAGCATATTTCCTTATTTCATCCATCAATCTTACATGTGGTCTCTTTTCTGGGTCTTTTACAATCTCTTGGAACCCAGTTTAAGATCATTTCTTCCAGCAATATGTCCAGCCCCTTAACTCTTTCAATTCAATGATGTCAGAAACACCTGTTTGTTTTCTTATCCATGTATTTCATTTTCGAGCTCTTCTTGTTACTCCTAACACATATCTTGCTATTCTTTAATGAGTGGTCTAAATTCTCTATATTGCCATTCTACTAAGTGTACACAAGTCTCAGATTTAAGAACTGGTATAACACATTAATTAAAAACCTTACTTTTCAAATACAAAGGTATATTTCCTTTTAATATTGTTATTTCTACCAAAAGCATTCCAACCAAATTTAATTCTATGATTAATTTCATCCACTATTTTGTCTTTTAAAACAAGTTTCCCTTAAAAAAACCATTATGAAGTTGTATAAAAGCATAGACTGATTATTACTCTTGAATAGTCAAATATTTTTTTCAGTTGCTATGTAAATAGTTTCCATGAAAATTAATGGATTCCTATTAGTTACTGTATAAACAATTATAAGTTTTGGCCTGAAAATATTTCTATATACAACATTTATACACTATACATACATACAAACTGTACATATAACAGAATTAACTTCTATAAGTAGACATTCAAAAGAATTATAAAAGTGATAAATTCTTGAATGCATTAGTAGTTTGTTTTAATATGAAATGCTAAATCTAAATAATAATCTACTTTGCTAATTTTATTATGTATTAACACCAATATAGATATTGAAATAAAAAGTTACAAATAGCTAATTTAGATTTTAGTTTTATTTGAAAATAGTAGCAATAAATTTTTAATTAATTAAATTTTTAAAAGATATTCATCTTTTGAAATTAATTTCTCTAAATCTTAAAAATATTAGTACTTTTTTAAAGATAGAAATTATTTAAGTTTTAACATTCAACAATAAAAAAATTTTAATTAATTTTTATTTTTCATGTATAAAATGCATTATCTGCTTTTTCATAATGTATTTCTTGGTTAATAAATATTATTAATGGATGTTCTTCTGAAGCAAATATATTATTCAGACAATTATTATTATTTTATAATGAATTAAACAAGTGAAAAAAAATAAAAATAGTATTAATAACAAAGCAAATGATCAATAGCAGGGCCTTATTGTATTATTAAAACAATTTTTAGTTTTTCAAATTTTCAATTTTTTTAAATTATTATAAAATTTTATTTTATTTTTATAAATTAATGCTGTTTCTCTAAAATGTTCAAATTTGATACCAACAAATATTCAAAGGCTTTTAAATCAAATATCACATAACTGGAATATTTATAATTTCCGCAATACATTCCTTTATAAAAAAAACTGAACTGTAAATCAAAATAATGAATCAAAGTATTATTTACCTGCATGTTAAGCGAATACCTCAACTGTCTATGCTATATAAAAGCAAAAGATATGCAATTCTACATTAAATGTTTATCCTCAAAACAAATAACAGAAAACTAAGTGATCTAATGTCCAATGACTTTTATGTCCACCATCACAAAGGAACAAATATATATATAAATTTTAATTTACAGGAAAAACTCATTTATAAAAAATTAATTTTCAACTGTATACAAAATTTAAAAGCAAAAGGTTTGCAATCTTATGCTAAACATTTATTTTAAATACAAATGACATATTAATGCTAATAGTCATATTGTCAAACAGCCCTGGAATAAAAAAGTTACAGCTTTTACTATTATATTTTCTGCTACATATGCAATACAAAATTTGTTCACTCAAGTAAATGTATGTAATGAATTTATTCCAATAAATTAGGTTTTTGTTCATCAACTAATTTTTTTTTAAAAAAATGAAGAGTATCAAATACAGGAGGAACACATTTAAGAATTTTCCCTTTTTACCATTGCAACTATTTTATTTATAACTATTCAAATCAGTAAAACTTCTTAATCTGAAAATATCCAAGAATCAGATATTTTGGAAATGCAACATGACAAAATGCTAACAACAGTTTAACAGTGTTACTTATTATTGAAGTATTTTTGTTTTCATATCTATACTCACTAGCCCCCTCATGAATGAAAAATTAAGAAATTTTTTTTTTAAAAAAGGCAAGATATTGATTCAAAACTCCAAAGTATCCTGCCAAAGTAATAAAATTATGCTTTAATATAAATGTGAATGTAATTGCATATTAGATTGAAAGAATTATTCAGGTAAATTGATTTGAATGGACTTTATCATAATCCAAAAAATCTTTATTGGATCATAAAATAAACTATTGTTGCAAGGGACTTGGTTTTTGGCATATTTTATAAAATATATAATTTGTCAGCAGTTAATATAATTAATTAAATTATATATAAATGTAAAAAATTTAATAAGAATGTATATACACATCATTTGCAATAAATACCATCATTTGTTGTAAACAAGTTTTTGCTATTATAATTAAGACTAAAAGGACTTAAGTAGCAATAATTATGTATTCAAATTAAAAATTTTAATTTCAGTCTCAGCAAATATTCTTCAGGGAACATTCGTTACTATATCATAAAATGTTAATGTTAGAGATATTAAAGCATTTGTAAATAAATAAATCTAATGTAATTTTAAATACTAAAAAAATTTTGCTCACAGCAAATTCTAATAATTTTCTGTAATATGTCCATCCTTTCAAATAAGATCTTTCTTAATAAGCCCTTGAGTCCGAAGTGCCCCCAAGAGCCCCTGTTCAGAAGTTTAGAATTTCAACTGAGTTTGTGCGGAATTGGTAAATCGTACACATCCGGGTTTTAGACCATTCGATCCATTTTATTCTGATTGAAATGAGGTATTTTCTTTCTGCAATGAAATTTGGATTTTTTTTTTTCTAAAATATAATTTTTAATTTATGTTTTTTACTCATTTATTTTAGATTTTGTAATCATAAAACTTCGTGTTTGATATGGACTGAAAATTGCTGATGTGTGTTGGTAAGCCCTTTTTCTAGAAGCTCATTTTCATGGCATTTGGAGGCTGCAATGTCAAAAAAAAAAAATTTTTATCTGCAAGGACAACTGTCGTTACCACATCTAATGCCTTCACGACTGGATTCAAATTTGAAACAGACACTAGCGTTTAGCCAGGAATCAGTGAGTATTCAATTACTTTTATGACTTATTTTTTTATATAATTAAATATATGTAGAAAAAAGTAAATATGCTATAGAATTTTAGACAATACATTTCAATGATATAAAAACATGCACATCCAAACTCGATCATATATGCATATTTAGTGCAATAGGCAAGATATATTATGATTTTATTTGAGTATACAATTAGTTTTATTACCTATTTTTATTACTTATTTTTTTATATAATTAAATATATGTAGAAAAAATAAATATGCTATAGAATACATTTTAATGATATAAAAACATCATATCCAAACTCGATCATATACCCTCAGCCATCTACTCTCAAACATCATCTCCCACACACATATATAATCAGTGTTCATAATAAATTTGTTTATTTTGATGTTTATTGATTTTACTTAGTTTTTATTCATTTATCTTAGAAAAATTTTTGTCTGATATTTACTTTTTGAGTACACTTTATTTACTTGAAAAGAATACATATTTAAGTGCCCCCCCCCCCCCAATAATATAATTATATTTTTAAATATATTACAATTTACTAAAGTTCTCTTTGCATAATATCTCATAAGCTGTTCTTGTTTGATTTTCTTTGAGTACACTTTACTTGAAAAGAATACATATTTTAGGTCACAGTCCATTTTTCACTAATATAATATAATTAATATATAATAATATAATACATTACAATTTACTAAAGTTCTCTTTGCATAATATCTTGTAAATTATTATTTTTTCCCCCACTAAAAACCAAACATTTTTAACAGATACCCTGCATGGAAGGACAATCAAACATTTCTAGCAGATACCCTGATATGGAAGGACAGGATCTGAATCAGCTAGTAAAAATGGAAGTTACCAATCACAGTGTTTTTGTAATTTTTTCACTGAAAAATTACTTCAGGTAAGACATATTATATATCATTTTTTTCAGCAATTTATGACAAATGTGAAAAATTACTTCAGGTAAGACATATTATATATCATTTTTTTCAGCAATTTATGACAAATGTGATGAAGCTATATATGAAATTGTCATTTTAACATTTAACTTTCAAAATTTAGAATTTGTGAACCAATGTAAAAATTAAGATGTTTAAAAATATTAAAAATCTCTTTTTTCTTAATTCTTTTTTTGAGATGATTATTTTATCAGCTTTATTACATTCTTTCATATTTGCTCTTTCTAACAATGTATATATATTTATTGTAACAAAATAGGAAATATATTATAAATTATATTTCTTGTAAATTTTTTTTAAAATTAAAGATGGTGTCTTCGGACTTTAAAAGTTGTATTAAAGAACCTTTTTATCACCATCCACATTTTATATTCAAGTTTGCTATTTTTAAATAATTAAAAAGTAATTGTTTATTCATGTGTGCAAAAATAACTTATCTAGCAAAAATCTTAGTTCATTTTCTTTTATGTTTTTTTTTCTACATTATTTTTTTTTTATGACAATTCATAAAGCTTTGCATAAAGGAATAAATTAATTTAAATGATCACTAGCTTATAGTATATAAATATATTGTTTTGTGTGATACAACTGATCATTTCAAATATTTTGCTTCATCGATGTTCCTTTTGCCATACAATGTTATCACGTCATTGATTAGTCTTAATATTTTTATTTTCTATTTCATAGAAATAAATTATAAAAAAAATTTTTCTTGCATACATAATAAATAAGATTAGTAAATGTAATAAAAAATGAAACAAGATTATTTTTTAATGAGATGTTCAGATTATTCAATGTATAATTTTCTCTACATCAGCATAAAACAAATGTTTTATATAAATAAGATTAAAAGCTATTCTAGTTTTATCCCTAATATAAATGTTTTTACGCAAACATATATAGCAAAAAATTTTAATTATCTGCTTCGAAAACTTCACAGGAAAAAGCAAACATATGGTTGCAGAACATATTACATTTACTGGATAGCAAGTTTGAAATAAATTTTCTTAAGTGCAAATACAAAATAACTATTCTAATAAAAAAAATATTCACTGTAAATATATATTTCTCAAAATGTTAATTCATATCCATAAATAGAATAAAAAATCATAAATTTAACGTGTTCAAATACCAAAATCAATTAGCATAATTTTATAAACAAAAAAATTATAGTCTTGAAATTTTAAAAAATGCCTTTTTTAAAAAAAATATCATTGTGATACAAAACATTCCCGTAAGAAAATGATATGTAAAACTATAACAGCTGCTCCTCTTTTTACAAAACATGCAATTTTTTTATGCCTAAATAAATTGGAGGCATTATTTGAATGTTAACGAAGATTCAGGATAAAATAGATGATAAATGATTTGTGTATGGTTCTTTAAGTGCATATTAGAAATACATAATTTATTTAAAGCATCTTAATTTTATATTTTATTTTCCTTATATTCACAATTTATTTTGTTTATCATATTCACAAATTATTTTTCATATAACTCTTTTGATTAAAATGTTTATGTATTTATGCAATATATTGTAAAAATTTATATGCATTATTGTTCTTTTATTTAAAAAGTCAATTACACCCAGCAATTATTAGATGAATTAAAACAAGATGCTGCTATAGTATAACCTATGAAATTAAATTGTTTAATCTTTAAATAAATTCTATCATTACATTTATCAAATCAATTACAATTTTTAAGAAAAAAAGTTTACCAAATGTTAGAAACTATTTTTATTAATTTTTATCACACTCCTAGAATTTTATTTTAATTCAAAACTGATTGGGATGGGGAGAGATGTTTCTAAGTGATTCATAAACAATTTTTATTAAAAAAAATGTTCATATACTACAAGAATATACACAAGATTCTGAAATAAGGATACTTTACAAATTTAATAAAATTATATTAAAATTTTAGTGCAAAAAATGTTTTTGCTTTCATAGACTAAGAACTTCAACTAAACTAATCAATTTTTTTTTTTAATATAATTTTGTTTTTTGACATAGCAATTTCTATCGCCAAGCTAGAAACGTTCAAATTAAAGAGGATCTTAAATTATCTATTTTAATTTATAAATATACTAGTTTAAAATCTAAAAATTTTTTTTTAATTTTCAATGCTGGATACGCTATTGAAAATCAGATACTAATAATAATGGTTTTCGAATGAAGACAATGCAAAAAAAAAAAAAAACACCCTTTTAACAATCACTTTTATTTATGAATAGTTAAGATATATGTCCATTTCTTTAAAACGCACACACTAAAATATTACATTTTTATTGCAATTTTTAAAACAAATTGTAATCAATAAATATTTAATTTTTATGGCTTCTATTATATGTAGAAAAATATTCATAACTTATTAACACAATCAATATCATCATTTAGATAAATAAAAAAAATTACTTTTTTAATTTTTGATAATACACTCCAATTAAGCATGAAGTAAAGTATATCTCTTTTTCGCTAAATATAGAAACTTGATATATCAATTAAATCTCAAAAATTGCGTAATTTTTTTTTTATATATTCTGATGATATAAATGCTTGATCTTTCGAATTTCTATGTATAAACCACATGCCTAAAGATCCTGTGAATCAAATTAATTTTATCCCTATGAAGCTATTTACCATAATAAACAAATTTGATTCTTCCCCTCTCATTTACACATTTCAAATCTACAATCACCAGTTATTTTCTTAGCAGCAACACATTTCTTGTTATCCTATCCATTTTTAATAAAAGTTATTTCATTAGTTCAAATATATTATCTATCCTTATAATCTTTACATTTTTATCATTAAAATCTAGACAAAAAAAAAAAATCCAAAACTTTTTTTTTCTTTGACACTCTCTTTTATTTTTATTCCATTCACTTTCCATATAATTTTCTTGATCTTTCAACATCATGCACTCATATATAAGTTAAATAAACTTTCTCCAGCTCTACATAAACTATATCAACAACTCATTTCATTAGTGTCTTTGCAACAAATCATACTAAACTTCTTAGGAGTATCACCAGATTCTTTTATATATTTTTTCACTCATATTAATTATGTTATTTCATATTTATCTTCCATAACTATGATAACTATTGATTAATTTGCCTCAATAGCATAATTATTTAAAAAATTTAGACTCTTTGATTTATTGATATTGTTAAAGAATAACTTAGAATTTAGTTAAAAATAAGATGATTTAAAAAAAAAAAAAAATCATGATTTTTGCACCTGTGAATATATCTTTTTATTTCAGCATCTCTTTTTATACAAACATTGTGAAAAAGTTTGAGTGCAAGGTGGCTCTATATTATTATTTACTGTCTTCCATATATATTTTATGATGATTTTTTATGCATTTGTTGTAACTTAAATAATATCGAAAATTAAGTTTTGTAACTTAAATAATATCAAAAATTAAGTTTTCAATTATTTATGTAAGATGTGGCCAAATAATTGAAGCTTCTATTCTAGTTTTTTTCAATAAATTTTCTTAGAAAATGTTTTTTGAATTCAGTTATGGCACAGTAATTTTTTTTTTCAAATACTAACATTATTCTTTCCAAAATACCAGTGTTTTTACATTCATAGTATATATACGCCCAGAAATCTTTTTTTTTTCCCCCTAATTTTGTGCATGCTTTAAACTTATTTTTCTTTTGATTAGTCATAATCTTAATTTCTTTTTTACTTCCAAATATACAAAATACTCTTCACTTTTCCTTTTATAAGCATATTTCTTCTATGTGGCCAAATTTATATAATCTTTATTTTCATTAGCAGCACTTAATATTAAACTCAATAATTCTAAGAGATTTACTTTATATGAAAATGTACCTTTAATTTTGAAATATACATTTCCTTATCAAGATTGGATCTCCATGTCATGTGCCTTTTCCAATTTCAAACCAAGTTCAAAATTCTCATGTTTTATATAGCTGCTATGATTTATAATACTGACTATAGCATATTTTGTTTCAATGTTGTTAAAAGCATTAAAATCAACAACACATATTATTCTGCCTAACGCTGCCATGTGTAATATCTACAGCTCAGTAATCTTGTTCTTTCTATTTAAATCATTAACCTTTCAAACAGTTTATAAGAATTCTATCTACAATACATTTTCACACTATCATGCTTCCTTTTTGCAAACTATCACTAAAGACTTTATCTGCTCTTTAATTACTGCATTTTTTTTCTGCTTAATTTATAAAACCTATGAATTCACAGAAGTAAACTATTACAATAACATTTGATTATTATATTAGCTATAAAATTAGCTGACATCATTTTTAGATAGACAACTTATATTTTATCAATGAATGCTTTTTTAACCTAGCAGAAATGGTATACTATTCAGCTTTAAATTACTTTGGGATCTAATGATATTGATCTCATTATAACTTATACTTTATCAATGAATATTTATGGTTTTTTTTCAATTTTAAGAGAAATGGTGCTTTAAATTAATTTGCGACCTAATAATATTGATATCATTTAATTTGACAAACTGTTTACCATATTGTAAAATAATTCAAGAATGTTACAGTTGTACTTTTCCCTTCATATGAAGAATGGTTTTCCACATCTGTTCATAAGGCTTTGCACATTCTAAACAATTACTATTTGTTTATCCTTATTGCTTAGTTAGTATCATGGACTTTTGTTTCCAGGCAACACCGAGAGTTACCATAAGATTTTTGCAAAACTTACACCATATTTTTATTATTTGTGTTTTTTCTTTATGGCAACTAAAACATCAACACTATCTGAATGACCTAATTTATTCTGCATAGACTTAAGAATATAGTTCCTAATATAAGATTATGATTGCCACTTGCTAGAGTTAATAAGTTGTAAAAGAGAATTTATCTGCTTTTTTTCAATTCCAAATCTATATGCACATTCACTCTTAACTTTCTTTACATCTGGTTCGGAATCCAACACAGACTAAATTATAAAAACATGCATTAAGTTAAAGCAAACAAATATCAATGCATGCAACCCTCTTTCTCCAAATAGTTGGATTGATAATTTTAAAAAAGCAGTTTATAAGAATATTTTGTTTTCTTGGCAAGTAATGGTAAATACTTTCTAAAATTAAAGCCATAAAATTTTCCATCTTTTCAGTTATCAGTTAATCACTTAACTTAAGAAAATATTTTTTTTAAAAAAAACTACATGCATTTATTTCTAAAAACACGTTGCTGAGTAAACAAAATTGTTTATTATAAAATACCTTTATAATTGGATTATAAAGTGTATGGTACATAAATCTAATTTTGAATGGTCAATCTACAGTGATATCGCTAAATTTCAAAATCTGCACATTTCAAATTTACAAGATTTTAGTTTTTTTTTTAAATTAAAAATATTATATATTGATTTATTTCTAAATAAATATATTTACTAAACCATTCAATATATTTATATTCTAAAAAAAATTAAATTTTATCAATTTTTATATATATATTAAAGTAACCACCCCAATTACCATCATAAATCACAGAAAATTCTGAACAAAATTAATATTTTATTTTATAAGAAATTAAAAATTAAATATATATAAATGCATTATGCTATTGA
Source organism: Epiperipatus broadwayi (assembly GCA_028023455.1). Taxonomy (NCBI): domain Eukaryota; kingdom Metazoa; phylum Onychophora; class Udeonychophora; order Euonychophora; family Peripatidae; genus Epiperipatus; species Epiperipatus broadwayi. The sequence goes on along the minus strand of JAQFVV010006216.1, from coordinate 5,691,531 downwards.
AAGGATCAAAACACAAGCCTTAAGTTATGTTTATAGGATGATAAACCTCTGCTTTTTGTATTCACCATAGTGGAAACCAGTCCAATTATTATGCCTTAAATCTAAAAATAAAAAAAACCATCTGCAGATATTAAATAATTCAGATTTAAGTAATTTTTTTTTTTTATTTTTTTTTTAAAAAATAACATTTTATAAAAAATTTTAAATGAAATGTTAAATTTTCAAATAATATTTGAAAATTAACATGTATAAACTGTATTGAAAGAAATGACTAGATATAAAACGAACAATCTGTAAATGATGGGAAAACAGATTCCATGATCACAATTCTCTGCTTTGGTATGATGATAGCCAAGGTGGTTCTCAGAGATACTTCTGGAATGCCAGATTCATAGCTCGATCATTTATGTTTAAATACTTACCCACCTATTAGGTGAAAAATAAAAAATAAAATAAAATAAAATTAATATATACACATAGGTGTTTGTTAAAAAAATATATTTAGGCAGAAATGAGACTGCAGCTTAAAAGAGTTAGCATGATATTAAGTTCAATTAAAAATGACACATCCAAACTCTAAAAACTGCTGCATACTCAAAAAAAAAAAACATGATAATTCTCTTACCATGCTGTCTGTGTAAGGCGCTGCTTTCGTACACATTCCAAAACTTCTAAATACATCACGATAATCTTTTTTTAAAAAAAAAAAAAATTCAATTAGCACCAACACATTATGATAACCTAAAAAAAAAAAAATAATAACTCCTACCTTATGAGGGTGCTTGACATGAACACAAAAGCCTAATTCCTTTAAAACACGGCGTTCACTTTTAATTACTTGATTCTTCAAATTAATGTAATTTTGATCTAAAGTAAGAGGAACAACTGGCCTGCAAGCAAACAAACATATATAAAAAATAATTTATAAAAAAAAATTTAATTGTAAATGTAACTAATGGTAATATACTTGATCCATCTTTTATTTCATTCTTTTTAAGGCATGAGCAGGAATTGCATTGTTTCTTTTATAAGTTTCAACCACACTATAAGAATTCTGTACTAATAAATGTCATGAAATAATTATTGTTTAAAATTTTCCTTTAAATGTTTATCAATGTATAATTCAAAAAATAATATTAAGACAAATTAAAGAAAAAAATAAGTAAAATTACAATGAAACAAAATTTCAACAATATATATATATTAATCAATTTATGTATATAAAATATTTTTATTACTACATTCAATAATTTCTATCTTCTAATATCTTAGTGTTAATCAATAATCTTTAAATACCAATGAATAGTTGTGGGTTTAAAAACAATGCTTGATTTAAGAATTGCTTTTTAATAAAAAATCAAAAACAAAAAATTTAAATGCATTTTTATTCACATCAATACACTATAAAGTAAAAAAAATAATTTTCAGCTTTCACAAATAAAACTGTGGATACTCATATTCATATTTAGAAATATTTGTAATTATAATTGATATAAATCAAAATTAGATCCTAACAATTTTAACTTGCCCATTAATAAATATACTCCAATAATTAATTCAAAAGACATAATATTCCAAAAAATCATTTATTAATAAACTTGCAAATAATGCCCATTTCCCTATATCAATGCCAATGTTTTCATTAGATTAAAAAAAGATTGTATTTTATTGGATGAGTAGATTGGAATTGATGCAAGGAAGTAGGTGTTCGGTTGCAAGTTTAAATTATCATAGTAATGTTTTCAAACTTAGTTATTCCATAGATTTATAGAAATTGTATATATATACATAAGTAATACCAAAATGATGAACAATAATTCTTGATAAAAAAGCTTATAAAAATTGTTAGAAAATGAAACTTTCTAATCATGTGAGCAACCCAAAGTTTTTATTTGTGCAAACTGAAAAAAGTTTTTTAGTACATTTATGCGAATAAAAGCATTTTCTTTTACATAAGTAACACTAAATTTTTGTAATTAGTTTTCAACTAAGTTATTTATATTTTTTCATTAAATTTTAGCTAAAATTGCAAACTCTTAAAACAAATGTAGTTGTAGTTATCAAGAATACATATAAAGCTTCAATTAAATTAAAAATTTAGCTAGAAGATTTGACAAGATAAACAATAATTTAAATAAACGTGTATAAAAATAAAACACTGATAAAGATAATTGTAACCATGTTAAGCAAAATAGCTTTTATACATTTCAACAACCACACACACACAAAAAAAAAAGTACTAGTTTTTTTTTTTAAAAAATATTTAAAATAAAATCCCCAAACTTAATTCCCAAAGCCAATTTTTATTAAATACAATTTTTTTAATTTTTAACTTGTTCCAATATTTATAAAACATGAATCTTCCATTTCAATTTGCAGGAATACTATTAAAGATATAAAATCATGTTATATATCATTCAATTCTTATTAAATCTTTTATATGTCTCTTTTTTCAATAGGAAGAAAACTGACAGATTTATGAAAATTTTTACTTGCTTGATTACTTTCAAGATTTTTCCTTCAAACTTTTATTTTAAAAAAATTTCAATATATACATTCATACAATTTTGTAATTACTGCTAGAATCATAATGCACTATTGATTCTGGCAGTAATCTGTGGAAAGCTGACTTAATGCTTTTAAGACCTTTTTATTAGTTTATTTTACCTTTTCCATATTAACTTGAATAATACAAGTTTAGTAGAATTAAAAAAAAAAAGTTACAATTTTTCAAAACGATTTGAAATCTTTTATAATAATTTAATGATATAGGTAATTTTTAAACTGTTATTACAAAAAACATATTATCAAGTATTAAATTCAATTTGTATGATAAATTATTTTTAGCAACATTAATTAGATCATAAGTTTCTATCAGAGTGCTCCTCTTTAAAATTCAAATGCTGCCATTCATATTTGAGGGGAAATTCTTCAAGCACATCAAATTTCAAGTACTCCCTCTTTTCCATGGAAAAATTATAATTTTTGAAAAGAGAACAAAATGCTTTTGAAATGTAAGAATTTTTATATTTTATTACAATTCTAAAACTTTAGTATTACATATATTTTTCAATTTTTAAAATTATTTTTATAACTTAATTATACAGATATATAATTCATAAAAAAAATATATTTCATATAGCTATTATAAAATATGTACTCTTTATTTATATATACACACAAATGTTTGCAGTCTGAATAATTATATATAAATTTGTTATATTACTAAAGCTTATAAAAATAATAAGCAAACAGAACATCATTATATATATATATATTGCAAATAGTTAATATTTTTATATTTGAAAATTTATACTATACATTATTTTAAAATTAATTTTGTGGATAAAAAAATAATTACTATCATAAAAAAAAACATAAACATGGCAGCAATTTGTGCATTTACTCATATTTGTCTGTGTGTATATATAAATATGTGGATTATATATGTTTATTTTAACAATTGTAATTTATCCTCAAATGTTTTTTTTTTTGGTTTTGTTAGAGAAAGCAATAGATTTTACATATATCAATATAAATATATATGCAAAAGATTAAAGAAAATGTCTACTTTTACAATAGTGATATCATGAAATAATATAGCTAAAAAAATTTAAACACAATTTTAATTATGTGAGGAATGTAATAAACTTGTCAGAAATTTCATTTCAAGATTTATCTATCAAAATTTGCTAATTTATAAATAAATAAATATAAAATGAATAATTTTAAAAATGTTTAAATTTAAATGTATAATGGTGACTAAAATGTTCTCAGGTTTATGGCATTCTATATAATATTACCCTAATGGCAGTACATAATATATTTATATCAAGTTCAAGATGAAGAAGATACTATGAAAATTTTAACTTTAAATGTAAAAAAAAAAAAATCTTAATATGGTATCTTAGCATTCAAGAAATTAATACATTCGCCATTTGAGCATTTCTCAACATTATACATTTGATTCATGATTTGTTAACGAGTACTGTGAAAAAAACTAGTAAAAGAAATCAATAGTAAATAGTTTGCTATAAAATTATTTTCTTTCTTGATAATTAACCATATTATATATACATTTATCATGAACAAGTGATTACTTTAAACATATTATGCATTTAACAACTGTTAACAGAATGAAACACAAAATATGATCTAGTAAATCAAGATCAGTTAATTAGTTGATTGCATTTATAAAATACCAGTCAGTTATTTAGTTGATTGCATTTATAAATATACTATTTAAAACTTCATCACTGGCATTTTCTATTCTTTTAACTGTAAAAAACTTTTCCTTTATTAAATCCAATCTTAAAAATATTATTCGTGACCATTTTTGTTTAAATAAAAAATACAATTTATTTTATTTCATTGCCAACAACATTTGATAGTTTTCCTTCAAATTGATATACAAAAATGATGCTTAAGTATACATACAGTATTTAAATTATATTATTGTTTTTTAAATATAAAAATTTTTAAATGATAGAGGCTACTTTCAGTAGCGGAAAAAATATTATTTTAGCAGTACTTTATATACTTAAATTGAACAGCAATGAGGGGACAGGAGGTCAAGAAAATCATGATTTATATAACAAAATTTAAAAATAATAATTTGATTTTCTGAAATATCATTTAATTCAAATTTTGAAATCATGAATTGCCACAATTACTTCATAATTATTGTTCTTCACAAAATATATGTATTGCTATCAACATCACTTGTGATTAGTGTACTCCTGTTGCTCAATTTCAATGTCTTTCATTTAGTTTTTGATACAAAATATATTATAAAATTATTTTAAAAATATCATGCTTAAAAAAAAACTCAGTTGGATAGTAAAACAAACTGAGAAATACAAATATTCTTTGAAATTTTTTGACATACTTTCAAAAAACATGTATACTATTATCAAGATATTTGAAATATGAAATAGCTTTATCATTACTAAGACCTGACTCAGATTTCTTTTTATTACTATAATTTCAATGTTTTATCAATAATAAAAATAACCAAAATATTTAAAAAACTAAAATATAATGTTCATACCCATATTATACAAATAAATATTATTGCGCTTTACTATAAAAGGAGAAAAAGTATTGCCCAGTAACAGCATTTATTTATACCAAAATAATTATTCTTTTATTCTTATGATGTTCATTAAAAAAAAAAAACTATTTCAATTCAAAATACCATAAATGTTCATCAATCAACATTACATAACCTACAGATTATGAGATATTTATATCATTATCAGTAATTAGGGAATTTGGAGACTTGCCAACAAACCATGTGTGCACAATCTGCTCATGCTGTAGTTTTATTCAATGCTATAATATAGACCGTATTAAAAACTCTTTTAAATCAATTAAAGGGTAGAGTAAATCCAGAACAACTAAAATCCTTAGTTCCAGGACTATTCAGATATGTCAATTTTTAAAGATTTTAAGAATAGATCTCTCCACACATGCACCCCAACTATAAACAAAACTGTTAAGATAGAAAAAAATAGGCAGTGCATAGTATTGTGAATTCTAATTTGCAAATATTTGTACAATTCTAATTTATATAAACTGTAAACAGTTAAAGATTATCTTTGAAAAGTATTTGGATTAATGTTATTCTATCTTTATTAAGATATTTCCTTAATGTATGGGTTTATTTGAGATAAGCAATATTTGTCATTATATGATTACAAACATTTAAATTATTAAAATCTTCCAGCTAGTTTTTACTATTGTTAATTGGCAAACTAAGCATTAACAAAATTTTATAATTATTTACTTAAAATGCTTTTTTTAATTTTGCCTTCACAAGCAAGATAAAATATTTGAGATAGGTTTGAAAAAATAAATAATCATTCAAATGAATACTATTTTACCAAACCAAAATAATCTGGATTTTTAAAAACTTAAATGTCCATCAGTGGTAATAACAACTCACAAAAATTATAGAAACCTTTTAAATATACACAAGTGGCAAATACTGGAAATAAAAAAAAAAACCAGCAACTTATAAACATAATGAAAATTTATTAAAAAAATTATGCATTAAAATTTTCATCTAATTTTAAAAATATATATACATATTGCAGTTAAATAAATAAGCAAGTCAATTTTACTAGAGTTGTACCTATTTTATTTTTAAATTTTATATTACATTAATCTGCAATAATATAAACATTTTGTTTTTTTAAGTCCCTCTATAAATTAATAATAGAACAATTATCTGGTTAGTCAAATGCTAAGTAAAAAACTTACATTTATCATTCACTAGCTAAGAAAAGCCTACTCATTTATATATATTGTTTGAGGTATGAAACCAAAAAAAAAAATCTGGTTCAGTCAGTCATGAGTATGAAGACACATTAATAAGCTTTATACGATCATAATAACCATATTCCACTCCAGCCCCAAGGTTAGAAAACAAATTTTTCATGAATAATACATTATCTTTTTTTTAAAAAAAGATCCTGCCCCTCTTTCCCAGTGTTAAAATAATGAAAGAATTGCTTAATCACTCATAAAAAATTAATAGCCAAGGACTAATTAAATGTTATAGTCTGAGAGTTAAAATAGAAGCTCAAATAAATCATAATTTATCAATTATTTTTCAGAAAACAAAATTGTGCTATCTTTATCAAAAAAAAATCAAATTGGTTGTCTGCATAATCTACTATATATAAATGTGTAATAGGTATAAATTACTTTATAATTTTAGTTATACATAAGTAGTGACTGAATCAATTTATAGATACCCCACACTTTTATTTCAAGTTACATAAAACAACTAAAATTGTGGTTGAAAATAAAATTATTCTTTTGGCTTTTAATGTATTACTTATCAAATTAATCAAATGCATTATTTATAAAATATTATATACATATATATTATTTTTTTAGCATTCAGATATTTTGCAAATGACTTTTTGTGTCTATTGCTACACTAATTTAAAAACTGAAAATCTAAACAGTGTTGCAGTATTTGAAATACAATGTGTGCCATCAATTATAAGATGTTCAAATTTATGAAGAGGGTTTTAAAAAAGTTTTAGGCAGACAATTCATCCACCCCCCCCACCCCCGGTCATCCACATTTCAATTAATTATAAATACTTTTTAGTGCCTTAATCATGAAATTTAATAAAGTTTATCACTGAAAACTTACTAAACCAATGTCAACATGGTTTGCAATTCAGCACCCTCCCCCTCATATTGTATTGCATTGAAATCAATAACTAAGATATGTACAAAATTTGAAGAAAATCTATCAATAAAAGCATATTAAAATCCAGTTACAAGATTTGAAACAAACAGAATTTGAGTTAAATAAAAGTGTATTTTCTAAACATATTTTACTGAAATTAGGGATTTTTTTTTTTTTTTTTGTAACATTTAGAAGCAATTTACATTCTTCACACTTCATTGATAAATAGCTGGATGTTTTTACTTTTATCATCATAGATTTTAAGGCAATAAACATCATATACTGTATGGAGAGTTTTGTCTGTTTTAATCATAATTTTATGTGAAATATATTAAAATTGTATCTAAAAATTTACATTTCATGATGAACTTAGAATACTTTTTAAAAAAATTTTTTTTTCCTTTATAATAGCAATATTTTCTTAGCTTTATTGCTTTTTAGGAATATAGAACATGTTTTCTTTATGCATCATTGCACCAAATCCATTAAAATATATCATAACAAGTGTAATAGTAAAAGAATTAAATCCATGTATTTTTTTGTGAACTTATCTACTTTATAAAATTGATAATTAACACCATGAGCATGGAAAATTTTCTTTCATACAACAATTATTTGATTGCAATCTCATGAATTTGTACAACATAATAATAAGTGTAAACAAAGAAGTTGCAATATGAAGCTTTGTTAAATATTCAAAAAATTTCAACATAATACTTTTTTTTTTGCTGTACATACACAATACTTATTTATATATAATAATCTGAAGTCACTAGAATTGTTATAACTTTCATAGTTTACAATTTTTTACTTCTACTGTAGATCCACAAAATGCACTTTCTGCAAAATTCACCAAAAAAAAAAAACTAAATAAATTTAATATTTATCAATCAAATGTTATTGTAATATATTTTCAAATTCCAAATACAATTATACCCATGGCTCTTAGAAATGGTGAATGTAAGATCTCAAAGTATCATAATTAACTATAATCTTTATCATAAATTTATTTGTTATAAACTTTCTTCTTATAAATAATCTTCATAAGAGCCTAAATGTTATCTTTTGTCATTTTTTTTTTTTGCCTTGCTTTAATTATTTTATTTGTCTTATTATTAATACCTACAGAATGGTAATTATATAAGATAACAATAATGACAGCTGGTCAGTCATATTAGCAGTATGACACTTCAAAACTTGTGGAAAAGCAATTACAAGTGCCTTTTCTTCATATTATGTTAAAAACCATGAGAACACCACTGTTGCTATAGCACTTAATTCCTTAGATCTAAAGATCAATGTGCTACTAAAAAACCAAAGATATTACAAATATTTTATTGTTATTATATTGACCACAATATAAAAAAGAAAAAAAAATGAGTCTGCAACATCAGATCATTGAAACCAAAAAGGGAACTTAAAAAAAAAAAAACTTTAATGTAGTAATGAAGTGTTTTAGACAATGATATATTTAGAAGTTTTTTCAGGCTATGAACAAGATATAAAAATGTCATAATTATTTACTGCCACAGAAGATATTGTAAGAATAGACAACAAATTAAAATGTTACAGACTTCACTATCAGAAAAGCTATATAGTTAATTCAATATTTCTGTAAAGTCTCTATACTCCAAATAACTCAAGCAAGTAAATAATTTGAAAAAAGTCATATGAAGATAAAATTACAAAATATAGAGTCCTGTTCAATGAATATAACTGGTTCCAGGGTAATCATTCCAGACCACATCTTATAACAAAGATCACACCACACTACCATTTAACATCAAAAATACATATAAAATTACTGCTTTCAACTTTTTAACACTGCATTGCCAACTAAAATGGAAATTTTAAAGGAATCTTTAAAAAATGTTACATTCAACACTATTAATTGCCATTTACTTTTTGTTAATTCATTTTAAAATCTAGAAATCCTCTTCACTACTTTGTGTTTTATTTTATCCTTATTCTGAACTTACATGAAGCTTTAAAAATCTCCAGATGATTGTGTTAAGTTTTCTAATTCCAATTTTTGACTAGTGGCCATAATTATTAAATAGTAATACATAATAGAATAATTTTAATAAAAATACAGCATTTTCATTATTAAATACACAAATAAATCCCTTATAACATTTCAGGAAGTCAGATGAACAAGCGAAAATAACATAAATGTTTTCACATGCATATGTTGTAATAGCCACTGGTCTTTGTTCATCTAACTATTTACTTTTAACCCGTTGGTTTACTATATGTTCAATATTGATTATTTAGACATTTGAAAAATTTTACATGATGTTAAAAATATGTTTTACAATACTAACAGCACATAAAAACCAATAGTTGTGTAAAAAATAAAACAATTTTTGAACATTTTTAAAGCTATTAATTTTAAATAATTTTGATATGCAAGTTTTAAAAAAAAATTTTGTTAGCAAATGAAATCTTGATAAAATTCAAAATTTTGATTAAAATAATATAGTATTCGCAGACCATATTTTTATGACACTTTTTTTTTTTTTGCGATATAGCAGAATTTTCTGAATGCATTTTTTAACCAAAACACATCTGCGAGAATATTTTCAAATATTTATTTAATATTAACATTAATAAATTCTAATCTAAAAGTGCAAATATATATTAACCGTTTTTAACAATTTATACACAAATGCATATATATATAAAAACACACACCATTTAAAACCTAGCTTAATTTACATAAACAATTTTTGAAAATACTTATTCTGTATTTAGCAATTCCTTCTAAAATGTCCGCTCATATAAATTCTCCGTGGTTTCTTTTTTTTATATAAAATACTGTATATGTCTTATAAAATATGTTTTACAACTAAAAACGATAGTCTTGCATTTTTTTTTCATGACATTAATCAAAATTAAATTTTCTGTCAAATTATAGGCCTTAGGTATACACAGTACAAACTTTTTCCTCCAATGTTGATGTAGTGTATGAAATTGATTTCAATTCACATTTGTAATGAGCATGGCAACCAATATGTTAACCATTTTAATGAGAATTATTCAAATCATAGACTTAAAACATAAAATTAACCTTTTTTCCAATTTTATTTTCAATTATTTCATGTTCTAATATATTTTCCTTATTCTTAATATTTTTAATAATTAAACTAAAATAACTTTATTTCGCCATAAACTTTGAGTTCAATGATTTGACCATTTTATTTTTAATATATCATTTGTAATATTTAACCAAAGCAATTTTGTTGTTTCTAAAAATGTTTTTAATAATAATTAAGCTGAAAATAATTTTTGCCAAAGTTTATTTAAATTGAAGATCACATAAAAATTTAATTGTATAGTTTGGGTCTTGATTTAGTTACATCTAGTGTTTAACATAAATTTGTTATTATTTGTTTATGGAAAGTGAAAGAAAAAAGGGTTTTAAGTTTAATACATTCTAATATTGTAACTAAATTACATATTTCATCATTAAATTTAAAGTGCATATTATTGAGAACATATATCTCAAATACTGTTTAATTGTCTCATATTTGACAAACATTTTCAATCATACCAAAAAATTGAAAAGCTTTAAAAATAAAAGTGGATCATTTGAATTGCTAATTATTAAAACTTATAAAATGTTCATTGTATGATATGGTCATAGTGCAGACCTTGCTTAAGTGTATACTGAAAATTTACATGTAGCAAAAAACATATTCTCGAAATCCCACTGTACTTCCAGTGATAGATTATCTAAAATGTCAAAATTTGCAAATAAAAAATAAAAAAATGCTAATAGCTTTATTGCTCGGAAATTCAGAAGTTTGAGCATCAGAATTGACCCTGAAATCTCCTGCCTCCATGTCGGATGCTCTACTAGCCGCACAGGGTTGGTAAATGAAATTGTGTTTAATATAAAACAATGACACGAAAAAACCTACAAAACTTTTGTAAATATATGATTTTTTTATTTATAATGGTTTTCAGCATCAAGGTTATAACTATACATATATATGGACAACACAAGACAAGCAAAAAGAAAATCAACATTTTTTACACCTGTTGATGGAACACAAGTTTTAATACTGAAAACATGGTCAAATGATCAAAAAAAATTTTAAGTTTGGATATTAATAGTCTATAAATTAAATGGAAGTGAAAAAAATAATTAGAAATGATTTTAATAAGAATATTTGGAAACCATCGAGAAAATCAAAGAAGTATCATTTGATAAATCAAAATAAAAATGATTTCTAAAAAAAAAAAACTGAATAAAAAATTTCAGAGAAAATCATTAAAATGATTTTCAAACAAAACAAGTCTTGGAATATAAGAGCTATCTTTCAGAAGACTTATTTCATCCATGAGGAAATTTTCTAAAAAAAATGAAGTTTATAACGAAATCAACAAAATTAAATAGAGATGAAAAGAATTTACAGAACTATCATAAAGATTTCAACCAACATACTTTTGATGACAATTTCTATTTTAGGATCTTTAATAATGATATCAAACTAGTCATAAAATCACTGACATAAGATTTTTATATAGTACCAAAATAAAATAATTTGGGGTTATAGAAAAACATGCAGACTTCACAATGGCAAGACTTTAAGAGGATTGTATCACTCCTATTTTTTCAATTTGTATACTGGATATATAATAAAACATCAAATAATGTGAATTCAGAATTGCTAGAATATTAACTTTAAAATATAATGATGATACCATATCTGTAAATGGAAAAAAAAAAACATTTCAAGACTTCTTAAGAAAGAGATATATTAAAAATATTAATGTGACTAAATATAGAAGATTATGACATCAATAATAATTGGCCAACTTCATAATTGTATTTTCCCTTCTTTGAATTATATTCCATAGACAAGTTCCTACAGTCAAAAAAAACTGAAAGTAAACTAATAGTATATATGAAATATTTAGGGGTGGGGGGAACTAAATGACATTTTTAAATATAAAAATCAGAATTTCTCAAGATATCAATGTCTAAGTTAAACACCAATGAAAAACTATGAGAACTTAGGCAAGTTTTAAAATCATAATGCTAAAGACTTCAAAGATCACATGGACAATTAAAAAATTAATAATTAAATATTTAATAAGATTAGACCTGAACTCCAAATATATAATAATGAATGATAAATTCTAGTATCCAGTATTTTATAAACAATAACCAGGTTGAAATTGTGCTATTTCGGTTATGTTATGAGATTATCTAATTCACTGAAAAAATGTATAATGCTTGTGTTCATGGCTAAATATGACAATCAGCAAAGAGATGGCTGAACTCAAGACAGTTATATCTTTTAAAAAAGCTAAAAAAAAAAAAAATTTAATCAACAAGAGATGATGCAATTTCATGGTTTCTAATAATAGTAATAATCAACATTAAATTTTTTATAATGGATTAAAAACTTTCTTTTAAATAAATTTTAATGTCAAAACTTTTACCAATTCAGTTTCAACATTCATTAGTTGGTTATCGTTGATTAGCCCCGCACGCTGCTTGATGGCTCTGTTGCTAGTCAAAAACCAAGATATGTTACCAGGCTGATTTATAATTTACTTTTTTTTTTACACTACTCTGATACAACATTATACATGTCAGCGCATGGCGCTGGAATTCGCAGGGATGGAGATCCGATGGTTTGAACGATTCACTATCTAAAACTGTCAGGTCATCTAAAAAATACTTCGAATGCACATGCAAGAACAACTTGAATTCTACACACCCTCACATCATACTGTAGCGATCTGTGAAGTGTGCGATAGTACCGCGAAGCATAAAAGCTGCTTAGAGGCTAATATGAACAGAACTGTTCTATAGGCTGCGTGAGCTATATTTCTGTCCATTTGCATGGAAACAGCGACATCAAACGGTGTAAGGGGGCTAATCGACGACAACCCATTAGTTTATATGAATTTATTGAAATTATTATTAGAAATTATTAAAATCAAAGTTTTATATGGGTTAATAAACTATGCTTCCATGATTTTTCTTTGTTATAAATTCTAAATTTTATATTTTAAATGTTTTATATATATGAAGTATATGGCATTTTAATAATCAAAAAATTCTGTACACTAATAGTTATATTTTTATAAATGTACAACAAAAATCAACAAAGTTTTTAAAACTGCAGTTATTATGGTTTTGAATTATGTATGTAGTATTTCTTTACTATAAAAAAAAATCATTTAGAAACTTACAATAATAAAGATCTAAGAGCAGCTCTCTTTGCCCTACTTCTATATTTAATGTTTAAATTAACTACAAACTATAGCTAAAAACCATCAATTCAAAATCTTTCATTCCAATAGGTTTTTTTTATTTAAGGAGTATATCTTTCCCTCACTGCAAACTCAAACTCTGCTAAGTAGAAAACAGGCTTAGTACAATTAGTTTTTATTACTTTATTGATATTTAGGGAAATGATTTTCTTTTTGATTGAAGATCTATATATAAACTAATTTATTTAGTGTAAAAGATTAAACAACACCTTTGAAATTTTGTTTATATAATCAGTATTTGAATACATTATGGATTAGTGATATTCATATTTTACCCATGTTAATTATAGAATTATATATGATGAAACTTTGTAGAGTTCATATAAATATCTTTTTCTGCCTCCATTAAATTGTCACTTTTTGTATTGATTATTAACAAATCATGATCCACACGGATAATTCTGTGGATTAAGTGAAAATATGAATGTTTATTTTTCATTTAATTCACTGCATTTCAATGCATATTTGTGTATATTAATTTCAATCATTAATCTGGTGTATATTTCATTCCTATTATTATTTTCTTCCAGTTACAGCATTTAATTTGTTAGAAAAAAAAACCAGCCAATTTGAGATTTTGATGAAATAAAAAGCATATGCATATGGAACGATGATAATGATTATTAATTATTTAATATCTTGGAAAATCACTTTCATTTGAGACAATATTTGCTCAAAACATTTTCTTAAAATATACCATATCCTACAAAAATCTGATCACTATATATATACCTGGGTCTCGTTTTATATGGTAGATAGATTCATTCCTCAGAAAACGCGCACAAAAGAAATCGCACAAAAATAGACTTAACTTACCTTGAAAAATGGGGGATAGGTTACTGTAATTTTCAAAAATTGCATAAAAGCAAAGCAACAACGTAAAATTACTTTAAAATTCGCACACAAAAATATAAGGAAATAAAATATGACTAGTAAAAAATTTCAAATTTGAAAAAAATTGATACAAGACAAACTTTTTTTGCTTATTTATTAACTACAGTATTTAATTTTATTCAAAACAATATATTTTTATGCATAATTTATAGTATTTTTCATACATGCACAGTATTTTAATTATTATCACTATTTGATGATAAGTAAGTTCATTTGTAAACTAGTAAGACATCAGATTCGTCACAAGAAGAAATACAACTAGCGCCAACTTCATTTTTTTAATTGCTCTTATTGTGGCCTCGCCTGAACTAAAATATTTTCCAATCGCTGTTGATCCTTCCGATTGCGCTAAGCGATCTAAAATTGAAATTTTTGTTTCCAAAGAAATTCATTTTCTTGGGTGTTTTTTTCTTCTCCGTTAGAGTAAACTAAAAATTTAAAATAAAAAAAAAAACTTACACTTACGATAATAAAAAGACACAGACTCACCACTGTCGGACAAAATTTAATTAAAACTAACAATTAAAAATTAAATTCTTATTTTTGTCTTTAATTTTCAGTTCCGTTTAAAAATCAAATTTCATTGTTTTGCGTCACATTAATTTCAGATCACGTTACGTAATTTTTAAATTGTTAATTATAATTAAAAATCAGATTTTAATTGTCAAATTTAATTGTGCCCATCGCTATAACTCACCTTTTAAAAATAAACTTGCCACTAAATGATTAATTGATGAAAGTACTTTTTTAAAAAGCAAAAATAAAATGTGATTTAAAATGCAAAAAAAAACATGCATAATATAGACATCTATAATGTTTGAACAGATTTACATTATAATCTTGTAAAATTTAATGTGTGTATATAAAATAGGGAAATCCTGATTTTAAGTGAATTATGAATTTCTTTATTGCATAAAATCTATTATTAGTACTATTATAAAGCACTGAAAATATTGAAATTATTAGATAGAAGTTGAACTCCAATAATGCACTATTACTTGAAATATGATGTCTGAGTGCGCAAAATTTATAATATTTAAAGTAATAGCGCATTATCAGAGTTCGACGTCTGATCTAATAATTTTTAACGCATAAAAGAAAACGGCATACAAAGATATTAAGAAGAAACATGAACCGCATAACTTCAAAATCGCATTAAATAAATCCGCATAAAACGAGACCCAGGTGTATTTAAAAATATACATATCAACAGATTTGTAAAATGTGAGTGGCTTCAGACTAACATATGGCTCAAATTGGCTCCATTTGTGTGCAAATTGGTGACATAATTAGTTGGCAAATTATTTAAACAAAAAAGAGTACATTCATTTAATAAAATTATTCCACATTTCTGGGGTTAATAATCAAAGACCCTCATTAATATATACTATTACTTATCAGTGATTTCCAAACCTATTCTTATAAAATCAGCTTTATTTATTTACAGAGCACTGATAATTACCCATCACAATTCCTAAACCTTTTTTTTTTTTGCATAGATAAATACACTTTTCCAAATCACTTTCCCCAATTACTAGATGAATTGTAAAATATGAGACCAATGTCTTTGATTAGAGAAAATGATTCATGGAGAATGAATCCAAAATAATATTTTAATTTTTAATAAACAAGTATTAATTGTATATAGGCATCATATATAAAAGACCAATTAATGTGTATATTTTCCCATGCGTATTAATTATCCCATTTATCTGGAAAAATTTAATTACTAAAAGTATGAAATATATGAATTATTTAGATAAATGAAGAACACACTGACTCAATGCACAACAAAATAACCCAGAATTGCAATATCAGTTAACAGCATGACATTTCTATTATACATGTCAAAATTACTATATGGATAGCAATTAATTATTTTAAAAAATAATTCATTTAAAAGCAATCTTTTTAAAAATGGTTTAAATCTTACCTAGAATACTAATTGAGAACAAAAACATTTATATCTATTTTTCAATACATAATGTATTTTAGTGAACCATCCTGCCTCAGAAAAAATTTGTCTCAGTAACTGGAGGAGCCATATTATTGTAGAATGAATTGTTGAATCCACTTCTAATTGTGCACTTTTCCTTGCATCAAAACTTGTTAAGTTTTACATTGATTTTAGCTACATAGACAAGTAACTTTTACTTTCCACAAAATCTAATTTAACTTAAATTAGCAATCCGGGGTCTAGAGGCTAAATGAGATTTTAGATGGCAATCCTAGGATTACATCAGTATAATAATCAATAAAGCAAATCATATATAGTATGACATTACTTTTATAAGCTTATATTTGTTTGAGCTATTGCTAGCTCCCTATATAACACAGCAAGTATAGTTTAAAAATTTCAATGGGATTTGCTTAACAGTATACATTGTTAGGAGAACTACAACAGTAATTATCATTTTCATTTCAGCTGATAGAATGACTAATTTTATACAACTTTTATATGCAAATGACTTTTAAATGATTCCTGATAAATAATACTTTTAAGCCAATGCCTCTTTAAACAGCTATTAAAATTTTTTGCTCTTTTTAAATATACTCCAGGTTTAATACAATCTCAATCAATATAATCTTGCTAATCTTTTTTTATATTTACTTGTTTTGGTGACCAGTATTTTGTTGTAACTGCTATTTTAAAATATAGCTATTTACAATAACAAAGCTGTTATTACAACACACTTGGTTATAATTTAATAATCAAGATAATCCAATTATCATTAAATTAATGAATCTGTTTATTTGATTTAAATATTTAAATTATTGTCTCTTTACTTCAATATTTAGGAATTTAATCAACTCCTTATAGATTTAAACTCATATATATATATATATTAGTTTAACTCAAAAATAGTTTTCTTTTATAATTGCAATCCCATAATTTTGCAATTATTTTTATGATACTTTGCTCCTTGGTTTATTATATTATTAATTTATCAATTAATATATGGATAGACAACATTTAATGGCATTTTACATACAATAGCATTGTTGACTAGAAGACCATCTCCATATATATACTGTATTCATTGGCAAATAGGAAGCAGAAGTGTACAAGATGCCCCCCCCCCCATACACATTTAAAATTTTTTTTATACATTTCCATAATGATTTACTGTACTAATTTTATAATTATGTCTACAAAAAAAAAATGTAATATTATGACTATGTTGTGTAACTATATTATAACCCTAGTAGCAGCAGTGTAAATGCTGCATTAGAATTGAAGAAAGACACGTGTGCACTCACGCACACATATATAAGATAAAGAAAATAGGCAGTTTATAAATAAAAGGGAATGTTAAGATATTTTTAGTTTCACCTATTTCAAATCATGTTAAAAAGAAAATATTGATTTTGATAGAAAATAATAGGGTGAAATCGAATCCAGAAAAAATAATTATGAATTAACTTTTTTTTTCTTTTGTAATGCATAAACAAAAGGCAAACCACTATTTATTTCTTTTGATGAATACAAGAGAATATTTTTTTCCTGGGATCCAAGATAGTAGATTAGTCATCATGGTAAGTGCTGTAGATAACGAAGATAATTACATTATGGTATATGCAATGACTAATGAAACGATGGTAAGCAGTTAGTCATTCAGCAGTCAACTTCGTTCCAGTGTGGATTGATGAAATTCTAAACTGCAAAGTAGAAGTTAAAGCAGTGGCAGTGCAGAGAAGAATTTGCCTTACTGCTAATTAAAATTACAAGCTTATAATAGAAGCTATAAGAATGTTTTACTATATCAGGGAATCTTTTAACAATGAAGGGCTGGCTAGTCAATAACAAATAGCACATTAATTGAAAACCCTGAATATGCAGCCCAGTCCAGTAAAAAAATGGCATGTGAAATCCACTTCTTATAATCTGCCAGAAAAAAAAAAAAAGGACTATACATCTAAATTGCTGAAAACTTATATGTATTCAATACATAGTATACTAATACAAAGCTAACTTACAAGTCTGATGTGTTTAGAGAAGATGTGTTTCTTGAAAATTAATGAAAAGATCTGAAATGTAATTACGGATAACTTTTTTAAAACTTAGTAGGGATGACATTAAAGATTGGCGAAAGTTGAGACATTAAAAGATTAAGCTATTCCTTTTTATATATGAAAAAATTTTAAATTTATGAAGATTAAAAGAAATTCAATATTGTGTATTGGTGTCCCACATTTTATAAGTGAATTACAAATATAAACTCATATTGAAAGTATATTAGGTGAGTTGTTTCACTTTACATATACATACATATACGGAATTATTAAATGGGAAGAAATTAAATATCTGAATTTGTTTGTTGGAAATAGATTCAATATATATCTAGACTGATTTTTTTTATATCTATACATATAATTACTAAATCTAAAGAGAATAAAATGAACTATTTATTAAAATGATCTTAATAATTTTATACATGAAATTTACATTATCTAGTTGCAATCAAACCATTTTGTTTTGTTAATAAATGGTTATTTTATTATTTATTAAATCATTAGTTTGTTTTCATATGATTAAATGTTATAACCTTAATACATACATATGCTAGTTCATAAAAATATCCACAGCTCTGAGAACATTTGAACCAGTGAATTGTATGCTGGGATGTTATGGTAAAAATTGGTAAATGATAATTGCTATCTTAATTCCAAGTAAACATTCTCTTTTTGAGGTTTGGCACCTGGCGTTTCTTCAAATAGAAACCTAAAACGACAAAATATTTTTGATTGAGATAATAAAAACCATCATTATTTTTGTTGAATTAATTTTGCAGAGTTAAACAGGATTTCTAAGATTTACAGATTTATGTAATGGGATATTTCTACATTTATCATTAGACACATGCTAGTTGAACAGAAAATATCTTCCATTTGTATTATTGGTTTGGGTTCATACCCGTGAATTACTGAGGTATTACCACTACATAAGGAGCTTTAATGCATTTTTACTGGTACAATATATAGCTTAAATGCATACTTATGCACGTGTATTTGTAAATATTTTTTTATTTTGCAAAAGGACAAAATGCAATACAGTATATATGTATATTAATATAAATCAGAAGTTTTAGACTGACTGAAATTTTAACTCACAATTTTAATTAACCCTGCATAAGACACTCACCATATTTTATTTGTGTATTTTGAGGGAAAGTGTATCCTATATGCCAACGATATGGTAATTACTGAAAAATTAACATTATATATTCATACACTTTGCAAATAATAAGTGTTGAATGTTTTGATTGCAAAATTTGAGTTGCATTTTTTAAATACATTAGTAAATAATAATCAATAATTTTTTTTTATTTATATTTTTTAATTCAGAGGACCCACTGTTGTAATTTTTTTTTGCATTTAAAGATTTGGATTGGAATGTGGAAACAACAAGTACATTAGGCAAGATTATATATACATGTACATGGAGTCAAAATTTTCCTATATCCATTGTTATTTATAGTTCATGCCTTTCAAAAATGATGGACCAAGATTTCACTTTATATACACAGTAAAAATTCTATTATATTTCCATCATACATGTAAATATTTTGTTCAGCAATTAGTAATTGCTCAAATTTGGATCTCAGAGCAATGCTCTCAGATCCAAGGCTCCTGATTGACAAGGCCAAAAGCCAGAAACTAGCCTGGGGATATTGGATGAGTAGGCACTAGATAGGGATTTTATGCACAAACTTTCTGGCATCCAATGATTACTCTGGGTTGCACTGAATGGCACTGCTGTATGAAGAGTTTTGCCTGTTTTAATAACAGTTATGAGCAAGCATAAGAAATGGTGTTTACGTGATGTTTGGAGATTTAATATTTCCTAAAACTCTAGACCAGTCCAAACTCTATGAAGTTTGTTCATAACTTTTATCCTTATTTTCCAAATCTATATATATATTATTGGCTATAATTATAGCTTGATTTTATAAAATATTAGTACAAGATTTATAAAATAATGAATAATACAAATTAAATAATTTTATAAACAATGAGGATTGCCAATTCCTCAACAAGCTTTGTGATAAATGCTTAGATAGAGAAAGCATTTAAAATATCTATCAGGACCCCCCCCCCAAACCTCTGACCATGGTTTCATGCTCTGGCACTCCTCAGAGAAGTGCTAGGATAGGTTCAAAGTTTAAACATTTATTATAATTATTATTTCATTAAATACGTATTTTTATTTATATATACATGGGCAACTAGATATGTACATAGAATCTTTTCTATTTTATATAAGATAATATGTAAGTAAACACTTTAAATGTTAAGAATTATTTTTAAAAAATAAGTACAATTCAAATTTTCACCTCTCATGTCAGTGACTTCAAATGAGAAGTTTACCATGTTATCTAGTCACCAAAAGCAAAAATTTGCCAAACTCTTCATTTTAAAATTTTTATTAATAATTTTAAATAAATAAAAAAACTTTTATAAATTATTTCCTTGTGATTAACATTTGTGCATACTAATAATTATTACAATTGTTTTGATAATTAAGAAGTCTTCTGAATGCTTATCTAATATTAATATTCTATGTGATGCACATATATTTAAAAATAATAATAGGTATGAATAAGCATAAAAGATAAATATTGTCTTATGAGAAAAAAAACATATAGCCCCTCCTCTTCCAACATAACTTTGCCATTACTTTATCTTCAAATTTAAAAATACAAAATGAATCATTTTATTTAGCAAAATGAGAATCTAATAAATAATGAATAACAGCTTAGTAGACAATAACCCGATAAAAATATATTTAATTGAATTTATGCTAAGTCAGACTAAACTTCCACATTTAAAACTTCTTTAAGTCCTATCATTTTATATATTACTTTATTCATTTACTAAGCTTTCAGACATTAACCATGTGTTTCTAGCATGAAAAATAAATGTTTTTTAATTAAATTATATATTTTAATTTTTTTCTTAATTTAATAATTAATCATGCAGAAACTGTATAATTTCATAAGCTAAGTGAACTGTGAATATTCACTTTTTACTGAGAAAAGTCCAATTTTTTTTAAATAAAATATAAAAATTTACAAAAGGCTATCATGTTTTAAATAATAATTAGCAGTTAAACATTATCCTTAAATATGTGCGCATACACAATTATTACTGAATTTATAATTTCAGATTATAATTGAAACAGGTATGAATATATGTGATGTATTGATAAAGGGCTAATAAAAGGCTAACATACTGATGGATGTAAACACTGGATATTATATTAAGCTGATTTCCTGCATGTTTTTATACGGTTGGTACTTTTATTAAATATTTGAGAATAAATGGTTGCATAATGTAATATTTATTTCATTTTCTTTGCAACGAAAAGATAAATAAGATATTTCTCACTTATCATTAGTGGACTTGTAATTGAAGCATAAAAAATGAAATGTACAATTTCAGATTTTGCTTATTACATATATATTTAAGCATAATTTTATAATAAAAATATGTCTACAAAACATCAAATATAAATTTAGTCTTTTATACTTTGCATTTTGTAAATAAATATAAAATTAAAAATTTAAATTAGTATAATAACCATTTCTCAGCTGAATTGCATTTTATGGTATTTTAGCATTATGACAATATTTACTTTTGTTTCAAACTTTCAGAAATGCAATAAAATATACTTACACTGCTAGAAGACCCCCCCCCCCAAAAAAAAAAAATTATAAAATATTACTATATTAAAAATAATGTAGTAAATGTTTTGTATTTGGCTGATTTAAATAATACTTCATTTGAACATTTTTTTAAAAAAATGGCAGTGTGTGTATCATTTTTTTGACTCAATTTATTGTTGTTATCTCCAAGTGTTTCTTATTCTCAACTTATCCATTGCAAATTGAATTGCTCAATATTGTACTCCTAAAATGCTTATCATATTTAAACCCTAGACTTTACAAATAATTTCTAACTGTAACATTCATTTGTCTTTAATGGTTAATACACACCCTTTCCACATCCCTTTTCATATGTATCCTTCCCCTTTCACCATGTTTCTCCTGAATTTCATTTTTACCATTCTTTGTAAACCTCTTATTTAACTGTATTTGTACCTATTTTTTGATTAATAAACTTTCACCATTGAAAAAAAAAAATTATTATAAATATGGGCATGAAAAATGAGTTTGCACAAATAAAATATTTTTGAATTCAGTAATATTTAAGTCTTAAAATGTAATGTTTTTAAACATATCTCTAAATAATGCCAAAGAACCGCCAACAATGATAAAGTATTATCATTTCATTGTATTCCACTGTTATATCTAATTATTTCGATCTGCTTTCAGACAGAGAACATACATGTAAGTAATCTTAATGGTTGGCGAAATTTGAATGGATACTATAAATGTTATCTGGGTTAGTGATTAGCTATTGGCATGTAATTAAGTTTGTGCTTAATATATAAATACTGCATGTATATAAATTTTTATGACTTATTAAAATGAAAAAAGCACACATTATAGATGTATTGTGCAGACATCTCTTAGAAAATAATTCAGAAGTTTTCTTTGAATAGTTATAACATAATATGACATTTATAGCATACTGTATCACCATTTAATTTTTTTTTTTAACAATCACTTTAAATTCATGTTGAATTCTATGTGATAATTAAGATTAAAAGAATGTGCATGTTGTAAAATTTATTAAAGACTGGAACGCAAGAATTGATCACCCATAAATACCAATAAAAATATTAAAGTCTATAAACTTTCCTCACATTATACATAAATAGTATTCTGTTTCTTATAATAGTGATAAATTTGAAACTGCAGTTTTAGAAGCTACAACTCTTATTGATTTTCCCTTACAGAAATCATATTTGCTAACTAATAATAGATTTGTTGACTTTTTTTTGATGAAGCTACTTTTCACTATTTCAGGGAACGTTAATCAAAAAACCCATACTTTACACATAAGAATTTTCAAAACAATGACAAAGTTAATGAATTATTTATTGCATGATTTGGTAACTTGATAACTTTCTTAAGCAAATCAACAGTGAACTTTTACAAACTTGAGTATGGTGAAAAACATTTTATCTAACAACGTAAAGAAATGTTATCCATTATCTTTCTACAGAAAGAAATATTAGATGAACATATTGATGGTAGAAAGCAAGGACTCAGATGACAACAAGCCATAGTGAATCTTATATTTGCGAGTCTTGATTTAAAATTAGATTATCAAATATTGATAACATGAAACAAAAAAATCACAGATATCCCTGGAATTGATATGACATGCTGTAATATAAAATTAGAAAACTGAATATTGTTGCAGTTAATTCATAGAGAATATATGAAAATTTTTGCCCATTAAACAAACCCATGTAATCTGTATAAATTTATTGTAATCAAAATTATAAAGACAATTTATGTAAACACCGTATTATATTATGCTAGTGCATTCCATAGATAATCCTATTTAAAATTTGTCTCTAATAGACTGTATTTCAAAATGCCTTTAAAAATATTGGGTATATATAATTATTTATATATATAAATATATATTGGCTAAATACTAGTGATTATAATTTGCTTAATGTTTGTCTATCCCATATACACAAACAAAAAATTCATTAGATTTACTGAAATTTGTAATCATAACTGAGAAGTTTTGAAAATAATTTTTTTTTAAAATGATATCACAAAGATATTCAAAATTAGTCTGCAGGTATTGCTTATTTCCAAAACAATTGACTAATTCAGGTATTCTGTTTATTTCCAAAACAATTGACTAATTTAATCAGCTAATTTCAGCTGCAAGCAATTATGTTCTACAATAAATGTATAACTTTCTAAAAACAGCATACTACTTGGACAGTTTACTGTAGGTATTATATAATAAATTGTTTTTTCAAATGCTATACTAAATTTTTTCTAATTATTTTAGCCATCTCAAATCTAACATTATTGTATTTGTAAATATATAATTTTATTTTCATTTCACTTGATAAAATAGTCTAGTTTTGTTTTTAAAAAAATGGCACACAGTATAAGATTAAGTTCCCTTTCAAAAAAAAAAAAATTTTTGATATTTAATTTTGAAGCAATTAAATTAAATCTAAATATGTATCTGTGCAATTGGTCAAGCAATTCCAATACTAAACAAATTTAAAACTTTCTTATTTTGCTATGTTTAAATGCACTATCAAAACATTGCAAATTAACACGTATTTCTAAATGCCTTATGCAGTTTAATGCAATGATTATGGCACGCTCTGGTTCAAGAGCTATAAATCACAGCTCAGGCTTTGCCTCTTTTAATCCTTAAACTTTTGAATTTCCAAATAATAATCCATTTGATTATTATTATTTACTAAAATGCATTTTTAATTTCCTATAGTAAAGATCTTAATTGCAAATCATTAAAACGTAAATTTTCAAACTTCATAATTATTAATATACCTATATGCTCCAAGAACTTTGTCGTAAGATCAAGATTATGCCCAAACATTTTTTTTTTCTACAAGGAACACATAAAATAAAATAAAAAAACTAGAAAAACTTTTTGATAGTTTGTCTTAATAAAAATCTTTGACAAGTTCCATGGGTTTTGTGCAAATCAAATGCCATTTATACATAAGACTAGAATAGGAAATCTTAAAAAAAAATTTCAGGTCAAAACAAGTTTATATTTCATTTTGTTTTTGTTCAAGGAATGCTTGAAAAATGAATTTTGACATATTACTTGTAATATTATATTATTTTCATTGAATGAGTAATGTCATACACTTGGGATCACTATGGGTATTGTTTACATTAAATTTTTTTATCAAATTACCTGGTTATCAAAATGAAGATTCATTAATTTTTGATAAACTGATAATTTTAACATTGATACAATATATTTTAATTTAGTAAAAATTTCTTGCAAACTACATAAAATTATCTTTTTCTTGTTTTAAAATATTGAGAATAGTTAAGTAAAAAATGAAGTCGACTTAAATAAAGAAAAATCAATCAAATTATGCAATCATTTATTTTTCAATTATGGTGATATTTTATTACAAATGATATTTCAAATGCTTTAATTATCAAATTACAGAAGCTATTATGGTAGCACAATATTTATGTAGCTTAATGTGTATATAAAATACAGTTGATAATATATGTATCTTGATAATGCAGTCACAGTTATAGTGCAACTTATCCTAAGTTAAATATTTAGTCCATACATTGTTTTCATTTTTTAATAATATAATGCTGAATTTTTTTTTTTAAATAAATATTTGAAAATGTTTTTTAATCTAACATATATTTACAATATCAAGCTTAAAAATAAGTTTTAAAATAACATTCAACTGACATATATACACAAAATTAGTATAAGTTTTTGATTTAAAAGGAAACTATGTCAGAAAATATTAAATTTTTGATTTAGTGAACAATTTTCTAAGAACCAATAAAAATTGGGGGGGGGGGGGGTTTCAAAGGAATAAATTATTTTTTTAGCTGTAATTGCCCCCCCCCCCCTCCCCATTTATAAATAAACCAAAACAAAAAATAGAAATTATCTTAAAGTTGAGTTTCTAGAAAAATATTTTCTCTCCAGGCCACTTTAGCTTCATATTTTTACTTTTTAATAAGAATAAACTTTATTGTGAGTTTGGATAATGAATGGACAATTATTCCTGGAAAGTCAAGATGACATGTTTTTCAACAGGTTTCTTTTTTTTTTTTTTAAAGTACAATGAAAATTGAATGACAGAAATAAAAAAAAAACCCACAAATAATATTCTATTTTTTTTTTTTAAAAAAAAAAAACTCAGAAAATATTTTCAATACTTTTGATTTTATGACAATTAAAATTCTGTTATGAATTTACTTACCTTAATTTTTTTTTTACCTTTTTTGTACCCCCAATTTGCTGCCAGTAATACATTTGTGTGGCTTAATATGTATTAAATGACTATTTTCTTTTTGAAATCTTCAAATACAGCTTAAAATAGAAGGAAGACCTTATTAAATGAAATGATCATACAAAATACAATTTCTCTTAATGATGATAATTCAAAAATTAATTTTTTTTTTGGTAAAAATAAGGTTCAGTAAATACTGTTCAACTTAATATTTATGATTTTACTATACAATACAGAGTTTATTTATATTCTATCAGCTCCCATATAAAGTAAAAAAAAAATCATGTTCAACTTAATATTTATGATTTTACTATATGAATATAGAGTTTATATTCATCAGCTCCCATATAAAGTAAAAAAAAATCCTTAACCAAATATTTCAATTCACAATCATATATGGGAAACAAAAAAAAAAGATTATTAAAAATAAAATATTCAGTTAAATTAATTCTGCTTCTAATACAGCATTTTAATATAATCAAATGGTGTATGTATGAATCATAGTCTAGATATTCTGAGAAAAATATTTTACAAAATTACATTTTTAAACAATATTTATTAAACAAAAACTGAGCATTTAACAATTTTTAAGACAAATATCCACAAAGTAAATGTATCATTTTAATGCTTTTCATAATTACATAAAAACGCAATTTTAAAAATGTTTTAATTACTCATCAAAACAAAAGAAGTACAGTTTTAAATTTAAATCTGGAAACCAGGAAAGTCTTGGATTCTAAAAACAATTTTTTTTTTAACAAGTCAAAAATTTTCTTCAAACAGTATGATATGCCACTTTAATATTAATGTCTCTTTCAATAATAACATTTTGCATGAAATTAGAATATGGATGCCATCATCATTTTTCAATTTTCCAACAAGAATTCTATGGCCATAAAAAAATTATACTGTATACATTAATTTAAAAAAAAAAAAAGGAGAATGATCCCTAGGAAATGTAAAACATTTTTACATCCAATGCCTGATTTCTTGACTTTCCAAATCTGTTCATTTTTTTTTTTTTTGGGGGGGGGGGGTTGGTTGCATAACTTTTGCTGATTAAAAGAAATAACTTCAGCTAATTTTAAATTAATGAAATGTTTTAGATATCATAAATCTATACTCGGCCAATTTAATAAAATTCATTTTAAGAAGTAATAAAAATTTGCATATAATCTTTGCATTATACTTATTAATTTTAAGTCATTAATGATAAATCAAAATGTAATCTATTTGATATAAAAAATTCCTAAGTAAATAATATTCTAAAAAAAAATAATAATTACTGTTCATACTAATCCATTTTTATATATAAATATATTTATTGGGATACATTAATCCATTTATATATATAAATATATTTATTGGGATACATTAGCTAGCATTCTTAAAATGAATCAAAAACAGTGGCAGTTGCTTTAGTTTAGACATTATTTAAAAACTAGTTTATTTTACTATAATAATATATATCAAATAAAAAAAAAAGCTTATTTAAAAACAAAATTTAATATGTTACATTTAGAAAGGTCATTGATGTATTTTGTTTATTATCTATTTTGCATGACAACAAAAGTACTTAAATGTATTATAACATAGGAAACAGGTTTTCATTGAGGGGAAGTTGAGAATTCATATTGAGTTAAACAATCTCTGTAGCCACATTATAAATCTTTCTTCTCACTTAAATTTTATGTCTATAATACTATTTCCACCAATAATCGTAGAATTGTTAAACGAACAGAATTATGTTTTGAAAATTGTGTTTTACGTCAAAACATCTTGGGAGAGGATTTCTATATAGCAAAATTTCATCTGAACTACATAATTTACAAGTTGGTCAAAGAACAATGATTCATTAAATAACATTTTCTAATGATTTTATAGATGGATTTCCAATTGCTATTATGATTGACTTTGAAAAAGAAAAAAAATTCTTCATATATATATATAAAATCATTATAATAATTTAATATTGAATATTCTATATAATTCATCATCTTTATGAATACTATATAAATTACTTATGTATCATTTTCTTGCAAGTTATACCTTGCATAATTTTATACATTTCAAAGAATTGCAGATGAACACAAATCATACATTCTTCAAAAAAAAAAAAAAATCCATTCAGAACATATCAAAATAACATC
Source organism: Epiperipatus broadwayi (assembly GCA_028023455.1). Taxonomy (NCBI): domain Eukaryota; kingdom Metazoa; phylum Onychophora; class Udeonychophora; order Euonychophora; family Peripatidae; genus Epiperipatus; species Epiperipatus broadwayi. The sequence goes on along the minus strand of JAQFVV010006216.1, from coordinate 5,663,069 downwards.
AAATCCATGAAATGGAAATCCATCAGAGGATAATTCTGATACCAGATACCATGCTATAATTCTAAATCTGATAGCAAGTAGTAGAGTCATTGTAGCTTAAAAGCTTAATTAATATGAGCTCACAAAGCCACCACCTTCTCTATATGGTATGTTCTTAAAACCATACATTTGTTCCCAGACTTTGAAAAAATCAAAATATTTAAGACATAGGTGCTTGCTATCTATATATCCTCAATAAAAATAATGGGAAAAAAGGTCATTTGTCAAGAATGGTTATAGAATAAAAAAAAATTTGCAGTGGCAGAAAATGGGGGGGGGGGGGGGCAATCCCATCGGTCTTTCTTGATATTCAAAAGATATTAATTCCTTGCATTTTCTTATGAGAATTCCAAAACAATTTTCTATTACTATCAATAAATAGTTTATAAATCAATGAATAACTTTAATATTGTACATGCTATAAAGCATATTTGTAGAATGCATTCAATGTATATCAGAAAATGTTCGCAAAAAATTAAGATGAACAGAACTAAACCATAAAAATTGAGATTAGTAAATTCCTAATTATCCTTCAAAGATATTACTATATCTAAAACTATTCTTATTTTTCAATTAATAATTTAATGATGAAAATGATGAAAAAAAATAAGCAAGCTATAAACAAAAATGATTTGTACAATGATATTTTTGGAAATAGTTTTATTTTAACAAATAATAACAATGTTTAGAATATTTCCTGCCAAAACAGATGGCGTATTTGTGAAATTAAGTTTAGATATAAAAACAACAATTAATTAAAGATTCCTTAAATTGATATATCATTGAAAAACCATGCCTAAGTACTGCACGTGCATCATCATTTTCTAATATCATTAAAAACATGTTAATGAAAACATTGTAATCTCTTAATATTTTTAATAAATAAGATTTTTTTAAGATAAGACTACCAATTTTATTATTTTACAGCTATGTTATTACTATTGTAAAAAATATTCAAATAAAATATAAAAAGTTATTAGACAAAGGCAAATCAATTTATTAATTAGACAGTATCACACAGTATTCTTTAGCAAGTGATACTGATCAGTAAAATAGACTTGTAATAAAAGTTCAAACATCTAAGCATTTACAGCAATAAATTTATTTATTATAAATATTTGATAAAGATTAATATCATTTTTTTAAAAAATCTATTACAAGAAATATTACTTTAATAAAAATTTATACATAATCATGGCCTTTTAAAACATACTCAATCATCAAAATGTGTATTTTTTATTATTATGACTATTTATAAAATATGAATGCAGTCCACACATTATGAGAATTTACTATTTAGTAATTAGTGTAAATACAGAAAAGATGTACACCTGGGTCTCTTTTTATGCGGTACATAGGTTCCGCAAAAAATCCACATAAAAGAAACCGCACAAAAATACTTAACTTACATTGAAAAATGTGAGATACGTTTATAATTTTCAAAAATCACATAAAAGCAAAGCAACAAGGTAAAATTACTTTAAAATTTGCATTAAAAAAATAAGGAAATAAACTAAGACTAATAAAAAATTTCAAATATTTGAAAAAAATTGATACAAGACAAACTTTTTTTATTAACTATTTAATTTTATTCAAAACAATGTATGTGTAATTTATTTTATATTTTTTCATACACATTTTAATCATTATCGTTATTTGACAATATTCGGGTATGTTTGTGAACTGATAAGAAATCAAATTTTTCACAAGAGGAAATACAATTAGCACCAACTTCAGTCTCGTGCTGTGTTTAATAAGGTACATCGACTGAAAATTTGCGTTCATGGCTTCAAGTCGCTCTAAAACCATCAATTTTTGCGTTATCGTAGTGAATTTACGGACTTTTTAAGGCTTAAAACATACTGTAAGGCACTGATTTGTTGTGGCTCATTTTGAACCACAGGGGCGCTTGACAATTTTGACAGCTCCAGTTCTTTGTTCTTATAATCAAAACAAAAATATATATTTTAGAGTATTTTTTTCGTATTTTTTTTATATATAAATTATTTTGATAAAATATGCTGAAAATATAATTATTTTAAAAAAATAGTTAAGACTTAATAAAAATTCTTTACTTTTACACGAAAGTAAATTGAGAAAGAAATCAACGATGTACGCAGCATTTTCTAATAGGTTATGAATGTTCTTTTTAGGCTCTCCGCTATAGAATGTTTTTATAATTATAAATAGAAATTTATTTTTGGAAAAACTTTCGTTCATTTTCATAATCTGACAAATTATTAATTTGCTTTTTACAAACAAATCTAATATTAAAAGACGAATATATTTTTACTGCTGATTCTGTAATTGAATCAATCAAAAGTTTAAAACTTTAATTCACTCAGCCAATAAAAAAAATTTTCAGTCTAAAAGTTAATGTTTTTCTGTTGACAATGTAATCTTGATTAATCTTTGAGACGATTTTATTAATTGTTTATGAAGCTCGCAATATCCAGACATACAATTATTTAGCTCTCATTGGAATTTAAAAGCTCATTCATAATGTGTCATTGACAAGAAAATGATTGTCCAATTGATTAGAAAGGTGAAGACTTTCTCGAATCATTTTTGCTGTGAAACAAACAGGTTCCATTTCTGTTTCATTATCTTTTTCTAATCTTCTACAGTATCTAAATTTATTGCCAAACCTTTTCCAACAGCCCATACAAAGTATGTAAAATATGTGTATATAAAGTGGGGAAATCCTGATTTTAAGTGAAAAATGAACTTCTTTATTGCATAATAGAAAACCGCATAAATAGATATTAAAAAACATGAATTGCACAACTTCAAAATCGCATTTAAAAAATCCAAACAAAAAGAGACCCAGGCTTATTTATCAGTTTGTAACAGAATTCTACAAAGTGCAAAAAACAAAAATTCCAAATTTTCTTGAAGAGAGAAATATTTTCTATATGGATGTGAAACCTGAAAAATCATTAGCTAACTCAGAAATTATAAGCATATACCAATAATTTGGGGAGGAAGGGGGTGATGGCCAGTAACATCAAATCAAGAATTATGCAAAAAAAATTCATTAAAATACCTATTCATATAGATTAAACATTGAAAATGATGAATTAGCCATATACAGTCCTCTATGCAAGAAAATTCATTAAAATACCTATTCAATACAGATTAAACATTGAAAATGATAGATTAGCCATATACAGAGTCCTCGAATTCCATACTTAATTGGTTCCTGAAACACGTACAAAAGTAGAGCAATGTAAAAAAAAAAATATCAAGAAGTGTTTTTGAGATATTTATTTTTTAATGAGATGTATCTGGTATTTTCTTTACAAATTTATCAAGAGATGGTTGAATTGTACTCTTCCTTTTTTTGATAAAAAGTTCTGTAATAAGCTGTCTTTTTCTATAACCTTTCATATGAAATAGCGAATTGTACAAAAGTAGAATGTATGAGAGAATCGCCTGTACTGTAAATTTAAAATACTGCAAAATGAAGCTTTAATGTAAGATTAAATGCAGCTACAAAAAAAAATAAAAATTAGTTACAGCCCTATAATTTGTTTATAGCTAAGGAAAGTTGGTAAAAAATGGAGATATCCAGCAAAATCAAAACGAAATGAGACTGGGCAGTAGTAATTATGAAAAAATATCATTTATACTATCATTCTTGAGTCAGTATAGTTTTTAATGGCATTAATGATATTACTTTATTGTACATAATTTCAAATCATCAAAATGAATTAAGAAAGATTTAAAAGCAAATTTTTTAATTATATTTAACAATAATACTTTTTAAATTTTTTTTTGACAAGTGAAAATAATTTACTTGCTTTAACATGTTCAATTTTGAAATTATAAAAAGCAACTATAGCGAGGATGAAAATTCAAATGTTCATGATACAAAAGTAATTTATTAACTTATAAAAACAAAATAATATATAGAGAAAATAAAACTGAAATATTATAATTTAATTCCCTAATGGTAAAAGCTAATTTTGTTACAATATTGCAGTTATTTAGTTCTTTAATACAAAACTTATATATATATGATTTTATATGATTTCTTACACATTTCTGTGTATAACTTTTTTTTCATACTTGACACCAATAAAAAGCAAATCCATAATTATAAAAGCTCACAATCAGCATCTAGAAAAAAATTAGTTTATAAAGTATCATTAAATTTGCTGACAAAAATAAATGAACCAAAAAAAATTATTTCTCAATAAATATTTGTCAATGAGCTATACTTTGCAAATTAGAAAATCATTTAAAAAAACTAGAAAATAATTATTGTTTCAACATGTTTAATTTTGAAATTGTAAAAAGCAAATATGGCCAAGAATGAAAATTCAAATGTTCATGATGCACAATTTATCAATTTATTAACTTATAAACACAAAATAATATATAAAGAAAATAAAATTGAAATATTATACATTTAGTTTCATAACAGCAGGCTACTATTGTTATAATATTGCAGTTATTTAGTTCAATACAAAGCTTATATATATATATGATTTCTTATTCATTTCTATAAAGAAGTATTTTTTATATATATTTGATATGCATCTATTTGATACCAATATATCCATAATCAGCAATAAAAAGCAAATCCATAATTATAAGTTATCACAATCAACATCTAGAAAAAAATTTATAATTTACAAATTATCATTAAATTTGCGGACCTTAAAATAAATGCACCCAAAAAATTACTTCTGTTAAGCGTGGGTGGCCTAGCAGTTAGCATAGCTGCCTTCCAAGCAGCAGGCCTGGGTTCGCTTCCCGGTCAACGCTTTGACATATAAAAAAAAGAAAAATTACATCTCAATAAATATTTGTCAATAATAAGCCATACTGTGCAAATTACAAAATATTCAACAAATAAGAACTAGGTAATGGAAATAGTCCAACATATAACTACAAATCAAAAATATGATTATAGCTAAATGTAGAATAATTAATTTTGATACTCAAGTATTTTTAATTTATAGTTGATTGGTGTTTGAAAAATTCTAAGAAATCAATTCTACTAAGATGTCAATTAGAGGATTTATCAAATGACTCTTTAAATCAAAGATTTGCCGTCTATTTAATAAAACAAATGGCATATGATAAAAACCACATTTTTGATTTAATATAAAAATATAATGCAATCCAAATTATTTCTCCAAGGTTGTAAAATATCTTGTAATTGTGATAGCAGACTATTAAAACAATAATATAAACTACTGTTTTACATTTTTCTATAATGTAGTGTTAAATTTGATCAAATATTTTTTATTGCCATTTTTAATGAAATGTTTTTATTTCATTTTTTCCAAAAAATGTTTAAGCATAATTTAAATATTTCCTCAAAACAAATAAAAAAGCATGGAGGTAGGGGAGGATTAAAAAATATTTAATTGTATTGTTTTTCACATATAATTTACTAGCTGGGCTAATTGATTAATTATTTGGATTTTAAATAAAAACAAATTACTTGATATACATTTTAATGTAGCAAAAAATGTAGCCCTTGTTCCACCATCACAAAAAATTAATAATTAACTAGTCCTAAGTTCTGACTGAATTAGTTTTTCTTTATAATGTAACTGTGAAATTCCTTCTACAAAATAATTGCGTCTTATGCATTAAAATTTGCTAAAACAAATATACTTCCAAAAATAAATTTTATTTTATTTCTAACAAGTCTTCATATTTAGTTGTTGTTTTTTTAACTTATTAAATATTTATATTATGCTTTCTGCTTAAATTTAAATAAAGCAATAAAACACAATCATTCCAGCATTGCAAGCAGTGTAATATATGCTGTTACCTTTTTTTTTTTTGTCTATATTCTATTAATATTATTAAAATAAGCACTGAGAGTTCAAACAAATTGTTATAAAAGACACAACCAACAATGATCAAATGCTGTGATTTGTTTACCAATATTCTATTGTCTAAAATATCAACCTATATTTTCAGATATTCAGTCAATTTAAATTCAATTAGCAACTTTCTAAGACAGTTTTTGTGCCACCATTTAAAACATTAAATAGTTTTAACTCATTTCTGGATACTATAACATTTTTTTTTTTTTTTGATGAATTATTTGCATTATCCAATGAATGATGTTAGTAGTTTTTTAAAGCTATATCAGATTTTTGCTAAAACTCTTACATAAAAAATATTAAAAGTTGATAATTATAATTTTATTAGAAAATTTCATTATTTGAAATAGAATTCCAACTAACAACTTGAGATTAGAACTAAAAATTTAATACAAAATTTTTAAACTTGACAATAAGATAAAATCTGTCCTACATAGAATGTTAATTTAAAAGGTAACTGATAAAGCTAACTTACAAATATTTATCAATAGAAGCCTCAATAATATTCGGCCTGCATAATAATGAAACCATAGCATATGGATAGTGCATAAACTATGAAGAACAGAAAATATAACAGAAAAAAAAATCACAATAACTTGATGATGAACTTATGATAATCTAGTCAATGAGATGTAAGTAAAAAAAAAAAATCAAATTATATTAAAAACCTAATGCTTGCAAGAATTTTACAAGATAATTTTTGTAAGAATAATAACACAGAGTTTTCTGACAAGTTCTATTTTTGCTTAACTAGCTAAATTTTTTTTTACACTTTTTAGAGCCTTTGTTCAAAAATTTAGTTTCAATCGAGTTTGCGCGAAATCGGTAAATCGTACACTTACAGGTCTCAGACCATTCAATCCGCCATTTTATTAGGTTTTAAATGAGCTTTTTTTTTTTCTACAATGAAATTTGGATTTTTTTTTCTAAAATACAATTATTTTTTTCTTTCTCATTTTTTTTTTTTTTTTTTTAATGGGAAATCTTTTTTAAAGCCCTTTTGCTAGAAGCTCATTTTCATGCCATTTAGCTGCAATGTAAAAAAAAAAAAAAAGATTTGGAAGCTGTAATGTCAAAAAAAAAAAAGGATTGGAGTAATATTTATCTGCAGGGACAACCATGGATATCACATCTAATGCCTCAGGAAATTTAAAACGGATGCTAACTAGCCAGGAGTCAGTGAGTATTCAATTACTTTTACTTTTTTTATATATGTAATTAAATTTATGAAGAAAAAATAAATATGCTATATAATTTTAGACAATACATTTCAATGATATAAAAACATACACAACCAGACTCGCTCATATACGTATATTTAGTGCCATAGGTATATTATGATTTTATTTATTACTTATTTTTTTATTACTTTTTTTTTATATAATTAAATATATATAGAAAAGAATATGCTATATAATTTTAGACAATACATTTCAATGATATAAATACACACACATCCGGGCTCGATCACACACTCTCAGCCATCTACTTCATACATCATCTCCCAGACATATATAATCAGTACTCATAATAAATTTGTTTATTTTGATGTTTATTGATTCTTAGTTTTTATTCATTTTACCTTAGAAAAATTTTTGTTTGATATTTATTTCTTGAGTACACTTTATTTACTTGAAAATAATACATATTTTGGGTGCCCCCCCCCCCCAATAATATAATAATTAATTGTATTTTTAAATATATTACAATTTACTAAAGTTCTCTTTGCATAATATCTCATAAGCTGTTCTTGATATTTATTTGAGTACACTTTATTTGAAAAGAATACACATTTTAGGTCACACCCCATTTTTCACTAATATAATAATTAATATATAATATATTATAATTTACTAAAGTTCTCTTTGCATAATATCTTGTTAACTATTACTGTTATTTTTCCCCCACTAAAAACCAAACATATTTCTAACAGATACCCCGCATGGAAGGACAACCAAATATTTCTATCAGATACTCTGACATGGAAGAACAGGATCTGGGTCAGCTAGTAAAAATGTAAGTTACCAATTGTTTTTGTAATTTTTTCACTGAAAAATTACTTCAGGTAAAACATATTATATATCTTTTTTTTTTCAGCATTTTATGACAAATGTGACGAAGCTGTCTATGAAATTGTAATTTTAACAGGTAACTTTCAAAATTTAGAATTTGTGAACCAATGTAAAAATAAACAGGTTTAAAGGTGTTAAAAATCTTTTTTAGATTTTTTTTTTTTTTTAGGTAATGACTATTTTATCAGCTTTATTATATTCTTTCATATTTGTTCTTTCTAACAATGTATATATATTTATTGCAATAAAATAGAAAATATATCAAAAAGTATAGTTCTTGTAATTTTTTTTTTTTAATTAAAGATGGCATCTTAGGATTTAAAGAAATGAATAAATATAAGGAATACATTAAAGTTTATCATACTTAGGTCTATTTCAAGACAATTTTTCAATTTGTGCCCAAATAATATCAATTGTCTCAGTATTTAAACAGGTGAAGAGAAAATGAAACATTTCCAATCCATCAATCTAAAATTAACAATAAATGTCATTTTCATGTGTGTAGATTTGCAAATGGATGTAAAAGAACTTTAACCTAGTGTTTCTCTAAATTCAGAAAAATTAAACTATAATGCAATAGTAAATTAGATTTAAATAAATGTTTTGATAACTATATTCATGATGTTACTGCTTTCTATAGGATGTCAGAAGATATTTTGTTTTCTTTTTGATAGGGGGAGAAAATCTCTATATCAACATTACTATTAAGTACTTAATATTAAAATCACTAGTTTGTCAAAAAATGTGTTAAGTTCTCTTACAAAAACAGATTGAGTTAATTGCCATCAGAAGTTGATTGTCATTGCTAGTCATCCTTATTAAATTAATTCCAGCATTTTAATTTGAGAGTTGCATCATAAATTTAAATTAATCCTATATCATCAAGATATTTTATTTTTAAATGTTTGTAATTCATTTAAATTATGTGAAATATCACTGGCAAATGAAACTCACCTTTAGCGTATCTGCAATTTGTAATGAAACTCAGTTTTTGACTGGCTGGTGAATTCATATTTTAATAGGCATTTTTGAAGTAGTTGTTAACAAAAAAAAAAAAATCATTACCGAATATATTTGATTTTTTTCAGCTTACTACAGCATAAACAAGAACAATCTTCTCTATCTATTACTCATGACAGATGAATTAACTATATTGGTTCCAGTTTTGAGATCTCATTAATAAAGGCAAAACTAGAAATTGTTCTACAGGTAAGATTTAAAAAAATTATAATTTTCAAAATTATTCAATTATGTATGTTCACATGGATTCACATGAAATAATTATTCTTGCATAGGTTTGTATATATACAAGCTAGGAATAGATGATGATAGAATAATATAATCTTACTGAATCAAGGGGGAGGGGGTCTTCAAGTAGAAGATATCCAATTGATTGGAATACTATAACTACTGAATATCTACTGAATATTTCAATTTTCTCAAGGATAATGAGGAAAACATGAAATCAACGTATTTTCTGAACACTAGAATTTGTATACACCTGGGTCTCATTTTACGCAATAGATAGGTTCCTCAGAAAACACGTGCAAACGAAATCGCGCAAAAATAGACGTAACTTATCTTGAAAAAGGGGAGATACGGACTGTGATTTTTCAAAAATCGCGTAAAAGCAAAGCACCAACATAAAATTACTTTAAAATTCGCGCAAAAAAAAATAAGGAAATAAAATATGACTAATAAAAAATTTCAAATTTGAAAAAAATTGATACAAGACAAAATTTTTTTAACTATAATATTTAATTTCATTCAAAATAATATTTTTTTACGCATAATTTACAGTACAGTAATTGACATTTTTTTATACACGTTTTAATTATTATCGCTACTTGCCGATAAACAGGTTCGTTTGCAAACTGGTAAACAATCAGATTCTTCACAAGAGGAAATACAACTAGCGCCAACTTCACTCTCATGTTGTGTTAATGATTTTCTGGTGCCAACGTAATTAGTAATTAATCTTTGAGACGATGATTTAATTGTCTTTGAAGCTCGCGATATCCAGACATACAACCATTTAGCTCTCGTTGAAATTTAAGAGCATGTTCGTAATTAGTGTCATTAATAAGAAAATAATTAAAAATAAACTTGTAGACACTAAATGATTAATAATTGATTACATTCTTGTTTAAAAAGCAAAAACAGAATGTGATTTAAAATGCAAAATTAACACGCACAATGTTTGAACAAATTTACATTATAATCTTGTAAAATTTAATGAGTGTATACATAAAATGTGGAAGTCATGATTTTAATTTCATTATTGCATAAAATCTTACTATTATAAAGCACTGAAAATATTGAAATTACTAAAATGAAAGTCGAATTCCAATAATGTGCTATTACTTTCAATATGACGTAAGTGCGCGAAATTTATTATTTAAAATAATAGCGCATTATCGGAGTTCGACTTCCGAAGAAATGTGAATCGTTACTTCAAAATCGCGTTAAATAAATCCGCGTAAAAAGAGACCCAGGTGTATATTAAATCAGTGACATTTTTCTAGTTAAAATACAACAAATTATTTTCAAATATTGCGATTACATATTACATTTGATATCTCAAAAAATAAGATTCTCAAAGTTTACATACCTTTAATTATTAATAAATAGTTTTTTTCTATTCAAACTCTAGTAATTCCTGAAATTCTTTTATGTAAAATATTTACAATTGTGCTACTTCCAGAAACAATGACTCTGTTCTTACTATAAGAGCTAATCTTATTAACATTAAAAAAAAAAAAAAACCCTATTGGTTTAATAAAAAAAAATGAATTTGATTCACATTTTAAGAATTAATTTCTGTTTTAAAGCATGACTATCCAACTAATATTATTACATTCAAAAATTTGATTTTGTGATTCAATTGGAATTGGCATTCAGCAAATTCTCAATAAAATAGTCATTTCAATAATGAATGAATGCTGAGATACTCTATTGCAGTATTTGTGTTAGTAAACAATGCTGACAAAATATCACTAATAATAATGTTTCATAAACATCAAAAATCCCTCTTACATCCTTTACAAAGTTAAATCTATAGCACACAGTAATACTTGTATTATGCACAAAATATTATTTAAATGATTATGATATTGAACTCCAACAATGGCTAAAAGAGCGTGATCAAATATACATGTGAAATAAAAACAATTGTAGATGACTTTCCATATTAAAATATTTGTAACCAATAAATCATGGATGTTTAAAAACTTGCAACATAGCGGCACTTATAAATATACCCCCCACCCCAACCCAAATTAGCTTTTATCTACTATATTAAATCAAATACAATGGTGTAATTTGCTTTCTATGGCATCAGAAATTATACTCTAACTGCAAATTGATCAAATTACAAATAACATTACAACTACATCAATAAACAATACAATTACACATGCACAAATATATTTTATGAATTTTAAACAGATTGGCTGAGCTTTTTAAATTGTTCTGGCTGTTCTTTACAGTTTGCCATAGTTATAAACTGTTTCCCTCAGCACTGTCAAAGTCCTATTTCTATGCTACAATAGTTATAATCTAAAACACAGCAAATTTAATTTAAATTAGGCATATGCTGATAAATATAAAACTATATTCGCATTTAATTCGTTTATGATTTTAAATAATCTAAATAAGTTATGAAAATAATAATCATATTAACATCATCTTCAATTTCTAGCATCTGGTCTAATACAGATTTGGATATCATTTCGGAAATTTTTCATTATAAATATATTCCCTATTATCAAAATAGCACACATTACTAGCATTTAGTGCAGTACCTATCATAAATAAAATGGGCTGTAATGTATTAACTGATGTTGGTATAAGTATTACACATTGTTTATTATAAGCAAATAAAAAAAGAACATGTTAGAGGTAAGTTTGGGATTTTGTGTAGTGCAATTTATTTTTTAAATATTTTAACATTTCACTTACTTCTAATTGTCCATTGTATTCTGTCCTTTCTAACAATGTTGCTGTTTTTTAATTGCCATTGAGATAATTTGCTTTTCTCAAAAGAATGTTTAAATTTCATCTTAATTAAAACTATCTAATAAATAGTTACTATTTATTTACTTCAAATGCTCAAATCTAATAAAGATATTACTTAACAATAGTAGATTCTATAGTCAGGATTGCCAATTTGTCAGTTAAAACTCCCAAAACGATCATCACAATTATTTTAATTGTATTATTTTTATCATTTAAACTTCAATATGGATAAATTTCATTATCATACTAGAGAATTGTAACAAAGGTAATTTTTGATAAATAAAATGAAGTGACTTATAAGTATACTGCTACAGATATTTAAAAAATACTAAAAACCTGTCATATTAAATACTTTGTAATATTTTAATTATTTGCTAAAATGATCTTTATTATTTTTTACATTTTCTGTTGCTGTGTAATATGGCTGCTCAAAATATTTAACTATATATTTATAAATGAAAAATAAATATTTTATTTCAAAGTTTAAGGCGAAAGTTTGTATATAATATATCGAGAAATGTGCTAACATCATTTTTTTAAAATATTTATTAAAACTACAAAATTATAAATTTTTGAATTATATATAATAAATAAAAAATTAGAAATAACTTTTTAAAAAATGATTACTTTTTATATTTTTTTTTTCTATTGCTTTTTAAGTTCTATACTGAGAAAATTGTTTTTTTCAATTTTTTCATTGACCTATAAATAACAGAATTTTTATACAAATATGACAATGGGGGGGGGGAGGCTATATAGAAGTGGGCAGTGACAAGAAAAAGATCGGTAAACTGTTCTATATTATTTTGAGAGCAAGTTGAAGAATTTACTATTAGTATTTATGATCTTGCAATCACATTTTTCTAATTTCAAAAACCATTTTTCAAATGTTTTTGTAATACAGTAAAAACCGTGCTGCCACAAAATAAACAATAATGACTTTTATATAACTTAGTGCAGTAGTTTATTAATTTCAAAGACCATTTTTCAAATGTCTTTGTAATACAGTAATAAACCGTGCTTCAGCAAAATAGACAATAATGATTTTTATATAACTTAGTGCAGTAGTTATCCCATTAGAATGAAATATCCTATCAACTTATTAAATGCAATTAATGGACTAAAATCTGTGTTGCATTTTAATATTAAAGACTAGCAAATATTTACTAGCTTTAAAATTAGAACAATAAAAATATTTATTCAACACTGAGTGGCATTTATTTCCAACAAAATTTTTAGTTTAACATCAAATATCTAATCTTAAAAACCTATCCAAGTAATTAATTAAAAACTGCATTTTTAAAAAAAAAAAAAATACAAAGCTATTTTAGCATTAATATACTGAATAATTTGTTCAAATCCAAATGAGTAAATAGCATGGGTATATTTTTAAAATATCATTTCAATTCTTGTATTGCTCTTCAAATAACTAAAATACTATTACCACATATACAAAAGTGGCATTTAATGAAGTTATACCTTTTACTTAAGTCACTAATAATAAAATCACAGACAACCATCCAATATTCTTGTTTCTAAGCTTATTGTATCCACAACATACTCTTTAATAGAATTGTCATGTTGAAACCTCAGAACATGACAACCTTGAAAATTCAAACTAGCAGTTTTAGTGTTTTAAAATTGAGTATGAAGAGTAGATGTTCCTAAAAAACTGAACATCAAATTCCATATGAATAGGAATGGAAGAAAATTTTTAAATGTAATTATCATTTTAATCTTGAAGCATACTAATCTAATCTACCTAACAATCTGCACATATGAAATTCAGCACTCTGACTCATAATTTATTAAATCCTATTTGTTATAAAAAAATTTCCAACTGAAGTATTCATGATGGTCAATTCTTGTGTAAAATTCAGTAATAGTGGATTTATAACATTAACACCATTAAATTACCCTTTTTTATTAATATATGCACTGAAAACCTCAAATATATATATATACATTTTAACAATATTAATGTAATAATACTATCAAGCAAAATAGAGGAGCCTTCTCTGAATTTAATGTTGAGGATAAGGACCAATTTTCCAAGAAAAGGAAACAACAAATCAGACCTCATAAATAATTTAACATCATATTATCATTTTTTCTTTATTTGTCCTTTCAAAAAAAAAAACAACTTGTAAATATCTACTAGTTAAATTAAAACTTCTTGTAGAAGATGCTATATCAATCTTAAATCTTAACAGTTCCTTAGTTGCTATATCAATCTTAATAGTTCCTTAGTTACAATGAATTTCAATGACACATTTTGCCAAATAAATGAACTTTCAATTCCTAACTTCAAATAAAAGTCATAATTTCTATAGAAAATGTGAAAGAGCATGACTAATTTTAACAAACTGCTTCCAAAAACTCATGGACAAAACTTGGCGCCAAAGAGAACAGAAATAAGTAATAAGCAAACTCATAGAAACACAAATATAGCTTTTTCTCTAGAAACAATCAAAATTTCTGGTAATATTTCATGTATTTAATAGCATATCAATTTTATCTTCTGCTATTTTTCCCTATGACCCACTTCAATTCTAATTTGGTTTCAAAATAAATCAGTGTATTATCATCGGGCTTCATTCAAATACAACAAATTGTTATTACAAAGGCTCATTAATAGCATTTTAATCATATGATTCTCTAACATCCTTTAAAAACATTTTTACTAAGACTTTTGTATTCTAATTATATTTTTTATATCAAATTTCTCTTAGAATATAGTAACATTCTTATAAGAAATAATTATGTTGCATTTAATTTCCTGAATGCCTTTTAGACATATAAAAAATTACACATCCCATGATAAAATGCATTATATTCATTTAGTCTTATCTTTGCTTCCCAAAATTTTAAATATATACTCATGGTATTCTCCAGAAATATAAAAATTACATGTTGATCTGCATATACAAAAGCTTAGAAAATATTAGCAACAATATTTTGATTTAAAATAAAAAAATTTAAGACATACAATTAATCTGTAAACATAATTACAATAACAATGATGCTTTAATCCTTTGATGATTCTTGCACATACACATCATGTATATAAATAAGCACCGATATGTTTTTTACAAATTAATACAATCAATAAAAATACTTTTAATATAAAATCAAAACTACTTAAATAGAGAATACTGACTAGTAAATTTGCTTATAATTATTACATGGTTTGCTCAAAAGCACTACACATTTAAAAAAACTGCAAATGAAAAAATAGTACAATACATGGATAAGAATTTAAAACTAGATGACTAATAAATTTATGTAGTGAGAATAGCATAATTAACAATTAGCACATTATTTATCACAATAGATTTAGGAGAAAGTCTTAAAATGAATAAGCGTTATGGATATGATACTCCTTTTGCAATTTATTACTAATTAAACTAAAATAAGATCATTATGTTTTAAATAAAATAAAATAAAATAAACTATTATAAAAAAAATTATTATACAAATTATTTTCCAAATTTATATAAGAAACTATGAAAAGAATAAAATTCATAATAAAAAAACCATAAGTAAGACAAAAAATGTTTAAAACAAAATTTCAAAGAAGCTGCACCACAGAAATTAAATTATAAAAAAAAAAAACATTTCTATTTTTTAAAAAAAGGATAAGAAAAGCAATAAAATGATAGTGGAAAGAACCAATTTTTGAAGAAAACTTAATAGTGAATCAAAACATTTGAAAAATAAAAATAGACAAATGTGGTTAGAAGAGGGAAAATAGCAAGATAAAACAATTATAGAGAAAAAATTATTTAAGATAATTTATTGTACATTACAGTAAGTAATTCAGCATTCTTTATGACAGATTTGAGGGAAATTAGAATAATGAACAAATTTTTGCTGAAAGGAGTTTGAACAATATATTTTTTTCAATATTGTACATACACTTAAAAAGTTTATATAAAACTTAGTACACCTGGGTCTCGTTTTATGCGGTAGATAGGTTCCTCAGAAAATGCGCACAAAAGAAATCACACAAAAATACTTAACTTACCTTGAAAAATGGGGGATATGTACTGTAATTTTCCAAAAATCGCATAAAAGCAAAGCAACAACATAAAATTACGTTAAAATTTGCATAAAAAAAAAAAAAATAGGAAAATAAAATATGACTAATAAAAAATTTCAAATTTGGAAAAAAATTGATACAAGACAAACTTTTTTTACTCTTTTTATTAACTACAGTATTTAATTTTATTCAAAACAATATATTTTTATGCGTAATTTACATCTTTTTCACACATGTACGGTATTTTAATCATTATCACTATTTGAGACATCAGATTCGTCACAAGAGGAAATACAACTAGCGCCAACTTTTTTTTTTTAAATTGGTCTTATAGTGGATTCGCCCAAACTAAAACGTTTTCCGATTGCTGTTGATCCTTCCCATTTTCCTAAGCGATCTAAAATTGAAATTTTTGTTTCCAAAGAATTCATTTTCTTGGGTGTTTTTTCCTCTCCATTAGGGTAAACTAAAAGTTTAAAATAAAAATAAGAATTTAGACTTACGATAATAAAAAGACACCGACTCACCACTGTTGGACAAAATTTAATTAAAACTAACCATTAAAAATTAAATTCTTATTTTTGTCTTTAATTTTTTAATTTTCAATTCCGTTTAAAAATCAAATTTCATCGTTCATGTGACATTAATTTCAGATCACGTTACAGAATTTTTAAATTGTTAATTACAATTAAAAATCAGATTTTAATTGTCAAATTTAACTGTGCCCACTGCTGTTACTCACCTTTTAAAAATAAACTTGCGGACACTAAATGATTGACTACATACTCTTTTTTTAAAAAGCAAAAATAGAACGTGATTTAAAATGCAAAAACAACATACATAATGTTTGAACAAATTTACATTATAATCTTGTAAAATTTATTACTTGCGGACACTAAATGATTAATTGATTATGTACTTTTTTTTTAAAAAAGCAAAAATAGAATGTGATCTAAAATGCAAAAAAAAAAAACATGCATAATATAGGCATCTATAACGTTTACATTATAATCTTATATATAAATAAGCATTTATTTTTATAGCGTCTGTATACAATTTGTAATTACATTCATTTATTATTTAACACTCGCAAAGCGTTTGCACAATTGGCTTGAATGGCCGATATGAATGTAATTATAATCTTGTAAAATTTAATGTGTGTATATAAAATGGGAAAATCCTGATTTCAAGTGAATTATGAGATTGTATAAAATCTATTACAGTACTTTTATAAAGTGCTGAAAATATTGAAATTATTAGATGAAAGTCGAATTCCGATAATATGCTATTACTTTAAATATGACGTGAGCGCGAAATTTATAATATTTAAAGTAATAGCGCATTATCGGAGCTCGACTTCTGATATAATTTTTATCGCATAAAAGAAAACGGCATAGAAAGATATTAAGAAACATGAATCGCATAACTTCAAAATCGCATTAAATAAATCCGCATAAAACGAGACCCAGGTGTATTTAAAATCAGTCCTAAAAACTTTAAAAAAAAAAGTTAAATGTCACTGTTGTTTTTTTAACTCCATATGATGGCCATTAATAATTTTATCTTCAGATTTAAAACAAACATAGAAAATCAATAATTTTCTTAATATAACAAATAATGCATCTCTTATTTTTTAATTTCCAAATAACTGGGTTAAATAATAAAAAGCAAATTTTTTTCAGGGTATAGTCATTCTTAGTAAATATAATCCTAATTCATCTGATGAATACTTAATTGCATAATGTTTTTCTTTTGAATTTCTAATTATAAATGTAACTTTTTCTTATGTTCACTAGATCACTTTTTACTTAAATCAATTGTGACAGCAAAATCCCTAGAATCTAAGATTATAAAACCTTTATCATCTTTAGTTTATTATTACTCTTTATTTAAGCCTTAATTGTGGGAAGCAACACTTAGGTTCTGTTCATTTTTGAAAATATTTCATCACATTTCAACATTTTTTTTTTAAATTTCAAGTTACAATGTAATCACAGAAAATACATTACAATAACTAATCATTAAAAGCCAGTCAACAGTTAGCCAATCCCAATATCAATAACAATCAACAATTTCAAACTGTTGTCAAGGCAACCTCCTTTTAACAACAAAGGTGGAATCCCACTTTTATTAATGGTCCAATATATTTATATAGACACTAAACATTGGAACTTAACCACAGAGATTGAAATTATTGATACAAAAAAGTTTAAGTAAATCTCTTTAAACAGGTAAATATAACCTATTCTTTAATTTCAATATATGTGGTTAAGTTGCAATCTTTAGTGTCTATATTGCCTTGACAAGTTTGAAATTTTGACTGTTATTGATATTGTCAAGTGATGACTGGCTTTTAATGATTACTTATAAACCTATTTAGCCTTAAGCATTAATACATTTATTATTTAAATAGTACTTTGGGTGCAATTTGAAAATTATAATAGCAGTTTGTAATGTTATAATTGACTATTTATTAGTTTGTATTCAGGACATGTTATATTTACCTGTTTAAAGATGTTTATTTTAACTTCTTTGTATCAATAATTTCAATTTCTGTAATCAAATTGTAATCTTTAGTGTTTATATAAATATATTGAACCATTAATAAAGGTGAATTCCGCTTTTATTGTTAAAAGTTCACCTTGACAATAATTCGAAATTGTTGATTGTTATTGATATTGAGATTGTCTAAGTGTTGACTGGCTTTTAATGATTGCACATTTAGTCTTGAGTATTATTACACTTATTACAATAACTGTATACAAATGCCTAATATAATTCTGCAGACAACTATGGCATTTTTTAAACCACATCATTTTTTTTCTTTAGTTTGTGCTTTGAAAAATTTTGGATGCTTCCAGAGCATGGAAATTTGTATTTTTTAATCATATACAAAATCTTACTGCATAAAGACAAATTCAAGAAAGATTCTGCATAATACTTTGATAAAAGAATTAGATTTAAAATGATGGTAAGCTAGGAAGAATAAATATTTTGAAAAGACTGACAGAATATATAAGCCATTTGTATGATAAAAATAAATTGATGTCTTTTAATAGAAAATCTAAAATATGGTAGTCAGATAAATCATGTAATAATGAGAAGGAGGTTGATATGATATAGGTGGAAAAAAAAATAAAGCTGTCTAATAAAAGTTTTAGATAATAAGATTTTGAAATATTTATTTTTATATATTTATTCTCCAGTCAGTTTGTAGGCTGATATATTTTAAAGGCAAGGTCTCGTACAAAAAAAGTGATGTTTTACATAGAACAATTTAGATTTAGTAATAAATAGAGAAGTTAATATTTATTTTCTTCATATTGAAAAACATTCAATTAAGTGAAATACAGTTGTTGGATATTCTAAAAAAAAAAATTAGAAGTTTAAATATGAATCAAATATCTATACAACTAAATACTTCAAGAACTAGATATACCAATGAGTAAAAAAAAGATTATTTTGATAAGAATGGAAGGTTGACAGTGCAGAAATTGAAATAAAAAGATTAAGATGCTTAATAGAATTAAATAATTCTTTGAAATTTGGAAAGAAAATAAATACTTAAATCTAACACAATGATTTTATAAGAGGTGGTGGTCATGTGATGTTTATTGATTTTATATATACAGGTAATAAAAGTTTAAAAATAATTTAATGCTTTAAGCATTTGAAAGTTTGAAAAGAGAAATAATCACAAAAATATTTGTGAGAATTGCAATCAATAAATATTTAATGAAAATAGAAGGTTGCGGCTCATTAAATGTTTGAAATGATCTTTAATGAAATGGTGATTCGATAAGATAAAAGATTATAACTTTTGAAATATCATTGGAAAATGAAAAACTACGAATAAGTTACCAATGTTGATATAATGATGTTCAGAAAACTTATGAAAAAATTATAAAGCAAAAGGATTATTGAATTTGATGTAATACTTAAAAGAGAAATTATTCTGGTTGTGTTGGATCTCTGGAAGGTATTTAAAAATAAAAATTCAAAGCAACAGACAAAAAAACCTTAAAAATCTAGCAAATAATGGTGATAATTATCAAAGTTTACACAATTTAATTAAGTACCATATTCTTAAATAACTAATAATACTAAGTATATTTTTTTCCAATTTATTAAACACCACGTACATTTATAAATAGCTTTCAAAAGTACAATTTTCATACAAACGAATGAAAATAAAACAATTAAATATTTTTATTAGAAATATTTCTTATAGAAATAAATTTTAGAAGAGTAAATTCAAACACACAATAATAAAGATTGAATTTTAAAATATTTGACATTAATAAAAAAAAGTTTTTACTATTTAAAACTTACTGGCTATAATAATAAGTTATTTTTATTGAGTTTATTAAATTTTTTTCCCCCAATTTGAACAAAAGTATATTAAATGTTACAATGTATTTTGCACTAATTCAAAGTTAAATATTTATGCAAAATACATTTTATAACATTTATTATTCAAACACATTTTCTCTAAAAAATAATAATAATATGCAAGTTAACTCAAAACTTTTCAGTCAAGTTCACTACAAAAACACAAAAACTATCTTAACTTGCAGAATTTAATATATATATCAGACAAATGAGAATATTTGCAGATATCAATTTTATTTGTTTTAACTGTCTTAATGGTTTTATTTTTAAATAAACAAAATGTTCTCTTAAAAATCATCACAATTAATAATAATAAAAAATTAGGTTTTAGAACTACACTGTTAACAGAGACAATGAATAAAAACATCTTTCAGACAACAGTTCAGATGATTATAAATTTTCCTCCTATTCAAATAAAGTTGAAACTCAGTCCTAGCCCTAAAAAACAATCTGAACTTTTACAGGAAATATGACAAACAGTATTTTCTAGATTATTAAAACAATACAAAAAACCAGGACAAATTATTTATGATGAAAGAGTTACGAATATGGAACATAAATACAAGTAAAAAAAAATTTGAGAAATATGAACAAAGTAAAAATGAAATTAATTTGCACCACTTTAAAACAATGCTATTGTAGTATACAAATAGTGACTAAATTTTTTTTTTTCTCAATATTTTCAATGTATACAATTTTAAATAGTAAATCAACAAGGTAATTTATAAATGAATAAATGATAGCAATATCTAACCAATGTTTATCTAAACTTTTTTCATTTCACTATTTCTAATGCATGCAATTTTCATGCACTATTATAGCTTGTTATAGAACACTATTCTAAAGTTCTCTATCCCTTAAAGATAGAAAACTGTTAACATTTTTTCATGTATAAATAAATCATTTTGGTTCCTTATTTATACTATTTTAAATCTAGGGTTTTAAGAAACTATAAAATAAAAAATTTCAACCAAAAAAGAAAATTTAATTAGATATTACAATAATGAAATGACTGAAATAGATCATTGCTTTCGTATTATTTATCATAATGAAAATTATCAAATGTTCAAAGATACTGCAGTATAGGCGGTCCTCTATGTTAAATAATTCACATGATATATACATTTATTTATTTTTTAATTTGCAAGACACACACAGTCTTTAGTTTTTGTGTTTCATTCTATATAAATTAAAATATCTCATGATATTGTAGTGTTTATTTTCATTTGTTAGAAAATATTTTCATACTCTGACCAATATGTATTTAAAGAGGAACTTGTATAAAATTCACCTTATGCAAAAGTTCATAATATATTACTCATGTAAATAATGAATTGTCTGTATATATTTATTTTATAACTATATGATTGCTTACAATTTTTAAATAAGATATAATCATCTTTTATCAATGAAAATTTTCTATCAAATATTGTCTTTAAATTACATGTTCTATAGAAAAAATATAAAATATTCAATAACTGCAAAAAAAACTGAAATAATTCTTTATAATTTTTTTTTTTCATTATTTCACATGTTTCCTATTCATTATCTACAACTATTTGTTACAAATATGTTTATAATTAGCAATAAAACAAGTAATAGTGAGCATCTAAAATAAAATAAAAATGTAATGTATATTAAGCAGTTTACCCATAATTTGTTATGTAAGTATAACTTACACTTAAATATACATATCTTTGTGTAAATATTGGATTATATATACACATAAATTTCACAAAATTTTAGAAGGTTTAACCACAATATTAGTCAACCAGCCAGAATCTATAAAATCAATTTATATTCTTTCAGTAAATAATGCACTACACAAGAAATCTAACATTCACAGTAAGATAGTTATAAATCACAGAAATATTTAAAAAAATGATGGGAACTCAACATTCTTTAGTAAACCATTGCATTTATGATAACACTACTCTATCTTGAGTAAATATATATACTGTATAGTATACTTTTCATATGAAAAAATTTTCATGACAAATTATATAAAAATAAAAATCTACAAACAATAATACTATATAATACAGCAAAAATATTCATTGTCTTAATTTTATAAATTGAATAGGTATCAGTCTCAGTATCTTTCTGGAGGTATCTGTATTTTCCAAAAATCAAAACTAGTTTGAATTTTGCTCACATAGTACAATTTTTATGACTTTTTTTTTGGCTTCAGCAGTATCTCATACCACTGTGTAGTCAAACACAAATAATTTTATTTCTGTTGTGATCTATGGTTATTTTTTTTTATATACAAATATAATACATATTTAAATAATGCTTGTAATAAATAAAATCAAATTTATTTCATTATAATAACAGATCATAATTTTATTAAAAGAATGCAAACAACACATTTCAGTTAGGAGCAGTATAAACAAAAGCATTCTATTTCACCATTACTTACGATATTACAGTTATATTCTTTTTACTTTTCTATACAAATACAATACTTTTGTAAATGCTTGTAATAAATACAATAAAATTTATTTCATTATAATAACAAATCCCAATTTTACTAAACAAAGCAACAGATCCCAGTTAGAAACTATTTTTTGTATCTAGTTATATCTTTTCTACTTTTATTCACATACAATACTTATTGTAAATAATGCTTATAATAAAATAAAATAAAAATTGGAATCTTTATTATATCCAAAAACAATACTTTTCTCATAAGTCCAATCAGAGACTACTTTGTAGCATTTACATTATAAAGCCTTATAACTTTATCTTTCCTATAGCATTGCCAAATCCATATAACATTAAATTATCTATGTTCTTTATTACTGTTTTACAATACTTTTTACTTATGACAGTTTCCATTGCTGGAGCAATCGAAACTGTCATAGGGGGTTGGAATAAAAGCATTGTACAACAGTAATAAAGATTATAGATTATTTAATATTATATAGCTTAAAATGTTTTCGAAAAGCAGACAAATTTCTTCAATTCTAGTTCTAATATTATCTATATTTTTTTAAAATCTCCAATTTCACATTGTATTATTCACAGAACTCCCTTTTCATTTATATTTTTAGTAAAATATTACAAAATATTTTTTAAATGTTATAACTGTAAAATGCATATACTGTCATCAAAGAATTGATTATACTCTCTCTATTAATATAATTAAAGCCCTTTTTTTTTCATGTTTCTTTACCACAATTAAATTCAGCCATTATTCTGTAGTATATTTTTAACAACAATCAGATAAATCTCTTCTGAACATATTATAAATAAGGAAAAAGGTAATTATTGTACAAAAAAAAAAAAATATAATGTAATAATGTAAAATTAATTTTACATAAAAATTCAATTATTTCAGACATGACATTACCCTTCTGAATATAAAATGATTCCCTCTTTAAAAATATTGGCTAATTATTTTCACAAACATATCTACTGTTTTATTGTTAATTTTTTATAAAATATTGAAATGTAATTTTTACAAAAAAAAAGTTTTGGAAAATACAATTCCCTCTACATTCCTTATTATATAATTACAGCAATTTTCTAGTATGTGCTTAATACTGATAACAAAATTAGATAGCAGAAATTTTTCGTCATTCCAAGTAATCAAATAGCACCATATGATAATGAAGACAAAATCTCAAAAAAATTTAGTTCAACTCCTACTAGAACAATTAAAACAGCATATAGCACACCACAGTTTTTAAGATCACTTTCTGACTTATTAGACAATAAATAAATACAAAAGATTACTGCTATAAAAGAGCATGTTATGCTATTTTGATAGAAACCCTCCTGGATATGATTAGCATATAAAAACAATTGTTAAAATTTACAAAAATTATTAATATAATTTCATAGTGTTTTTTTTTTTTACTTATATATAAATAAAACTCCAAATTATTTATATTAAAAAAATTTCTTTAGCCAATGTTATCATTACTCTCCCTCTGTAATATATATATAAGTGAACAGGATGTTTCAAAAATACATCTAGAGTAAGAGGGCCTGATTTCTGAGCTGATGGCCGGTTGTGATATGATGTGAAGAATGCACAGACTTAATAAAATTTGAAAACATATATCATTGCAAATGCTGTGATACACTGTGACTTCTCCTTATTAAACAGAGTCAGGAATCTCTCAACAACTATGCCCAGAGAAACAAACCTGTTAGCCATTTTACTTTCCCTTTCCATTCCCCACCCTAAGTTTTCCCATAATCTGCTCCATCCCATTTCCACAACATAATCTTTGTTAACTCTATGGCCTTTATATCTAAATCCCCCTTATCTTTTCCCAAACCCAGCATAAAAACCAATAACCCACTTTCTGTATAATCACTTTGTTCATATTTATTCTTCCACAACTTCATTATTTGTACCCTTTCTGCTTTCAAGCATTTACATTCAATTAACAAATGCCTTCCTTACACTATTTGCAGACTAAATCACCGATATTTTTCCATTTACATGTATATTCTCTTGTTGCTAAAGATCCCGTTCGAGCCTTAAACAATAAACTACTTTCCTTGCTATTATCATAAATTAACTCACACCCAATATTCTATTTACTTCTATATATTTAATCTCTCTTTTTACTCTCCATACTAGTTCTCCATCTTTCTAACTCTATTCTTTAGTAATGCATCTATTCTTTTATCCCATTCCTTACCACTGTAATACTCAACAATCCTCCTAACACAATCGTCCCATCTTTTGTACAAGTATACTGATATAAATTCTTTATCCAAACCTTTTGCATACTGCATTACCTTTCTCACCCAACTTGTTGCCTGCCCTTTATTCATAACCCAATTAAATACTATTTTAGCTGTTCTTTTATTATCTATAAACAGCAACCTACCAACATTTTCATTTTACTTTTTGCATCTCTCATATAAAATCTTTTTATCATCCCATTTCTCATTGAACTACCTCCCTTGCATTCCACATATCTGCATCCAATGCATGTCTTCCTACTTCCCTTTGTACTTTTTCTAAATAATATAATACCCCTCTACTAACACATAACGCATCATTACCATATGTTAACCCTGTTACCAACTCCCTTCCATGCAATTTTAGCTACATCATATTTATTATATGAAAACACTGTTAATTTCTTTATCAATTCCTTTCTTTTCTTTGCTTTATTCATCCAAGCAATTTTTCTTATTACTTAAGATGATTCCCAAATAACAATTATTTATTCACCACACTCAACTTTATATCCCCCAATAAAAATTCTACATCTTCTCTTTCCCCAGTATTAACCATCATTATATTAGATTTTTCTTCACTAAATTTAATCCCCATCTCTTTACCCCCTTGCACATGTCCTCAGCATAACTTCCATATCTTCTCTTCTTTCTGCACAAAAAAAAACATCATCCGCAATAAAAAGACCTGACAAAGTATATAATCCCTTGCCACCTATTAACAATATCTCTATCCCTCTTCCTAATCTTTCTATTGCTCTATTTCACTCAAATATAACAAAAACAAAAGGTGATATAGGGCATCCTTGCCTTTATCCCAACCCATTTTTAACTTTAACTGATTCTATATTCCCTAAATGATATGTATAATAATCATTTTCATATAATTTCTTAATAATATCCACTAAAGCTTTATCCATTCCCAAATTTTCTAAACTTACCCATAATCTATTTCTATTTACTCTATTATATACCTTCTCTATATCTATAAAACTCATATATAACTGAATACCTGAATTCCTACTCATATCCATAAGTTGTGTAACTTATAAAGCCACTCTCCATTCTAATGCCACTAGTGTAAACTATCAGAAATTATCATCACTGGGCAAGAAATATGATGAAGTAAAATTATATAATACTGTGATACTTCTATAATAACCACTATATTCAGTATTACAATGTATATGTATAACAACTATACTTATTTACATATGTATTGCTTGTGAAATCTTGTCTAATCAAGCTATATTCTATATATATAGTCTTTAAGATCAGTCCATGAGAAGAAATAATCCCTGCAATAGTTAATACACAGAGAACTAAAAAAAAAAATTATTATTGTATTAAAAACATATTATTAATAAACACTTTATCATCACAATATGTAAATATCTGTAACAATATTAAATCTTAATACATCATCCATCATCCTTTCCAAGCAATAACTATTGCTCAAAAAATTGACCAATCATTGCCCGTCATCTAAAGAGAGCAAAACCTAAAACATATATCAGGCAAAAAGTGATCAATTTCTCTATCAACAGGTAATGTTTAGAATTCCAAAAAACATAGTAGACAATGCATAAAGATCTCAATATTATTTCAACCAAAACATATTTACATCAGTGATAAAATGTTTACTTAGGTATTTATTTGTGGGAGATTCTTTGTGAAAAAATGACTTTTTCAATCGCTGTGTCTAAAACATTTACATTAAACTATTATAAATAAATCTGTTTTAAATATACCACTTATTTCAATTTGAGTGTTGTAGTGGTATTTAAATGGAAATAGTGTTGATATATTGGTGGATTGGTGGTTGCTTTAAGATATCTTGGAAGCATATTATGCAGAGATTGGTTAATTTTTTAATCAAAAGATAGTATTTAGAAGTTTATAAAATATAATAGATGGTAAGATTTAATATCACTTCAAATAAATATACAGCTGCAAAATTTTTGATTTAGAAGATGTTAAATAACTTAATTATTTTTATTTTATTGTCATTATTATTAATAAGAATATTTTTGATAATTCATTTATTTAAGTGCAAAACACAAGCTTTTAGCCAATTACAGACTGCACATAAAAATAGTACAGAGATTATATGCAATGTATATTATATAATAAAAAGTAATACATATATAAAATAAATTTAAATTAATCAAAAATGGTGTTCAAGTTTAAGAATAATGTAAAGTTAGTTAGCATCTAAATTGAAATAATGAATATTGGTAAAACACTGATTATTAGTTAAATTTCCAAACAATTCATAAAATATCTTGCAAAGTGCTGTATGAAAAGAGCTTAACGTGATATTTATATAATGCTTTTATGAATAGTAGACTAATAAGTAAAAAAACCATGAAGTCCCCCCCCCCCCCGCAGATAATTTGCCATTCTTGGAAAATATCAGATCTTAAACATCCAAACTTGTTATAAAACAATTGTAAATTGCAGGAACATTGTCATTTCATAAAAGCATTTGAGGTCTTTTTCATTATGATTTATTTGAGCCTCAAATGCTTTTATGAAATGGAAAAAATTCCTGCAATTTACCATTATTTTATAACAAATCTAGATTCTTAAGATCTCTAATATGCTTTTTAGTCTGCTATTTACATAAAAGCATTATTTTAAAAAAAAATTTTTTTTTTTTTCATGTGTCATAGCATCAGCCGGGAAGTGAACCCGCTAACCCAGGACAACTGCTTGTAGGGCAGCTGTGCTAATCACTCGACCACCACAATAAAATTTTTACATCTTATTTTTATACTTTATACTTATATTTACATATTACTTTAAAAAATAGTTAAAACTACAAAAAAGCTGACAAAAATTATAATTAATAGAAAGACATGAAAATAAAAAATATGCCCTCTGACAAATGAATTCTAAATTTAAATATGTGAGTATCTACTATTTAAAAATATGTATTGGCTAAATCAATATTTACAAAATTTATTTTACAAATGTAATGTTTCCATCAAATTTTTTTTTTTTTAATTTTAATTAATAATAAAATCAATATTATCAAAATTTTATTCTATAAATATATTTCTGTTGTCTTGGTTGTTAAGGAATTTTCTTGGGAAGCATAAGGTTGTGAGTTGAGTTCTAAATGGGAATGGGTTTCTTTTCATTATTAATTCAAAAATGTGGACATAGCTACAGAAACACAGCCTGGGTAAGTCAATATAAAAGCATTTTAAAAAAATAAGAATTTTTCATATTTTAAATGACAAATATATTAAATAGTTATAATTTTTACAATGAAGAGCAAAAAAATAATGAACTTATTTATTATATTGTTTTATTTATATATATTATTAATAGGCTCTTTTTCTTTATATGTGAATTAAATTCATATTAGTTTTATGAAGCTTCCAAATAAGCAATACAACTACACCAAATTTCCATGACAACACTAGCATCAGATTATAGTTTTACTTTTAATATTCAAATATTTTTTGAAAGATATTATAAAAATATATTTCTCAAATGTCACTTCAAAAATGGCAGATTAAAAAGTTATTCATATAATTTATATGTTATTCATATAATTCTCATCTTCATTAATGATTCGGTTTAGTGTTTTATGCTTTCAGAAACCTTCCAATAAATTCAAGAGTAAAAATAGCATATTTAGTATTTTTAGCTAATCCAATTTTCTGGGGCATTTATTGTAAGCTTGGATAATCCACTGAGTACTAGGATGATAAAGGCAAAGACCCATTTTGGGATTATGGACATTGAACTTGCATTCACACATCCAGTTTTTGATATTTTACACTACTCAAGTCAAAGACTTGAAAGTTTCTAGCATAAAATATTGAATCCAAGTGAACTTGATACTAGATGAGCAATCATATATACTAATGCCTTTTGTTCATCATTATCATCATTTTCATACATTATCAATCCACTGATGCAGGTTTCTCCAAGTTCAATCCATCTACTTCTCTTAATATCACTCTAGCACACTTCTTTTATTTAATCCGTCCATCTCACATGTTCTCTTTCTAGGTCTTTCATTTTTTTGGAATCCAGTTTAAGAATTCAAATGTCCACCTATGATCATCTCTTTTAGCGACATGCCTAGTCCGATTCCACTTAAGTCTTATTTCTTTCAATAATATCAGTAACAGCTGTTTGTTCTCTCACCCATGTATTTCATTTTCAATCTGTTCTTGTTACTCCTAACATGCATCTCTCCATACTTCGTTGAATGACCTGAAGTCTGTATTACTCTTCTGTTAAGTGATCAAGTCTCAGATCCATAAGTAACTGGTACAACACTTTTATTATAAATCTTTTTCAAACACAGGCAAATTTCCTTTTAATATTAAGTTATTTTTACCAAAAGCACTCCAACCAAGTTTAATTTTATGATTAATTTCATCCATGATGTTTCCATCTGTAGTAATAATCTGACCAACATATTTGTAGTTAACTTCTTTTGAGAAAATCCACTGAACATTAGTTTAGTCTTTTTAATATTTAGCTATCTTAAGATTTCTTGCAACATTTATTGAAGTTCTAAAGCATTAATTGCAAAAACAACTACATCTGCAAAATCTAGACAATTTAACTAATCATTTACTTTCACTCCCTTAGCTTTCCATTTTAATCGATAAAATACTTCTTGTAAAACTGCTGTAAAATTTTGGAGGTATGGAGTCAGCCTGCTGTAATTGTTGCATTTTTATATTATTCAGAATATAAAAATATCCTCGATCTATACCCTGATGATCCAATGTTTTAATCACTGAAGAAATACTTATACAATCAAATGCCTTTTCATAATCTGCAAATTCAAAACATAATGGGAACTCATTGTTCTTTCTATAATTTCTCTCATTGTACTAAAACCAATTTTGAATCCAGCTTGTTCTTTTGTTCGGTTAAAATCCAGAGTTTGCTATAAACAACTTGTAATTATTTTGGTAAAAATTTTGCATAAAACTTTATTGATCTACAATTTCTACTATCTTCTTTTTCGCCTTTTTAAAATAATATTAATACAACATTCTTTCAATCATCCGATACATCATCATTTAGACATTTAGTTTACAATTTCTCAAAAAAATGTATATTTCCTCACCTGCTTCTATTAAGATATCAATTATAATTCCATCATTATCTGGAGTTTTTCCCTTCATAAATTTAATTGCATGTCTCACTTCATTTATAATCTTGGTCAATTCGGAAGATATAGTAGTTGTAGAAGGTACTTTTCCTTGTTCTTTAATGCTATACAATTCTTGATAGAATTCTACATATTTCATGATATCACTTTTTAATAATAGTTCTGGTTTTTTTTTTTATTGCAAAAGTTTTCTACCAATTCTCCTCTATAGCTTAGTTCCTTACTAGTTCATAATTATCTTTCATAATACATCATTATCATGTTTTTTGCACCATTTACATACTTTTTTGTATCAGTTAACTTGGTTGCAGTTTTTAAAAATGGATCAGTTATCTTACTATTGATTTCATTCAAAATCTATTAATATTTGAAAACAATTCGCTGTTCTAATTTAAATTCACTGGAATGTTTCTGAATTTGAGGAATATCAAATGTGAATATTGTTTTTCTTAAGTTTTGTCTCTAGTTTTGCATTAACATGTATCTTGCATCTCGCTAATCAATGACCATTTCCTGTTATATGCTAATAATTCATTTTTGACCTTTGACAAATAATAAGTATATATATAAATAATGCCTCAAATGCCTCTTATCTTATTTTCAACATCTGCATTCTTTGTGAAGATAAAGGTAATCAGCATTTAAGAATCAACAAAATGTGACTTTTGTCAGCATTATATAACGATACAGATAATTTGCCTTGCATATATGTTAAGGTGCTTGAAATTTTTCCAGCTCAAATAGCTTGAATAGAAAAGTAAAAATGACTGTTAACACATGACAGCAATTTCAAAACTCAATATTGATAATTAATAACCAAATTAGTCTGGGGATTTGGACAGCACTACCAATTAATTATAGTTATTATTGCTCATAATTTAGATATTGAGAGTAAATTAAGTCATATGATGCTTTGTTAGACAACTAAAAAGTAAATATATCCAATTATTCTACTACCTGCTGAGGTTAAACTCTCCATACAGTAGCGGCATCTGTGTAAGAGTAATCAATGGATGCAAAAAAGGTTTTCTTGCATCCATTGATTACCCTGGCTTGCACTGGTGGTGCTACTGTAAGGAGAGTTTTAGCTTCTGTGTAAACAGCTTGTATAAGCATAAAAAATGGTGATCATGTGATGTTTAGTGGTTTTATTCTATTAACTATGGTGAATATGAAGATGGTGGAAATTTCTCTTCTGTATATAGAATTAAAAAAAAAAATGAAATCCATTATATTTATTAATACATCTAATAAATTAAGTCCATATAATTATTTTTATGAAATCAAATAGATGTTCTTTCATGTAAGCATTAATGTCAAGTGACTTGTGTATTAAATTTTTTTGAACTCTTTAAAAATCCCATATTTGTAATTTAAAAGTAGCTAACTTATTATCTATACTCTTTAATTACGAACAAGCACTAAATGCAGATTAGTTTACAAGATTATTTAAAACAATTGACAATCCTAATGCTAACATGACAAGCGTGAATTCGGGTGCAATTCTTAAAACTTGAATTTTAAGCTCTAAAGTAAGTTGCATGATTAGGAAATTATTATAATAAAAATAAACCATCAGAATGATTAATATGAAATACATATGTTTTTGCAAAGATGGTTTTTAGTATTCAAGAAATGGCATATCACACTTGATAAAAATAATCAAATTCTTATATTTTTCCCATCTCAATTGTAATTTACTGTTTAGCTGATAGATTCTTAAATTTCTAGCAATGTTTTACTATTAAAAGTACTAAGATTTATTAAACCAATTATTTTCTTAATATATTATTTTAAAAACCCAGATGCTATAAGTATATAGGTATTATTAATGTAATATATGAGACATTTTAAAATAAATATTTCAGGTAATTAGTGGATCTCATTAGTTTTTAAAATTTCTGACATTTAAACCTTGACAATCATAATTAAAAAATATTTGTAATCTGTAGTACAAGATCATAACTATAAAAACATTGTTTTGTTTTTAATTAATGTTCATCAAACCATATAAAGTAAAGTAAAACAAATAAACAATTTTACATATATTTTATGTTAAAAAGATATTTAGAATAACTCATTCACATCTACTATAATGAAATAGATTTCATTCATAAAATATAAACATGAAAACAAATGTAAATTCCTGAATTTTGCAACATGACAAGCGTTTAATTCCCTTCCAGTAAATGTATTAAAATTCCAAAATCCCACTTCAAAGATCTTTTAGGCTTAAATTTATATATCAGAATAATGAATATAAAAAACATTGAAGAATATTAAGATTTAAAAAAAATTAAAAAAATATTCTAGGATAATAACTTTTACAATTGTTCATAAAATTTCCTTTCAAAAAGATTAACTTTCTGAAATATCAACATGTAGTTTCCAATTTTAAAATCTAATATTTTTCAAAATAAAATTTTCTTTACACATCTTCTACTACTAGAAAGCATTTTACCAAACTAAAACATTCTCAAATTCCCATAACTTTCAAATTTTTAAACTTCATTATGAACAAAAAAAAGCATTACATAATTACACTTTTCATCAAAAAAAAAAAATGTCAAAATACATAATACTGTACAGTAATACTAGTTTTATTGGTTTATTTATCTACCTATCTATATATAAATTGTATATATGTAAAACAATGGATATAAATTTTTCAAAATAGTAATATCAGTTTTATTGGTTTATCTATATATATATTGTACATACATAAAACTAGATAATACAAACAACTTTTCTATTTTAATTAATACTTCAATAATTTGTGCATCACTTAAAATTTTATAAAAGTACATTTATACAATAAAAATTTTACCTATTTAAAATAGCAATATATATATTTTAATACATGCACACATACATATATATATAAACTATTACAAGCAAAATACTTACATAGAATTCTGTCTTCTGATTGCAAATGGATGTTCTTTTAGTAAAAAGGACATAACCAGAACTTCCGCTAAAAATTCATAAAACTAATAAATGATATACTAATGGCTAATAATGAATGAAAGCTTAAAAATTTAAATTTAGTTGCATATGACAAGCATCATTGGAAGTCCCATATCAAAGGTAAGAACACTGGAACTGATAGATGGCAATTACTGAGTTAATATTCTAATTATATAGAAATTTCAATATTTTTTATTTCCGGAACTAAAATTCTCAGATTTTTTGAAAAAATTATTTCTCAACTAATGAAAAATTTCATAAATGACAACTTCATAGCGAAACACATATGTAGAGAATACTCACTTGTATAAAATTAAATTTCCAAAGATCTTTATATAACTTCCTTCTCAAATACATAAGAGAATCTTATCAATTTTAATTAGCCATTTTCTTTTAAACAATATAATTACCTTAAGTTACTTCAACATAAGTTGCTTTTGTTACAATGATCTTTACTTAAACTTAATATTACTGTTTCTGCATTGTGTTTTGTAGTGAAATTTTACTCTTTATGCTTTTTCAACAATTTATTTTTTATACAGGTTGAACAACAATAATGTGACAATTGAATTATTTTAATCTGTAAAAAATTATTGAAAGGGAGAGGGACAAGCATCCATGGCTGATAGGTTATTATTTTAGATGAATGAAGACATATTAAAATGCACTTTTTTCTAGCTTAATGACTAGAGTCCTTGCCCCTTGAGTGCAACTTCAAGTTAAAATTTTAATCAATCACTGACTTTAATCATGATTGGCACGTACACATTAAGGAATGCAGACATGTGGCATAAGCATCTTTATCTTTCTAAGTTTTAGTTTTTCAGTTTTTTAAAAATTGCATTTTGTATAAAAATTTTAGGTCTTTATGATTTTTTTTTCTTTAATTTTTTTTAAACTTCATGGAAAATTAACGTTTTTTTTTGTGGAAAATAAATATTATTTTGATACGTATGCATTGAAATCTGAGGGCTTAGAATTTAAGTAATCAAAATTATATAAAACTGCAGGATTATCATTTTCACCAATTGAAAGTATGTAATATTTTTCTTTCTCATATAAATAATTTATAATGCTCTATATTAAGTTTATTTTGTGTTGAAAAATGTCTGTCTGTGTTCAGATACGTATATGTGTAATTCCTTGGGTTTAGATCTTAGTCAATTGTAAATATTTTGCAAATATTTTTTATCACCTGCAACTATACAATATTTTTTTTATGTAAATAATTTATAATGCTGCAAAATAAAGATTTGTTTTGTGTTGAAGAATGTCTGTTTGTATTCCAATACATATATATCTCCAAATATCTAGAACTTAGCCTATTGTTATTTTATATCCAAGTAATATATTTTGGAAATAATGATTATAATGAAAAGATCAAATTTATTTCATTTCACTGTCATATCTTACTATAAGCAGTATCTCATATTTGTTTTGTATGGATCTGTATATATCTTTGTCATGTACATCAGTTATATTTCATTTTTTACAATCTATGATAATTTTTTCTACTTTCATTAATATTTTATATTGCACTAAATTGGGGAAAAAAAATTTTGTTTAGTTATCAACATGTGCAGAAATATTATATACATACACTAAAAAAACTAGTTTTTCATCTTGTCACTTTTTCTCTTTGCTGTTTTATATTATATATTATTTTTTGCAATTATTTTAGTTAATTTCATTTTTATAATAAATTACAATTAACTAAAGTTCTGTTTGTATAATAAATGATATACAATGCCTAATATCTGATATTCAATACTTATTATGAAATAGTTATTTTTTACCTTAGAAAGAAGTATATGGGCAAAAAATGGCTGCATAGAAGGATAAGATCTGGGTCAGCTAGCAAAAAATGAAACTCTTCAGCATGTCATTTTACTTTTTTAAAAAAATTCATAAGGAATCTGATTAAACTGTCTTCAAAAGTATAAAATTTAACACAAAATTTAGAATTTGTGAACCTATAACAAAATAAGCCTTTGTAAATGTGATTTTTTCAGCAGTGACATTTCAGAATATTTGTTTCTTTTAACCACATACAACACTTCACATTTAGTGCTTAATTCTGAAGACATTGTATAAATTGTAACTTAATCCAGTTGCTTAAAATTTAAAGTGGTGTCTGTTCAGTCTGAAGGGGTTAATATGTAATTTAAAATTTTAAAATAAAGTACAATAAAAGAGCAATAACTTTTTTCACTATAGTCAATTTCTGGATCAACCAGTTTCTGGGTTTTATCTTCATCAGTGAAGAATGTGATTTAATGGAATTGATGCATTTATGCATCTATATTACTTAAATTAATAATCTGAAATTTAAGAAAAATTCTAAAATTTCAAACAGACTAATTCATTTGCATAGCTATATAGATCTAATACCTGACCACTTTCTATATATTAAAACATAATGATTTGTCTGATATGAGAGCCATGTTTCATTTGTCTTTATTTGAGCTATAAAATAAAGGGTACTAGTCTTATAGCTAGACGCCACTCTATGGCGCCGTTTTTGCGCTAAAACACATAAAAATGCAGTTTCCGCGGCCGACACGTTCGAACCCGCATTTTCTATAATACAACTTTTTTGTTGTGCTACAGATTGCAGGCCGCTATGTCGCATCGCTGTACAGCATGTATGTCACATCACAGCAAATACATTTTCCGAATTCGCAGTTTATAAAATGGTGAGAGGGTGTTTTTTTTTAATTGGATGGAAATGTTTTCATTGGATTTTTTTTTATTTTAAAGTATTGAAATGTTCAGATTTTGTAAAGTAATAATTATCAGACTTTTTACACTGTACTGTATTGAAGTTTTAATTGGGAAAATGTTGACAAGATATATGTGTAAAGTGAGTTGGAATTAGGTAACGCATCAAGCAACGTACTGTTCGTAACATTCCAGAAGACAAACAAGATTCTACCATGTGTATATTTTTGAAGTAAAAAAGAGCAGTAACACAAAAATATTCAGTAAGAAAAGTACAATTCTGCACGTTTTTTTTGTAAATTTAATAAAAAGCATATATTATAAACATGATTAATAAGTAAAGAAGACATTTTTGTTGTTGTTTAAAAAAGTTTTACGTTCTATTTTTTTCTCCGACTACAGTTATACTTTGTTGAATATAGTTTATGTTTATTGTTATCATTTATTTTATAGATGTTACTAAAAAAAAATATTTACAAAAATACGATTTGATATTTTTTATTTTAGCATTACAAACAACAGAACACTAAACCTAAACCTAACCCTAAACCTAACCGTAACAACTTTTACTTTTTGTTGTCATTCTATATGAAGTAAAAATAGCGGTAAAGCCGTAACCCCAGTAAAAAAATATACGATAGAAAATTGATTTTTCTAATAAAGCAAAATAAAAAACATGAATCAAATTGAAATTTGTTTATTTTAGTTTACATTTATTATTATCATTTAATTTGTATATTTAATAAAAAATAATATTTAAAAAAGACGATTTGGTTTTGTTTTTATTTTCGCATTACAAAAAAATACATCAAAATGATTAAAATCAATGGCCAGGGAATGTTCATATTTTATAGTTTTAGCGTAAAAACAGCGCCATCGAACGGCGTCTTTATCTATAAGACAAGCACCAAATAAAGTTATCCAATTACATTAGTTATTCATTAATCATCATTTTTTCCTAGAAAATAGACAAAGAATGAAAACACACTTTTAATCACTAAATCTTTAAAAAATATGTTAATGTACTATTTATGTTGTACATTAAAAATGTAATAGAAATCCTATAACAATAAAAAAAAAATCATTAAATTTCATTAATAATCAAATGATTAGTGGATTAAGATCACGTGACTGAAGTAAAAAGTTTGAGCTTTGGGGTTCCGGAATTTTTAGCTCTCCTTCACTTTATAACTATGCTAAACAGCATAGGGTTTTAAATATCACAGAAAATATACTAAATTATTTAATAATTATATTTAATGTTTAAGTTTCCATCAGCATATGGAGCTTTATAAAAATGAGTGGTAGAGGAGAGGGTTAATGAGCAAGTAAGATTTCAATATTTAATTAATTCTACACGATCAGCTTTAATACATCTCAGTTAAGGAAACAAGAAAGTCAGTTTATTAATGTTCAACCTACGATAGTAAAAAAAATAAACAGATTATGAGGTCATTTAATCAAAAAGATGTGATGTTCAAGCACCAAATAATTGAGCACAAAGTTTCATTCATTTGATTAAATTCAGATTTTTTTTTTTTAATTTTCCTCAAGTAGGAATTGATCCAGCAATCTTAATGTGTATCAAATTATTAATTTTATAAAATATAATTTTAAAAAAAATTTCATTATCCAATATTTAAACCATTTCAAAAATAAATTTTGATTTTGGATATTTTGCTGGTAATTTTATATGAATACACTAGTATTTACTTTTTACACTGATAAATACTTTAATTTTTTATATGAATAAATTCATATAAGCTTTGTTCAAATCAAATTATTAATTACTCCATGCACAATGCAGAAAGTAATATCTAAGTAGCAATTCAAAACAAATTTTGTTTTAATTTGATATATTTGTTACAATTTTATGAAAATCAATATGTTTAGTGACAACTTTCTTCTCCTTGCCTGTTTTTTAAATAATTAATTTCCAGCTATATTCCTTGAACATTTCTCAAATTAATATAGGCAAAAAATAATAATAATTTCAAATTGTGTATAAAAAGTTTAAATATCAGTGTCCTTAGCACAAACTAAATTTATATGATTAATGTATTCATTTCACTTATCAAGTGCATGAATTAATTGAATCAATTTTCATAGTAGTGATAATTATACAAGCAGCATGCATGTAAATATTTTGGCAGATTGTAAATTGATATAACTTTCCAGATAAAAACTAAAAGAATTTAACTAAATGTTTTATCTAAGTTTGCAAACAGCAAGATGTATACATTATAATTAATGTGTTAATTTGCCAAAATTAAATCATTAGACATTAGGAAGCAAATGCAAGTAAATAAAAATACAATTCAAATTGGGCATTTGAATAATTATTGAATAATATACATTGATTCAAATGCAATTTCCCATATTTATTAGTCATCTGCCAATAAGTCTTATGCAAAACCAGACCACTTCCTCAATTTTTTTTTCATCTCTCGCTCTAATCCTTACATATAAAATGTTGATTTTTTACTTCATACAAAAATCTTCTGTAATTATTTTCAATTATAAATATAAAAAAAGGTGTTTCAAAAAAAACTTGTGAAATTATTATTATATTCCATTAGTATAGTATTTTCACACAGCACGTATTATTTCTTAGCAAAAATGAAAGCTGTACTATGTACTCAAGATTTTAAATTCATTTTTTTATACAAATAAAATAAATATTAGCTATAAATATTTATATGCAATTTTTTAAATTGTTTATAATTTCTAACTTACCTTTTTTGAAAAATATAAATGCAATTCAAAATTAGCAATCTATCCCAAGTTTCAAAACTGTTTTATAATAAATTTTAAGGTGTTGTAATTATGACTCAAAAAAAAAAAATGTTAAAGCTTTGTTAATCAATGAAATAAATTATCTGCTGAAGTAACGAAAAATTTTTCTTAAAACAAAAAAAAATTTTTGCAAAAATATAAATACAAAAACATACCTGGTTCCTCTTGAAAATTGACATACAATTATCATTCGCTATAATTAAAACTAAGTTTTTACTACTTTTAAACTTGAATTATAAATAATGTTATTTGATTTTGAGATTGTCCAATACTTCAGCTTAAGACAGATTTAAGCTTTGATTTAGGAACTTGCAATTGCACAAACTTTTTAATTACTAATATTCAGTTTCATTTATAAGCAGAAAAATGCATTTGAATTTTTTTTAAGTTCCTTTCAAAACCTAATAAAAAAAAATCAACATTGTTTTGTTTTTCCATGTGACAAAGATCTTTATGCTTCAGGATTGTTTTCAGAAAAAGATAAAAACTAATAAATTAAATGAGCAATTCCTTTCCAATCAAAAAAAAGACCTAAGCTTTTTTTAATTTAGATGAAATTTGATAATTAGCAATTTTGAGTTATGAAAATACACATAGAAAACAAAATTACATTACTTATAAATCAGCAGTATTTTTACCTTTTTAAAACTGAATTAACACAATAAATATTTACATTTGGTATAAAGTTTGCAATAACTATTTTCACAAGATGGATTTTTTCCCTTTGCCATAACTAAAAGTATCTTTATTAGTTTTCCTAAAATACCTCAATGAAGACTTCAAAATATTTAAAGATTTTCATGTTATAAATTAAAATGACTTTTTTTTTTTTAAGTTTTATTTCTTTTTGAAAAATTTGAACAGTTTTAATTTTACTAATCAAAATTAAACATGTTTTGGAAAGTAAATTTTTTTCTTAAATATTTACATTTACAAATATAGTTTCAGACACTAGATTGTATTTACAAATGGCAGGCAATATTTATATTTTTCTCATTTTTGATAACTTCTAATTTTGCACTTAAATTTAAAATACACATTAATGTCTGTTTCCAGACATGTAACAAGATAATACTGAAAGAATTCCTTTGTATTTTTAAATCATTAGCACTTTTTTATGAAGGTGCACAATAATTTTAGCACTTTCCACAATTATTCAATGGTTATCATAACAATTATATTGAATAAAAAGCACAAACTACACTGTACAAAGACAAATAATATAAAAAATATAAAAAAATTATGCCATTTATAGTTAAATAGGCTGTTCACAAATAATCTATGATTATGTGTCATAATTACTATTTCATAAAGATGGCAAATTATTTTAATAAAATATTTGTTTTGATTTTAGATATAAGCCAAAGATATCTACAGCCAATGATGAAATAACTAGATTGAGCAAGTTAATGTGAAAAGAAAAATCATTGTAAGTTTTTTTATCTTTCCAAAAATGTAAGAATAAATCTTTTGGGATACATACAACAATTTAGCATGAGAATGGAATTTTTTAAAAAAAAAAAAAATTAAATTTGCTTTCTAATGGATTAATTTACGATATTCATTTACATGTTACAGAAACTTTTATATATATGAATGCATGTTTAGAAAAGTATTACTCAGACTATAGCTATTAAAACTGTAGACAGACTATTACTAAAGCTAATTAGTATTTACATGCAAATCTATATATATATATCCATTTATTGTATTTAATAAACACATTAGATAAAGATAATATACAGATTGTTATGCATTCGCATGAATAAAAAGATTCCAAACTTTTTAAAAACCTACATATTAGAAACAAGTGCCATTATATTCATTACTAATAAGTCGCAAATATATTAACACATGCTTCATTTATAAA
The DNA here is from genome assembly GCA_028023455.1 of Epiperipatus broadwayi. Classification (NCBI taxonomy): domain Eukaryota; kingdom Metazoa; phylum Onychophora; class Udeonychophora; order Euonychophora; family Peripatidae; genus Epiperipatus; species Epiperipatus broadwayi. Next base: position 5,622,442 of record JAQFVV010006216.1, on the reverse strand, counting down.
ATTGTCTATATTATATTTAATATACATTTGGTTAAATATTTTTATTACAATATTTCAAAGTAAAACATTACATAAATGTGCTGTTTATTTTAAAATCTATCTCCTACAAAACTATTAATTGTAAACAAATATAAATACAAATATATGAACAAAACACAAATTATGATATATATATTCATATATACACACAATTTTCGGAATATAATATGCTATAAAAAGTATTGCTTTATTTAAAATTATACAATGTGGTTGAAACAATTTTAAAAGAAATAAACAATACAAAGCATTAATATAAAAAAAGAGAGAAAAAAAAAAGGTATTACCTTTACTTGGGCAGTTTTATAGAAGAGCATGTAAATTTACAAACTCAAGCCTGGCACAGCCCAAAAAAGAATGATGAAAAGATGATTGATGCAGTTGCTGGAGTCATCTTAATTTTTTTTATAACAAGCACCATACAAACCAAGACGGAGGGCTGACAGTGACCACCACAAGCCACCTGCGTGGGGCTGACGTGGAGCCAGTGGCTGCTGCCTCCGTGACAAGAGTTCACATCTGGCTTCTGGGTGCTGTATGGCTACACATTCACAGGAAAGAAAACACACTAATGTTATGAACCAGCCAAAACAGAAAAGCCCCTCCCCCATTTATATATAATTATAAATATTCATAAAAATAAAACTTCATAAAAATTTCCTCAATCACAAATTAAATTTTTTTTTTAAATTAAAACTGTATAATGCATATACACAACCAAAAAAGCAATTATTATTTTTAATTGTTACTAAAATGTATTAATAACTCACTCAACTGTGACCACATTTTAATAGTTACCCATAAATTAAGAATTTTTTAATCCATTAAAGTTTTCAAAGTCTGATCTTGAAGTTTCTTCCATTATCTGATTTCACGTTGATATACATTTTGCCAAAGTATGTGAACTAATTGTATATTTTCAGTATACGATTATGTATACGCAATGTTTATACTTATACTGTATATATATGTAATTTTTTTTGTTTTTAAAAAAGGGCCAAAGTGATGGGATCTTTTCCTGTAATGCTTTAATATTAAATTTATCAATTATAGAAATATATATATACAGAGAAAAGAGTATCACATCACCTTTGGTAAACATTGATAATAAAATACTTACTTGGAATTTCTGACTTGTTTAATATGATGAAAAACATTGATGACATCTCGGATTCGTCGAGGAGCTTCTTCAATCTTTGAAGCTAAGTTAATGCAAGCCATTGCAACAGTCTAATATAAACAAATAAAAAATTATGACATTAATAAAAATAAATTTAAAACATGAAAAATTACTGCACGATAAAGCCAGGAGAAAGTGGTATATTATTTAATTGGTAGTGCTTGGATAATTATCAGCTACGCTGAAATCAATGTTAATTAAAAATACATAAAACTTAAATATAACCAAAAATCAAACCTAGCATAACTAATGAAAATAACTAAGACAATTTAAAACTTTGCAATTTGTAAGCAACGGACAAATTCATTTTCAATTAAAACGCCATTTTTTCAATTTTATCTTCTATATTAATCTATTTTAATTTCTACGCTACTATGCAATTTATTAAATATTATTTTACATTATACTCAGCAAAAACACTTCCAAATAACACTAGCTTAATTAACTGTTAGTTTTCAACAATTTTTTTTTTTTTAAAAAAAAAAAAAAAGCACAAAGCATGATGGGAATATTTTTCTTACCTCCATGTTGTATTTTACGAAAGACTTGGAATAAAAAAATCTTTGAAATAATACTTGACCCGTGGCCATAGCTACCTATAAATTACAAAGATCAAAAACGTACTAAGTGAAAATACTTCAAAAAAGATCTAAATGCTATTACAACATCTAATAAAAATAATAATAGTAACCTGTGGTAATCGTAAAAGGATTCCAGACGTCTGAATAAGTTCACATCCCAATATTCGTAATTCTAATTCAGTATTGGCATCTAATCCATCTGATATTGACGGAGTAGGAGATAGTTTTTCTGGCGGTAACAAACAATTTTCTAAAGTTAGAACAACTCTGCCGTAAGTTTTTTGAGAAGTCGAATTGACTTCCAATTTCAAAGCGGCCATGATTGAAATACAACTAGATGACGTTTTTCCTCGTCGGGGTTTTTTTTTTTTTTTTAGGGGGATGTTCCTCCGCTTATAAAAGTAGTTCATTTCATAAATAAGATTTTTTCTCCATATGTTATGAATATAAAAAATAATAAAGAAAGAAAATAAGTAATACTATTCATTACATCAAAATAAAATGCTCTAAATGTATATTATTTGTAAATATACACATTAATTTAGAGTAGATAGGTAAAGTAAGAAGGTTTCCTAGAACTTGAAATTTCTGATGACGTTGTGTGCATTGTAAGACGCATGCGTTTTTAGTATCGTTAACTTTACATTATAAATAGGATTTCCGAAAAGTAATTTTTTTTTAATGTTGCAATCAGCTAAAATATGATAATAAAAAAAGCTTTTTAATCGTTAACCGAATGCGGGATTTTCTTTTACTTCAGTTAATTTTTGATTCAATATTGTATAGCCTTCATTAATTTCTGAGTAGTACGAAAATATAAAACAAGGAAGCACTTAATTATTTTAAGTAAAATTAATAAATTCAATGTTAAAAAATAGTAATATGTAAATCATGATGCCTAAAAAATGTATTAAAGTTTACGAAATTCTTCAAATATTAGCATAAATTATTTAGAAAAATGATCAAGTATTGTCATTATATGGTGACATTTTAAAATAATGTAGATAATTGAACAAAAAAATTATATTGCGAAAAGGAAAGACAAATAGGAGGATTGGGAGTAAAATATAGCATTATTTGGGAACGTGAAATATATTGCAGAAAATTAAATTTGTATAATAAATGACCTTTGAAACCTAGGTTTACTAACAACTTGTTTGTATTTGAAAAATTTAATAAAATCGGGTTTAAAATTTTCAACATTTAATGATAGTTGATGGAAATAGATCATATTATTGCATCTAATATATCATCACCACAAACCTTCAGACAAAAAGTAAAGTGGCCATTTGAAAAAAATAGTTGGAAAGGATGATTTTTTTAAAAAATTAATATATATATAAGGCTTAAATAAATTATCCTTTAAATGATAAATAATCGAACGGCTGGAAGAGACAAATCTTTACTGCTCCATAGAAGTTGGAATTCCAAAGTCTACCACTGCAGCAAAATATTCAGGGCATGGCAAATAATAAAAGTCGTTTGGAATCGTAATGCCTAATCCCACAGTTCAAACTACTATCTAACACAATTTTTTTCCTACTACACATATACTAAATTAGTTAATAATTCTCCAAAAAATAGGAGTTAAACATTAAATTTATATATGTACAATGGAAAGTATATTGAAAGAATATAACTTTTTTTATCTTGCCCCAAAAAATTTGAAATTATATATATATAGGAGTTGCAAGCACATAATAACTGTCAAGTTTTATTACGTCTACATTTTTTTGGACTGCTACTGTTCAGGTACAAATAGTCAATTTAACTATTAACAAAATATAAAGGAGCTTGTGGATATTCCAATCAGGAAATAGATTATTCACTAGTGGCTTTATTAAATCCTTCAATTTTACCACTGTAACTATAAATTCAACACTTGTAAACTATATGATCCACATTTATATAGACTTAAATTGCATTTATAAATAGATGAGTACAAATATGGATTGCCCTGAATTTGTTGATAATACATCAATTGTGTCTAGTAAAATTAAATCCAGCTGACATTATAATTGGATCTGGAAAAAGAAATTGATTTGGAACTTTCACTAGAATTCCATTTATTGCTCTATAATTCTTCATAGATTCTTGATTGAACTTTCAAAAAGGTGATCTTGATTTGAGACAAATCTGAGCTGCTCAACAATTGTTTTTTATATATATGAAGTTAATTATCTTCTGATATCTGGCAAAGGAATATGTTTGAAGAATAGTCATTGCAAAGAAATAGACTTAAATGTGCTAATAATATTTCTCTTGATAATAATTGATTATCCAGAAATTTGATGTATGGACTTTTTCTCCAAACTGGATATTAATCACCAGCAGAATGTGCTAGGCTAAGGAAATTGTCCATAAAGTGCTTCATCATAGTCCCAAGTTGTGCCAGAGATTATTCCTAAAAATTAATTTTAAATCTAACCTTAGATAAATGAAAGTTAGAATACACTCTATAGGATTATGTTTTAATCTATTGTTGCAAAAGATTATATTTAGATTATGAGATGATTCTCTATTGTTGAGATGAAAAATTGAACAAATTATCTTCATTGAATTAGGGATAACATCTCGATTTTGGAAAAAAAATTCCAATCTTTTTGTTTTTTATTCAGAGACTTATCTTATACAGGAAAGGATTTCTTTTGTGAAATCAAAGTTGATGTAGATGAATTTTATGTTTTTAAATGATCACTGATGAATATATTAAGTAAAGTAGGTGAAAGACTTGACTATTATTATCATTTGGTATCATTTGAATTTAATTAGTGGTTTTTCTGCACTTAAAAACTGTACAAGTTTTTAGAAGACCCTTTTTTCAAACAGTTAACACCAATTTTATTTAAAAGTCTTTTCATTGTGAGTTGTTAAGGATAAAACTTGTTCCCTGCAGCTTTTTTTTGGTTAAAACTAATCTTCTTTATAAATGGATGATTCTCAGTGATCAGCTCTAAATTTTTGTTCATATGCTTTAAAAAAGCTTGAAATGAACACTTATTTGATATTGGGTGATAATATTTTGAATCACTGCTAAATTTGATTCTAAAACTGCTATAGCTGTACTTTTATGTGAAATTTTTGTAATATTTTTTGATTAATAATGTTATTGGATAGTTTTATCGATCATGCTTTGGCTTTAAGTTCTAAATTTTAGAAACTCTAGAAGTATTCTATTTGCTCTTGAAACCTTTTCTGATTTAAGACAATAGGAAAATCATTTTAATATTAAAGTAGGTAATTCTTTACAGTATATCTTAAGTCAAATACTGGTCTGATGCACTAGAAAACTAAAAATTCCTATATTGATGCTCAACTTTCTAAAACAAACTGCTCTATATTATATAATTTTTTTCCTACATCTTTTATTATATTTTTAAATTTCATGGTATTCTATAGAGAAGGGCTAGTGGATACGCAGAAGGTTCTAAAATTTTATAATAAACTGCCTAAACAACATGCACATATTTTGCATAACCAAACAAGAAATAATATTCTAACATGGCTGATGGAGAACATAAGCAAGCTCTGAACTATATTTTGTTTCAATAAAAATAATAATTGCTGTTTGCTAATCTACTAACACTGTTTTTTTTGTTGTTGTTGTTTTGTTTTGTTTTTTGCCAATAAACAAATAAATAAAATTATTTTTATATATCTCATGTAACCTATTTATTACAGCAAAGTGTTGTATTGTTCTCTTTCAGTTTAAAATAAACAGATTCTATACTTTCATAACAAATGGTTTAAATAACATGCTCATATTTTACATAACCAACCAGGCAAATATCAACTTTAGCATCCTGAAAAAATTGATTATATAATACACAGAGAAAAACCAAGAATTCTAAAAAAAAAAAAAAAAGCCACTGTATCTATCACACAGATCCAATTTTGACAGTTTTCTTCCAAACGAATATTTGCAATTAATTCTTTGCATTCTTTTCTGGTTATCACTCTTACCAGATAGCAAGTTTAATCATCTTACCACACAATTTATTACTTTTTAACTTCACCCATTATAATTTGGAAGATCTATCTCAGTTATCTCTAGCACATTATTTATCATCTACAACAATTGAGTTTGAATATTCATTATTTTATACACAATATTAATTTGTTGAGCTCCTTTGTGATGTGCTGTCCTTATCATAAATTACACTTTTCAAATACAGTCAATGTTGGATTTCAAAGTCTAAATTATAATATTGAGTCGCTAAGATAATACATTATGAGGTGTAATCAGAGCTTGGATCTTCTCTCCTCCAAAAGGATTACATATTCTTTCCACTACTAATCTCGTAAGATTTCTCGTAAGAGTCCTTATTAAAAATCAATGCCTATCTTATTCATTCTATTATTATACATCATAATGATATTAGATGTTGAGCATACTGCCATTCTGTTCAGCATAATAAATTGATATTTTTGCCTATCAACTGTTCCTCCATTATCCTCTCAATCAGTTTTTGTACATTAATGAGTAATATCTACAATTTCAAAATTATTACCAGTCTTCTTCTTCTTCCACAGCTTGATTAATCCCACATCAAGTGGGGTCGCTGGTGCGGATCAATCTTCTCCAGGCTACTCGATCTAAAGTCATTTCCTCCCTAAGTGACATCTCCTGCAAGTCCTTTTTCATTCGATCAATCCATCTGATCTTAGGTCTACCCCTGGGTCTTTTCCCCGGTGGTTCCATCTCCAAAATCTTCCTTCCAATGTAATTTTCTTCTCTTCTCTTAACATGACCAAACCACCTCAACCTTGATACTTTCATTTTTTCACTGATCATTCTCACTCTCATATTTTCTCGAATTACTTCATTTTTCACTTTGTCCTTTCTAGTGAGGCCCGAGGCAAACCTAAGCATTCTCATTTCTGTTACACATTGCTTGTCTTCTATTTTCTTAGTGATTGGCCATGTTTCTGCACCATACATCAGTGCCGGATGCACCACAGTTTTATATACTTTTCCTTTCAACCTTGCACCTATTCTCCTATCGCAGAGTATCCCAGAGACCCTTCTCCAATTATTCCAACCAGCTTGAGTTCTCCCAACAACTTCTCCATCCAGTGATCCATCTTTATTCATCCAGGCCCCGAGATATTTAAATTTTTCAGCCTCAGGCAACTTCTTTCCCCCTAACAAAATGCTTCCTCCACCATTACCACAGAAGAGCACTTCAGTTTTATTTCTGCTAATTCTCATTCCTCCTTCCTCCAGTGCTTTCCTCCACTCTTCTATCCTATCCTGAGCTTCCTTGATGTTTTGAGTTGCAATCACTATATCATCGGCATACATCATGTTCCAGGGTGCTTCCCTATGAATATCCTCTGTTAGGACATCAATAACGATATTAAATAGTAGGGGACTCAGGGCTGATCCCTGATGCACACCCACTTTCACCTGAAATGAGTCTGTTTCTCCTTCTGAATTTTTCCGCATCATGTAGTTTGAGTGGCAAGGTCCTGGTTTTATAGCCGCATGCCCTTGCTGCCACCAACCCATCATGGGCAACCCCAGATGGGAAACCAGCATCTTTCTAGGTATTTGCAGTGCTATGGCCATTAAAGATACTTTCTTTTTCCAGCATTCCAATTTTAAATTTTTATATTTATGAAAATTTTTTCAATTGGTGAAGCTTTATTTTCTTTCATTATCTTTGGCATGATGCACTATTCCCAAAATCTAAAACAATCTATATTATTTTTGCATCTAGTTAGCTTACTACTTTGAACTTGTCTATATACCATGTTTCCCTGAAAATAAGACCTAACCAGAAAATAAGCCTAGCATGATTTTAAGAGAATGCTTGTAATGTAAGTCCTACCCCAAATATAAGCCCTAATTAAGATTGTCAGTCAGATGAACAAATTTATTTTTGTCAAAGCACATGTTGTATGTATTAAATTATAAAGTAATGAATGCATAAATAAATTGACATTAATGCTTTAAATAAATGATAATATGCATTATGATGGTACTTTTGTATTTTCCCATTGAACATTTTCAACAAGGCATAACTCTTTATGCATAGAGAAACAATTTCCTTTCAGCAGAATCTTGAACTTATGATAAACAATTTATTGACTTTATAATGATTTAACAAACTTTTAAAATTTTACCTATTTCAAGCCAATATATCAGACTATTTATAATTTTGTTTATGTAATTTTAGGTACTTATTTATATTTAGTACTTAGATTTAGCTTGACTTAGTTTTAAAGTTTAATCGTGGTAGCTTTTAAACATTCAAGATAAAAGGAAAATCAGCTTTGTTTTTTAAATTTTTTTTCTTCCAAAATGTGTTTAAATAATGGAAGTGATTTTAATAATTAAAGTTTAGTTTAAGTTAAATTAATCTTTTTCCTAAAGAAACGTTTTAAAAAAGAATATCCAAGTGGGGCTATTATGAGTAATTTGGAAAGTGTTTTCAATGTGCACCCTTGATAATGAATGCATATGGTTATGTCTTATATAAATTTTCATAATTCAAAATGCCATGTGTTATAACAGTCATACTTAATATGGTGCGAAATATAGAAATGTGAATTGTGCTTGCATTTTTTCATTGTTTGTGTAGGGATAATAATTCTTAAATATAATCATTTTTGATATCATTCTTATCTTGTAAGTCTTCAATTAACACTTGATTTAATGGTAGATTTAAACAGAATCCCAGACAACTTTTGTACTTAAATAAATGTAAATATTCCAGTGCATATCGCTAGTTGAAAATTTCAATATTCACAGAGAGTCTTGCTGAAAAAATATGTTTGTGAGATTGATTTGAGATTTTGAATGAATGTATATTTTGTATGTGAATAAATGTAGACTTTTTATACATGAAAAAGTAAGGCATACCCTGAAAATAATCCCTAAGGTGTCTTTAGGAGCAAAAATTAATATAAGACCTAGTCTTATTTTCAGGAAAAGATTTTTCTCTCTAACTACTTTCTTTATATCAGTTATCAGTATCTTTTCCATTTGTTCTTTTTTTTTTTTTCTCAAAAGCCTTTTCTTTTTAATTTGATTTATATCACAAGTAATTTGACATCATATTCATGTATCACTGATAAAGATTTTAAAAGGAATATACCAAAAATCTATGATTAGATTACTCTCTCTTTGTAAATGTGCCCTTTCTTTAATTCCCATATCTTAATTTTAGTATTACTAAAAAATTTTAAATTCTACTTATATGCATGATGTGTTAGTATAGGGATTTGAACTCTGACTTTCAATAACCCTTCAACTATTCGCACTCTCATACAACTGATACCCATAACCACACACATGTAGAAAAGATAAATAATTACCAATATATATATTTTGTGCTAAACCAGCACTCATCAGTTGGTCCAGATTATCATCTCCCACATATATATGTAATCAGTGCTCAGTTTATATTAAGATAGCAAATCTTCATACTTTAATGAACAGGCTTCAATCTACTCCAACCTTCAACTTTTCAGCCATCCATATCATTGAAAATCTGATAATGGAAATCCCAAATCCCACGCTGATGCCAATATTATTGCCATGCCCATGTAATCCTCGAGTCACTCTGACCCCTCGTGTATAGGACCTTACATTGGGGTGGGATTTGGGCTTTTCATCATCAGATTTTCAATGATATGGATGGTTGAAAAGTTGGAGGTTGGAGTAGATTGAAGCCAGTCCATTAAAGTATGAAGATTTTCTATCTTAATATAAACTGAGCACATCATATATGTGTGTGTGGGAAATGATAATCTGGATCAACTGATGAGTGCTGGTTTAGCATGAAATACTTTATTGGTGATTATTTATCTTTTCTGCATGTGTGTGGTCATGTGTATCAGCTGTATGAGATAGTGTGAATAGTTGCAGGATGCTTGAAAGTCTGAGTTCAAATTCTCTATAATTACAATTAAACTCCAGGTTTGGGAAGAGTGACTGGTTTTCAAATATTTGCATGATATGTTATTATAATTATTGAGTTTTATTCATCAAATCCAACTTAATATAATACTTATATAAAATTTTAAAAGATGATATTATAACTGACCATTTTCATTTAACCTTTACTATATATTTGAGTAAAATATTCTTACTATTATCTATATTCTTCCAATTCTGAGATTATAAATTAATTCATACATATAAATCCAAGAGACATTTATCCAAAAATCATTATTCAAAATTTTAGTTTATTTTATTATTCATATTTTTTATTTCATTGATTTTTCACTTAATCATCACATTACAATATTTTTTTTATTATAGAATGCAATTTTTTATTAATGCTAAACACTAAAAAAATTTATTTGGAATCTGTGCCCATTCACTAGTATTCAGTTCAGAATAATTAATTACAAGCAATTAATAAATAATTATGATTTAAATCTGACGTTTAAATCAAATAAAAAAATACTTACTATCAAATTCACGTGCACATACACACCAAAAGATTTATAATCTATAACTTTCTAGACAGACCTTTTGTGATTGTGAAAATACTAGTTGACTATTTCCTGTCTAAATTTACTACTTAAATGAAAAGGGAGGAACAGTTCAGTTATTTTTTCTTTTATCTTTTTTATTTACAATCTTCATATGCCTGATTATCTTTTATTCTAGAAGACTGTGGTAACTTAATACAGGATCTTTTCTTAGACCAATATTCCTTTAATGACCTTGCCCTCTAATTTATCAATAGATCATGTACTTTATCTAAAATACTGTACATAGGATCAGTCACTTTTAAATCAATGATATGATTCAAATCTACCATAAGAACAGTTCAAAAACTTGAGTATCATCTTCCATTAACTTTTAAATTAGACTGTTCTGACTTGAGATAATCAAACTCCAATTTGTGTTGACCCTTTCTTCTGACACTCTTCTAAACATTGATTATGTGATCTTCAATTCAAGTCACTTTTTTAATAATGATTGATCAATCCTACTTTTTTTTTTCTGCTCATTTATAACATCAAAAATCTACCACAAATATAGACCAGATGCTTTTAGGACTATATCCTAGTCTATTTACATTCTCTCCCGAATAGATATATTCCATCCAAAATACAGACAAAAGAAAAACTGTAAGTATTTAATAAAATCCATAAATAATTAAAATTAAAAAAAACAAATGAAATAATTATATTAATATATCATTGAAGCACTTCTAACAACACTTTTAAATATAATATGGATACAAAAACATATTGAACAGAATATCCTATTAATGCAAAAAAAAAAAATTTTATTTCTTCATTAAGTTACATAAAATAAAATTTAAAAAATAGCACTTACCTATTCATTTAATGTATATATATATATATATATGTATGTGTGTGTGTGTGTGTGTAATCTTATAATTGAATATTTATAAATATAATAATTAGATATATGTGAAGTATAACTTTAAAAATTTTATCCACTTAGGAACACTTTGAATTATCCTCCTACTCTTTGTCAAATAACACTTTGAAAAACTAGCTGTCCCACAATTTCTGTGATTTTAACATTTGCTGCTTGTCTGTTAATTAAGTCTTGCTTGTATTTATATATTAATTTAATTAACAGACAGACAGCAAATGTTAAGATCATAGAATTGTGGGAAGGTTACTGTTAGTTGACAAAGACTACAAAGATAGTCGAAAGCACTCCTAAGTGGATAAAATTTTCAAAGTTATACTTTACATATATCTAATTACTGTATTTATAAATATTCAATTATAATATTATGTATATTGATTTGAAGAAATACAGACATTGAATTATAATATATATATTAATTCTAATATTCTCATGAATAAATGATGAATTCATACTATTATTTCAAGAACTTCCATGAAGTAAAAATATAATAGCTAAATAACTGACATTTTAATATAATAAATCCTTTTCTCAGAGCTTCTTCTTTCTCAAATCATATATATATTGAGATAAATTTGTTCTATCTCAATATTTAAGTTATTTTAAAATATTTCGTGGTTGGCAAAGCATGAGTTTAATTTCAGCTCTTAAGGTTTTTTTTTAAAAATATATGTTTGTATACACATGCCATAATAGGTTTGTATTAGTATTATGGGCCAATGTTATTTTTAAAATTTTGCAGGTGCAATACTTAATCTATAAAACTTTTATCAATTCTTAATTATTTCATTTTTATTAATTAAAAACTCATTAAGAAAATCTTTTTTATTAAGTCTTGTTCCTGATTTTAATGTTATATTATATGTAAATTGACAGATTCATCTAATTAAAAAATGTTTGGTAGATTTATTAAATAAAAATAATTATTGGTTTAATGGATTAAGAAATTTTTAGTAAATCTATAGATGAAATAATTACTGGATCTAGATCAAAAAAATGTAAATAGATAATCACTGGATTTGTTAATTAAAAATTCTTGGTAAATGAGTGGGCTAATTAATTAAAAATTTGGTGCTATAAAATGACTAGCTCAGAATTATATTTTCTCTCTATTTTCAGTATTTATTCTGCTCTGTAGTCTGCTTTTATTCTGCTGTGATTTTGCTTTTATTTGTGATCATTACTTTTGCCTGCTTAGTATGTGGTATCCAGAACTTCTACTAGTGATCATGTTAAAAATTATGAATGGCTAAAGCATTAGGAAATGAACTTCATTCTCTCATACGTAGCCTATAGCCATCAAATTTGTAACATTGCTTGCTGAGTTAGCTGTTACCTTTAAATATGCTGTACAATTAAATGTACTTCCCAATATGAAAGAAGCAATTCCAGGACAAACTCTACCAGATCAACAAAACTAGTAAAAGAAGTCATAAAAACTACTACCTATATCTGTACATGTGTATATTTATATAATCCAACTTTTCCAGAAAATAGTATCCCCTTCATCATCTTTTCTCTGGACTTAAAGTAAACTTTACCAATGAACTATTTTGTTGAGACATTGCCAATAAGCTAGTGATATAAAAGTTAAGTGATTTCATTTTATGTTTATACAGTTGTCTGTTTATAAACTATTTTTTATTTATGTTTTAATCCTTAATAAATATTGATATTGCTTGATAGTTTGAATCTAGTTTTTTAAAGTTTAATTTTTTTGATTCCCTTGTAAAAAAAAATTTTTTTAAAGAAAATTTAATGTTTTTTTCTTTCCAGAAAAAATGTTTAATAAAAAGAAAATAATTTCTGGTTACTAATTACAGTCCATGTTATTTTTAATGAGAAGTTTTTTTAAAAAAAAGTTTAAAAAAAAAAGACTTTATTTCTATATTTGTAATAGTTTTTTTTTAATAATTAATAATGTCACTGAACATCTTAAAATCATTGCTATATGTATGTACTTGATCCTATATACATGTGTGCATAAATTATTTATTAAGCTATTTAAATATGTTGGCATATTTACTTGTTTACTCTACCTATGTCACATGCATCTGAAATTAAAGGAATTGATATAAATATGTATGCATTGTATAAACTGATTTTAGCTATTCATCTGTCATGTAGATTTCTTATATGCCCCCCCCCCCACCCATGATTGGTTATTATGATTCCTGCTTGAGATGTTCACAATTATTTATATTTTGTGTTAGGTAAAGTGACCTTCCTTCCCATGATTATATATATTTAATTATTTCATAATATGTGTGATTAATAGGCCTATTTATTGTCATTCTCTATTTTTCTGTGATTGGATCCAGTGCACTGCATATAGGCTTAATTATGTAATAACCTACATATGTGACTTTATATAGTGATGAAGACTGCTTGAGTATTAATTATTTATTGATACCAATGTGAAAGATCTATGCATACACATCTGGACAAATTATTTAGTAAATGTAAAATTTAGGGGAAGTGTAATATTTGAACTACCAGCTATCAAATACAATATATGCCTAATTGAAAAGAATTAATTGTCAAGCTCTGTCCTATTTGAGATAATATTTGCACTTAAACTTCACATCTCAATTGTATACTGTGTATTGTTAACGTATTAATGAACTTTGTTTTCCTTGATTGTTAGATTTGTCCAACATTTTGTTTGCTATTGTTTGCTCTGCCAATTGCTATTTTTAAGAATCTCTGATCTCCAGGATCTAGAGGGGATTTTAATATAAAAGTGATAGTACGGCTGTAGTAGGCACTTACACTTGATATTCTTATCAGTAAATTGTAAATTTTCTAGGCTAGAAGTGAGTGGCACCCTCTGATGATGAACATTAGATACCTGCTCTTCATTATATATATAAATATGTATATATATTGTAACCTTCTCTTTTGGTTCTTCACCTCCTCTATCCTTTCTTCTTTTTACTATCCACGATACTAGGTCAATAATAAACAATCAAGTATAGCAGCAATAAAGTATAAGGCTCTTTATGGGACTTGAAACTTGAGATACATCAAAATATAAGATAGACTTTAGGGCCAATTACAACATAGAGGTTTTAACATTGAGAAGTATAAAAATACACTCCACAATGGCATTGTTATTGTAAAAATTCTTCCAATATTATCATATTATAATCATTAGGAAAATTCCCACAATAAACAATGACTAACATAACATTTCATTTAAATCATGCTTTAACTACTACTCTTCTATAATTTAAGAATCTCAAAATAATAACATTAAAACAAAAATTACACCAAGTTAAAAGAATTAATCCTATCCTATGTCTATCTCATGAATCATAAGGATTCTATTCTAAAATATAATATAGCAATTAGATTGATAATTAAATAATTAGATCGCAAGAGGAATTTTACTGGGATCCAACCATTGAAATAAAGTCACACTTACTATTACAAACCTTGATTAACATCCTATTTGAAAATTAATCGAACTATAACAATAAGACATGAAAATTAAAGATCACTATCTACTCATTACCTTCACTTGAATAATTTAATTTACTTTCCTAAGATTTATTCTCATACATATTACTAATAATAATCACTATAGAATACTCATTTTATTATAATCAAGAGCCTGATTATACAATTATTATCTACAAAGTCTAACTCAATTAATTACATTTCTTAATTACTTAGCATTCACCCACTGTTATTTCATCATTCAGAATTATAAACCTTAAAATATATTTGGTCAGTAATTTGTGTTCTGAAATAACATAATACTTCTAAATTTATGATTTAAAATACATTTCAAAATTAGATTACAAAATCAAAATGTGACTCTTAAAACATACTATTAAATTCTATTATACACACTCCATTTTGTAATACTGATAGTACTTTTTAAATAAATCTTCAAAATTCTTTTATATCTAATAAAATGTAAAGCATTACAAACTTCCTTTAATATAGTTATAATTTAAAAGCAAATGATAATTAATGTGTCAATTATAAATTCTTAAATATAACTCTTCAGATAAAGCATGTAATCAATATATGCTATTGTGCCAAGGCCAAATTGGCACATGTATATAAAATAATTTTGTCTAAAAAAAAAAGTATTTATTATTAAAATCTTTCGTAAAAGAGTTTGAAAAAAAAATAAAAATTAATTGATTAAAAGGGGAGAGGGGGAGTTTTGTTTAGAAAAGATAAAACTAAGAGTTCATAAAAGTTAAAGAGTGTTATTATTATAAATTAAAAGCTTCAAAATACAAATCTCTTTTCATTCGAATTGAATAAAAAAAAAATAGTATTAAAACTAGTTTTGATGTGTAGAGTAAAATTATATATGTGCATGCGAATGTAAAATAAATGTATCAGTATTAAATATTATAAATAAATAAAAAATATATTTAAAAAAAAACACAGCGGTGCGCTACTAATTAAAGATATGAAAACAACACGTTTTGAAATAGCTATTACTAATTAAACAATCAATCAAAAAACACATCATAGGATTAGTTATCAATGAAATTTCAACAACACTCATTTGCCAGAGGATATTAAAACAAAAAACACTTTGCAGATATAAATAGCTAGATTTTTATCGGAGTTCAGTTTTATTCAGTCTACAGTCTTGTTTCCGTTCAGATAACAATTTCTATTATGTATTCAGAAACAAAAATGCATTGTTGAGCAGCTTTTGGAAATATATGCTCATGCTTCAGCCTTTTTGTCCAACAAGATCATCAAAACCTGCCTGTGAAAGAATGTCTGCATAACAACTCAGAAATCCTCCGTCAAACGTTCCACTGTCTTCAAGAATAAAACCAATGGTTTTGCATAAAATCTCTTCAAGAAACGTCCAAATCTAACCGGTTAGATATAATCCATCAGAAGCAGCCAACAACAAGCAATATCCACGTTCCCAAAAATCCTAGGTAAACATTTATTTATTATCATTTATACGTAGTAGCCACCGCTGTAATTCGTAAATATTCAAGATTCAAATTATATGAACTCTATCATACATAAAATGAACTATTGATATGTGTGTTTAAGTTTCAAATGCTATTAATGCTTTATTATTATATTTGTGAATGCTATATGAGTTAATATGTGCGTGATCATTATATCAGTGTTATTAGTTAAATTAGATAAATACCAGTGTTCTACTATTAAAATCTACAAGAATATTTAAACTAGTTTAGAAATGTTACTTTAAAAATGTGCATGTGTTAAATCAGATTTATAAAGATGTTTAAATTTAGTCAATTAATGTTTGGTAATAAATTATCTTTAAACTTAATTAATGTTAATTAAAATAAAATGTCTTCAAACTTAAACTTTATTTGTCGGTCAATTCTTTTTACCAACCTTTTTATTAATTCTTTCCACCACAAATTTTGTATAATTTTATTATTGAATTAAAATTAGACTGAGCTAGTTTTAGGGAATGTTTCGAGCACTGGATTATGAGCCTACTGCCCAAATACGTTAGTCCTCAGACTAGCTGGCACCCCGGGGTTTACCCTGAAACAAATAAAGTATTTGGATAGTAGCGGTTTGAATCTAGCAGCCAAGGTGGGCCATTGTTGATAGTTAAAGCTATCAATAAGATCTCCCATTTTGCTCGAACGTGCCGGCTCATTCACGTAACATTTATGAGATTATAAATGTATTATGAAGGAGTTTGAAACCGGTCAAAACTTATATATACGTATAAGTAAGTGGTTTCAGCAGTTCGACCCGGTACACTATGTATAATTCTATGTGGATAATGAGCCTTAATGATTTGCAACAATAATAATGATCAACAAATAACTATACACCTTTTAATAAACAATTCACTAACAAAACAATTCTTTACTTACTTATAAATTTACAACAAAATTAATTACTTTCTTCACTTTAAAATAATAAGTTCATTCTTCTTACCACAATGTATGCTTTTCATACTTTTAATCTACAGTTTTATAATTCATGAGTTATCTGGTGGTTATCTTCTTAGTCATCTTTCTCTATTTACTTTATATTCTGTAACTCCAGATATTGTAATAAAATTATCATATTTAAATTATACTTCATATTCAAAATTTGAATAAAAATATTGCACTATAATCTTATCAACAAAAATTATTGCTGCTGTGATAATGTTACAAAACAAAATAAAATATAAAAAACAATATAATATATTCAAAATGAATAGTGAAATGAAAAATTCTTTTTTTTTCATATAATGTAATTCATTTTAAACATTCATTCTTTATCTCTCATTTATATTTTCTGTTTGTCTTTGATCTCAGGTATCATTATTCATATAATAATTTATTCAGATTTTATTCAAATATTAAGTATTTGTTCTGTATATGATCTTACTACTTCCAAGCTAATCGGTCAAAACTTAGGAAAAAAATCTATAAATTTTTTAAAATATTTAGTCCACTTTCGATGCCTACTATATTCTTATTTACCCTAAAATTTCATAGATAAGAAACTGATTTGGTGAATAATACTATATCATAATAGAGGAATGTAGGTTGCCTTTATTTATGAGGTAACATATTTTTGCAGGTAATCATTTTCCTAATAATCTTCTTCTAATAAACTATATGGGTATCACAAAGATTAATCCAATTCAACTATTCAATCAGTTCTTCATGACGATAATATCCTATCCTGGAATTTCAACTCATCTTTCTTTACTGTGTTTTCTGTAACTATGATCACACTACTTCAGGACCAATAATATAATCCAATATTCCATTTAAATATTTTTCATTTGAGATCATGTTACAAAACAAATAGTCTACCTTTATCATCATCAATATGATACTTTCTATATTATAACAGGACTACCTTGATTAACATAACATGCCAACCCTGTTGTGGCACCAGATATAATGGATGGCCATACACAGATGTCCCGGTCCGAAAATACACTTGGATACCTCTATCAACTGTAACATCTTCATGTGTGTGCCAGATATAATGGAACCCGCCACCCCAAAGTTAAAGATGCCAGATCTACCTGAACCACAAGGTACACAATGTGATGATAAGAATATGACTAAGTAGTTAGATAACTTGAATGAAATGTGTCAACCCAACTACAACAAGTCATATCCTAAATTTGTGATTTGACAACACATTTGGGTGTGTCAGAAGTTACAGAATTAGCAATCGCATGTAATAAAGGGAGCTATCTCACTACTATCAGATCTGAGCCTTCAAATAGGATGCTAAAGATGTCACAATAAAATGCCCAGTTCCAAGTCACATCTATTTCAATATACTAACTTATAATTTACTTAAAAATATTTCAGTGTACCTTAGACCAGTGCATATTCATTAATCTCCCTTCTAAGCCCCATTACACCACAGAATTCAAACTCAGGGAGTTCTTACAACCATCTCTCTTCAGGGATGGACCTAATCAACTATAAACTAAATCTACCCATATATACAAGCCCAGATATAGGAAAATACTGATGATGATCAATTATTTATAGAAGCTATACATAATGATGATGATGATCATCAAACCTATAGTAGTGTAAATTCATAATGTGATAATGATGATCAACATTTAATGGTATCAATGCACAGTTATGATGGGGATGACCAAACAGAGATCAGATTGATTCAAACAACTAATTTATTAACAACATATAAAAAATAAATATTTACAAACAAGAAATAATAAAATAGATTAATATTTAGTTATCAAAAAATGATTTCCTTAGCATCTTGGTGACTTCATACAAAAAAACAAAACACAATAATTTGACATATATTATATACAACACTATATTCTGTGATTCATTAAATATATAAACATCACACAAAATAAAGAAAATCTCAGTAAAAGTTCATTAATTATAAAATTACCCCATTAAAATAATTATTACAATATTTATAAGCTAGGATAAATATATCTCACTATAACTGTCCACTCCCATTTATCTATATGTAGGTTAAAGTTATGGTAGAAATTAATGACAGCTAAAGACCATTTATTCAGAAGGATTAATTGTATATTCAGAATAAATAAAATTACAAGTAAATATTAGTAAAATTAATTAATAGATATCTATCTAGTCTTGTTGTCTTAAAGTCTTTCCCTCAATATTATATATATAAAATCTTACTTGAGATGAGGTCATCTGGATGGATGTTGACTTCTAGAGGAATCTACAAATTTACTTTTTTTAAAAATATATATATATATATATTAATTGAAGAGGATTCCTTTTTAAATTTATATCAACAAGACATTTCGCCATCCATTGGTTCACTTTTAAGTTGTAGGTGATCGAATTTGGAAAAATACATTTTAAATATACAATGAAAAAAAACAATACATAAACTTTCAAATAAAAAATTACAAAGCAAAAAAAAAAATCATCACATGAATTAAATATATAATTTCTCTTGTAAAGCAAGCATTCTGTCAAAAAAAATGTCAATATCCATGGCTAAAAATTCCAGTTATCCAACTCTGTTGTTATTTATATATACGAAATATCTTTCCTCATCGTATGAATCCATGGAAAATGGTGGTGCACCAGCGTTTCTAAAATAGACATTCTGATGACAAATGTTGTAATTTCATAATCAAGCAATGATGTAGGAGTTAGTTAGAAAAAATCCCACAGCATTAGATTTTTTTACCCCAAATACATGATAATGTTTCCTTTATTATAAAGTATATTTATAACTTGGCTTGATTATATATATATATAAATAGCTTTTAAAAAAGAACAGTTACTTTTTAGTAGTTTCAGATTTCCTTTGCATTAATACTATTATAATTGAATTTAACTTGTAGAAGAACTTAATTCACTAGTTCATTACTATTGATTTTAAATTAAAGTTTAACTTCTGGAAACTACAAACATTTTTTCTTAAATGCCAAAAAGTTATTTTCTTCTTTTAAAAGAAATAAAAACTTAACTTTTCTTGCTGTTTGTTCAATTCCTGGTCTCTTCAAGAACCATCGTCTGCTGTTTTTTTCAATTGTAAAGAGAAACACTCTTTTATCACATGATTTCTAAAAACTATATTATTACAAATTGAAAATAAAAAATCAAATTATAAAATATATTTATTATTTCAAATTTGACCATTTATAAATCTAATCTCATATAAATATAATCTTTAATTATGTCTGTTTTATGTCAGTCAATTAGTATTTTTTTTATTAATAAAATTAAATGAATAAAAAAAATAGAAAAACAATTAATTTCTACCAATAAACGAACACATTATTTTCTATGCCTATGTTTATCTATATATATATATACACACCATGTAAACAAACAATTACTCACGATAGATAAAAAAAACATTAATTTCTCAAACATGTCAGTCTATATGTATGTTTATGAAGGTATATATTACATTTTTATAATCAAATATGTAGGATATTTACCTTTCCTACCACTTGGTTTGAATTCAGATATTGAAGAAGACATTGGGATAGGTGTGTAGGCTAATTGTAAGCCATCTCTTACAACATATATATATATAACAAATGAGATTATGATTATTATTTTTTTACATTAGCAATCACTTTTTTCTTACTCTCGTAAATAACATTACATTTTATAATATATTTATTATTATTTTCATAGAATCCTATAAATTTTTATTTATCACTACTAGTTCATTCCTCTTTATCAAATATACTTTATTATAATAAATTCCAAATACCTCTACAACACATTTTACCACACACAATTTTTTAAAATATATATACTGGTTAAAATGTAACATTAAAATATTATACCCCACACATACTTTTATGTCATAACTCATATATGCTCTCTTCATATCTTTAAATATACTTTTTTCTTTTTTTTTAACAAGAATAAATAATAAAAAGATTAATATCTTTTAACCTTATATACCAGATTGCATATAAAAATTGTTTCAATTATTGCTAACTATAATACCTAGCATTGATGTTTCATATCAAAAAAAAATATTAATAATAAATTTAAAATAAAAAATCCTTTTCTCTTTCTTTTATTGCTTTTTTCTTTAAAAATAACTCATTTCAATTCCTAGTTTAATACTATCATGGTCACCTAATAGATGTTCATCATTCCTTATGAGTTTGGGTGCTTCTCATATTTTCCTGCTGCTAGAACACATGTATATTTAAACAAAACATTTGACAAACAAACACAACACTAACTGGAAAAAAGTTTTGAATTGGATGTATCCTTCCTTC
The DNA here is from genome assembly GCA_028023455.1 of Epiperipatus broadwayi. Taxonomy (NCBI): domain Eukaryota; kingdom Metazoa; phylum Onychophora; class Udeonychophora; order Euonychophora; family Peripatidae; genus Epiperipatus; species Epiperipatus broadwayi. The sequence goes on along the minus strand of JAQFVV010006216.1, from coordinate 5,601,053 downwards.
TTGACTAGTTTAAAGTTACATGCACATAATTATATTCTTGAAAAATACATTAACAAAGAGTTTAACAAATCCTCTCAAAACAGCTTCACATTATTTTTCCATTTTGCAAAACTTTAAAATATGTTTAACTAATTAATCAATAAGCTTATTTCACTTATTTCTTCCTTTTCCTGTTACTTATTAATCTCATAAAATTTAAGTACATATGAATAAATTCATTTAACTTTCTATATTGTAGTGTATCATCTTCATGACTGTCATCTACTATTAAAAAGTTAAACAGACTTGTTTGATTATCCTTCCCATTTCACTGTTCCTTTCGTATAATAATATAATAAAATTTCACCTTCTATTAAACATGAGAAATATTAATTCATCTTTTATCTCTCTTTTTTTTTTCATTATTAAATATATGCTAAATATTTTCTTCTTCAAAATTTTTAAACTGTTTGTCACATGTCAATTGTTCAATTCAAACAGAATATTAATTTTTATTAGATTTATCACTCAATTTATTTCTAGAGATTTGAGACTTGTTTCTCATTTTTAATATATGACTAATAAGATTATTTAATTTGACATAAATAACTGAATGTTTTCTTACATGAATGCAGATATATCTTTCTTTAAGGAAATGTAGTTGTTTTTTTTTCTCATGATTCTTAAATAAGAACAACTTCTTTTAAATATCATTTTAGTTAAAAGCAGACAATCGGGATTGCAATTAGCTCACAATAAACTAGTTTCAACTCACTCCATGACATTAACAATTGCTATAAAATATATCCTTAGACAGCTTTTTAAATATTATTTTATCATTTAATCTTTAAATATTTTTGAAACTTTATATAATTTTACTGAGGAAAAAAATATTGAAACAGCTCCCTGCTTTATATTATGCAAGAATTTGTACCTTTCATTGTCTGCTTCTCTTTTTCTCTTAAAAACCACGATAAAGTGATGTCAGAAAACTACTTACTTAAGTCTCATTGGTCAATATCCCAAGTCAACTATTACAACTTTCAAATAAATGTTTTTCTGTCTCTATTTAAAATAATTAAAATTAATAAATATTTTACAAATGAAATTAATTTACATTCTTCCTTTAAGACTAAAGTATTAAGTATAATTATATTTTTAATATATGATATTATTAATTGAATTTAAATATAAAGTTTAATAATAAATATTTATACTTAAAATATATTATTATTATGATAATTTTAAATTAAAATATTATCTTGTAGTCATTCATTGTTCCTTCTTTCATTTCCTACAATTCTATGTATTTAGCTTTTAAAAAAACATTGCAATAAAATAAATTAAAGCCAAATTTATAAGTAACAATGTTTGTTTGGATTGACAACTATTGTATTAAAATTATATGGATTATAATATAAATAATTATAAATAATGATGGTTATGAAATCTCTACAGACTTCTATCTTATTTTGATAAACAACTTATTTTGATTTACTATTTCCTTTTTTGTGTGATTTCCATAATATTTGATATTTATTTTCATGACATAACATAATATTAAAAGAGAATAGTGAAGGGACTAATAAAAAATAAAATTTATTAATAAAGTATAAAAAGTTTTGACTTTAATTATAGAATATAACACACACACATCCTCTCTATCAATATATATATATATTTCCATCACAAACACCTCTTATTATTATTTAAAGAGAAATAATATATATAAAAAAATAATCATCATTTTTTATTGTTAATTTATAGTGTACATACCATCCCATTTTACTATTTTCTATTTTTTTGGCAATATTTTATTTATTTTGATGAATATTTTCTATTAAAGGAGAATCTACAAAACTTTGAAATCTATGCAATATATTTAATTTAAATTTCTAGTTTATTATACAGTAAGACCCAATTTATAGGCAGAAACAAAATCTTCATAATATACATTTTTACACACACATATTTAAGTACATATATATATATAACACAGATGTGTGTGATTTAATTTTAAAATTATACATACTAAATCAACAAAAAATAATTATCAAAAAGTATATATTAATGTAATTATAATAATTAAAAAAAAATAATGCCTATCCAAATATACAATTAGGCTTGGTACAACAAAATAATCATTTTCAAGTCATTCATTGTTTTTATCTATTAATAAATAACTTACATTGAAATACATGTATTTAGAAATAATTCATTCCAGGCCTAATGCTAAGATCAAAGTTACCCTTCGAAACAACAATTTAAACAGAAAACTGATATCAAAAATTGAAAAATATATTGTAATCTGACCTCTCCGTACAACCCCTTTATTACCTCCGTTGTAATAATTTCCTGTTGAGCATATTGTAGGAAGGAACCATCGATTGTCTTTCCCCAATACATATGTCACCCCCCCTACAACAATATTTCCTGCTCATCAGATGATGTAGCACCATAGAGACTGGAAACACCTAAAAATTTTTGTGTTTAGTTTCCCAAACGGTGCCACTAGAGTTCCATCTCACTACAACCTGACTTACCTAGGTCAAGTTATGCCAGACATAGCTCAGGAGGCATGAAATTTTCATGAACAAGTTCAATGAATAACAAGTGGTGCAAAGAAAAAAATGGAACTGAACAACTAAAATTAATTTTAAGTAACAACAATTTTATTAACATTGATATTGATAAGTCCTTCCAATAAAGTTCATCCTTCAATTCAAATGAAGGCTCATTTTAATTTATCTTGAGTGAAGAATTTAAAGGGTATTTTATCAAGTAGCTGTCTACCATTACTGCATGAATATTTTTAACTATTTGTTTCATATATGTATATCCCTTTTAGGTAGGTAAATAGGTAAGATGATCAATTCCAAATTTGTGAATCTTCTCTAATTCAGTCAAGTATGGATGTGTATTTATACACATAAGTCTCATTATTTTATTCATATGCAGTCAATATGCATGTAAGCATCTGCAATTCATATAGTCCTTCATTAATTTTTAATTTATCACATGTAAGTAAACAGGTAATCTGAACAATTCTGGGTTTGTGGACTATTCATAATCCAGTCAAGTATAAATGTGCATTTATACACATAAGTTTAATTATTTTATTGATACACAATCAATATGCATTCAAACGTTTGTAATTCATGTAGTACTTTATTATTTTTAAATTTATCATGAGTAGGTAAACAGGTAATATAAGCAATTCTGGGTTTGTCATTAATTCACATTTATATCCATTGGTTATTCAGGTAAAATATAAGTGTATGTATTTCCATCTGTCCAGATATCAATTCATCTTGCAAATGCATTTATTTGGTATTCACATATTCTTATTCAGATTTGTCATTAATTCACATTTATATCCATTGGTTATTCAGGTAAAATATAAGTACATATTTCCGTCTGTCCAGATATCAATTCATCTTGAAATGCATTTATTTGGTATTTCCGATTTCATAAGACATATATATAACCTATATGCATCAATAACTCCAGGTATATCATTGTACATTTAACCGTGACCCATTGTTTTGGTATTCTTACTTCTCAACTCCAATATGTACTAATTCATATTTAAATGTTTGAATTTATTCATAATATAGTATAAATTTACTAATTAGAATACATTCATTTTGTATAAATACATTCATTTTGTATATTTTCTAATTTTATCAGGCTTATAAACACATTATTATAATTTAGTTAGTTATAGTTATATGTAATAGCTCAGCATTTCTAATTCTTCCAGGCATACTTATTTGTTTATCAGCAATATAAATAGTGATAAGTATTCGTTTTTATTTTATTCTAATTCAGATGTATCTGCATATAAGAAGTTAATCATTTATGATTTACCTTATTAAAAATGCCTTTTGATTATAGATATTTAAGACATTTACGTATTTATAATTTATCACCAATAAAACATATTTCATATAGCTATAATTATTCATAATTTATTTTAAGAAAGACGTTTTTTAAATTTATAAACACATATAAGTATTGAATATTTTATGAAATTGTTACCTTCATTTTATCCAGTTTGTTCCTTCACTTCAGGTTACTACTGCATTTTAAAAAGAGGTCAGATTATTTGAGTTGAATGGCATTATTTACTTTCCATGATGTTTACTCGGGCAGGTCTTGGAGATTCATGGCTATGTACAAAGAGAGGAAGCTATTATGATTAGCCTTCCATCTTTTATGATTTCCTTATTAATACTTTCTTTTTTCATCATTATCAGTGTGGCTGTAAATATTATATTCCGAGGTGACTGAAAGCAGTTGTCAACTAAACAGTTAAGCAACACTTAGATAAAAAAATTTAACTTTTTAACTTCTTTTAAAAAAATTGTTTAAATCTTCTCTGAACTTTAAACTCAACTATTTATACCCTGATCTCTGGATTGATTCAACAGCACTCCCACTATATCTGATTTGTTACACAGTTTCATTTAAGCCCAAGTGCTTTTCACTTCTTAAGGATTGGACCACTACTTTTAGCAGGACAGATAAGGAATAATGAGGATTAAGGCATGTTTTTCAATTTGATAACTTTGCCTCAAGTGAATATTATATTTTGTACAACATCATTTCAAAAATTAAAATGTAATATTTTTAATAAATGCCAGCTTTGAGTAAATACTTATAATTTAAAATTATAAAATCAATAATGTTGGGTTTTTTTTCTCAATTATAGAAAATAATGATTTTCTTTTAACTTTAAACTTTTTGCTTTATTTTTTTTTTTAAAAAATAGGATCAACTTTTTTCATATACATCTACCTTTTTTTAAAGAGGGAGGGTAAAATGAATCTTAGAATACACACATGAAACAGAGTTTCTGTTTCAACATATAAAACTAATTGCAATGCACACTGCACAATTAGATGTTAATAAAAATTAAAATTCAACTTTTACAACATAAAATAAAAATGTAAACAAATTTAGATATCCTAATACTAATTCATAGATTATTGATTACAGAACTTCCATTTTCTTGCAAAGAAATGTATTATAAATATCATTCAGCTGCAATCTGCTGCAATCTTATCGGCACTAGCAGTCTCACCATTTCTTATATCAATGGATAGAATTCAGTTCTTTATTTAAATCTAATAAACTATATTTTGCCCTAGTAATGAACTACCTTACAGGAACATTAAAACAGGCAAACCTCTCCATACAGTAGTAGTAGTGGTGGTGATCATATGATGCTAACAGAGAGCATCCCTTATAAGTAAACATGCATAAAATACTTTTTTAAAAATATATACAATATTTTTTACATTACTGGTATAGTTATTTCATGTTTATTTTGGTCATTTGTCAACAGTAATAATCTTCAAAATTTTATACTTATGGCTCATAATTAAAATTATTACAATAAACACTTTTCAGTAATAAAAACCAGTAACCAAAAGCTAATTAAAGGATCTGGTTAACATTACCATCTGGTATCTACCGATTATTTATGCTTACATAGATGACTGGAATAAAATGATATGGAATGGATTATTGCTATTAATATTATATATTAGATTATAGTCATGAACAACATATAAACTAATAGTGGCTCAATCAATCTTCTTATTCTAGTCATCTTTATTCAGTTGGAGTTCAATGCCTATTTTTTTTACTTTACTTTTTAACCCTACCAATTAACTTTCTAATCTATTTATTATTTCTTTACTCAACTGTTTTTATTCTTTCTCACTTGATTCTCCATTTGGTCATTTTGAGTTTTACAATCTTCATTTTGTTTTTCAAACTGACTTTGATTTCTACAATTCATTTTTCCATTTGTCCTTTCATTTCTTTAATTTCATTAAACATGCTTTTCATATTTTCTTTATATATCCTTTCCATATTTTCTTTAAACATGCTTATTTTCATGTTCATCAATTCATTCTTAGGAATCTTGTTTTCCTTTTATGAATCTGCATTTTTGACCTAGCTCTCACAATCATGTATTATATATATGTGTGTGTGTGTGTGTGTGTAAATTTTAATGAAGTTATATAATACATGTTCTTACAGAGATAAGGAAAAAAATCCTTAAAACTTATTGCTTCTTTTTTTTATTACTTAATTTGAACTAGATTACTCATCCCTCTTTCTACTCTGTAGCCATTCTCTATTATTGCATTATATTTATTTTATTTTTATTGCCTTGCTATTACTTAGTTATATTTATTTGCTTAATTATTACCTCTATTTAGCTTATTCTATCACTATCACTGTTTACTGATACTTTTAGATTCAGTTATTGATTTCCCAAAATTTCTCATCAAAACAAGTATTACTTTTGTTATAGTCCTCTCTTCTCTCAGAAGTGGACCATTCCAGATTTCATCTTATCTGATTGTATTAAGCGTTGTTTGCTGTTGGCCAATAGACTGATGTACAGCTAAACACATAGCCAATGATTAATACAGGCCAATAAGCAGCGATGATCACCGAATCTGAATGTTTTCAATAAGGTCAGGGATGTGGCTATAAATAGTCAACACACCTGCATTACTGTTCTCTAGGGTTAATTTTAGCCAGGGGAGAGATGTTATAGTCCTCCATTCTCTCAGAAGGGACTATTCCAGATTCTGTCTTATCTGATCAGATTCAGTCATCATCACTGCTTATTGTCCTGTATTAATCATTGGCTGTGTGTTTAGCTATACATCAGCCTATTGGACAGAAGCAAATAATGCTTAATCTGATCAGGTAAGATGGAATATAAAATAGTCCACTTCTGAAAGAAGGGAGGACTATAACATCCTTCCCCCTGGCTAAAATTAACCCTAGGAACAATCATGCAGGGGTATTGGAGGATGACTAATCCACTTCAGTGCTTCTTCTGGTCTGCTGCCATCTTCAGTTTGTTGGGTCTCCTTGCTTGCAGTGCCTGTCCTTGGTGATTCCTTCATTGTGGTTTCATCTGTATAATCCAGTCTAAGTTGATTTTGATGGAACAGGCAGTACAAGCAAGGAAGCCCAACAAACCAAAGATGGCGACAGACCAGAAGAAGCACTGAAGTGGATTAGTTGTCATCCAACATACCTGTGTGACTGTTCTCTAGGCTAATTTTACCCAGGGGGGGGGATGTTATAGTCTTCCCTTCTCTCAGAAGTGGACTATTACAGATTTTGTCTTATCTGATCAGATTAACTATGTGTTTAGCTGTACATCAGCCTATTGGCCAGCAGCAAACAGTGCTTAATCCAAACAGATAAAAACAGTATCTGGAATAGTCCACTTCTGAGAAAAGAGAGGACTATAACATCCCTCCCCCTGGATAAAATTAGCTCTAGAAACAGACATGCAGGTGTGTTGGAGGATGACTAATCTGCTTCAGTGCTTCTTCTGGGCTGCTGCCATCTTCAGTCTGTTGGGCCTCCTTGTTTGCATGTCTGCCCCATTGAAATCAACTTAGACTGGATTATACAGATGCAACCACAATGAAGGAATCTCCAGAGACAAGCAATGCAAGCAAGGAGACCCAACAAACAGAATATGTCAGCAGACAGAAGTACCAATGTGGATTAGTCATTTTCCAACACACCTGTATAACTGTTCTCTAGGGCTAATTTTAGCCAGGGGGGATTTTGTAGTCCTCCCTTCTCTCAGAAGTGGACTATTCCAGATTCCATCTTACCTGATCAGATTAAGCATTGTTTGCTGCTAGCTAATAGGCTGATGTACAGCTAAACACATAGACAATGATTAATACAGGCCAATAAGGAGTGATGATCACTGAATCGGAATGTTTTCAATTAAGATTAGGGATCTGGACATAAATAATCAGCCTTTTGTGAAAATCAAGAGACAACGTCTTGAGGCAAGCTTTCTTGTACAGCTGGAAGAGTCATTCTCTCCACCTGCAGGGGAAAACAATACATGTTCTCCCAGGGTAGCCTGCTAGCCTGAACAGCAGCAGGAATTCCCATGATAGCAATACACTATTTGTCCACACAGCTAGGTGATTCACCAGATGGATTGGATTCTGCTAAGACTATTGTTGACTCAAAGCAAGCTGTCTTGTACAGCCAGAAAAGTCATACCCCCTACATGTGAGGCAAGCTATCAGGTGTAGCCGAAAATGGTAGGACCACAAGATGCAGAGCCCAGAATTTACATTAATCTATAACATTCAATATTGTATATATTCTATTGTATTATATATATTTGTAGATATAATAAAGATACATTAATTGTAACTCAGGTGTTTGTATTATTTTTCTGTAAGTTGGGTCTGTAATCCAGACCAAACACAACAACTTACTTGTTACTTTTTTCAGTCAGTAGTTATAATTTATAAGTTCCCAATTCACACACGCACACACACACATATATATATATATTATAACCTACACTCCCAACACCGCTCATATACGTTACATGAGCGAAATGCCCAGGTGCCAGTTCTATTAATAAATAGAACAATATAACAAAATATATAATACAAAATTATTACTGAGACTCTATATTTAAGTTTATGTTCAGCTCAGATCAGTGGGAGGCTATAGGCAGTCCATAAGATATATGATAATAAATGAATAAAAGAAGAAATATTATAAAACATTTAATATAATGTAAATTCCTTTATTAATTAATTGTATGATAAAGAATCATAATGTTTATTTGGTATAGTCTATTAAAATATACTTTAAACTTAATTTCTTCCTTCATCCAAGTATAACATATATCAGCTTGCTATAATTATATTCTTAAACAATTCTATAACTTGGCATATCATAATCTAAACATCTACTTTAATGCCAATCAAGAAATAAACAATAAGATCTCAGGGAATTTTAACAAACTTGAAAGAAAAATGAATATTAATTAACTATTAAATAAAAATGATTAATAATTTATTTAATTTGTAAAATAATCTATTGATTCAACTATCTATTAATTATTGGAAAGAAATATATATTTGTTAAATTATTTAAGATAATTACTGTAATTTAAATGTTTTTATTATGCATGTACTATTGTTTGCCGTTATTAAAAGATGAAAATGATGCAGAGTCAAATATGCATGCACATGTACTACAACCTAAATATTAAACTATCTTAACTAAATATAATTGAAATGGCTATTAATTGTTGACAAAAGATAAGTATTAATGAATAACGGATTATGAAACTATTCAACCAATACTACAATAATGTAAAATAACTTTGCATCTTTCTGACAAAATGTATTAATTCCATCAATAAACAACCCATCTTCCTTACATTAAATACCTCATTAACCATACTAATAATAATGAATACCTATCAAGTGGTCAATAAACTGCATAAGCAACCCATATCTAAGCTTTAAACAATCTCCAGCAAAAAAAAAAATTAAAATTCTAAGGCTATTTCTTTTTTTTTCCTAATATAATATAACTATTTAATGCAGATACAAAGTATCTTAAACCCTTGTGCCCATTCAGATGGTCACAATATATATATATATATATATATATATATATATATATATATATATACAGTTCCAAATAATATTAATATTTTGAAATTGAAGGGTTCCAGCCCTGTTTGTGTTAAATTGAGGTTATCCTGAACTAACTCCCAAATGAAAAGTAATCATAAACCACTTGGCCATCTATTATTATGAAAATTACTTTAGGGGAATGATTCTTTGCTCATCAATGGCCATGTGACTGTGTTCAAGATGCAGTGATTACAATCTAAAATTTAATTCTATTTGATTGTAACCATGAATAATCATCATACTAAAGCTTATATAAAGTCCATGTCTCAAAACAGATCCAGTCATATATTGGTTCATCATTACACTCTACATTTACATTATTTTTCTAATCTAAATATTAAAATATGATATTTAACTGTCTGATGAGAAATTATGCTTTTAAATAAAAGCAATTTATTTACAACAATACAAAAAAACAACTATTATATTTACATAATAAAATGAAATATATACAATAAAAAGAAAAATTACTTAAGATGAATCCATAAAATCAAATTAAGCACATATCTTTAATTTTCTCTCAAACTTGACCAATTTCTTGGAATCAAGGTTAACAATTATAATTAATGGAAACATTTTATATTTTAAAATGGATGTTTTAAAATTCTTTTCATATCATACACGATTTTATCCTTATAATAATATCAGAAAAATATATTAATTTTTAATGCAAGAAGAAAATAAGTGTTTTGTAAATAAATTTTTATCACAGTCATTTCAAATAATCTTTCCAAATTTTTCTTTGGTTTTATTTGTCTGTTGAGCTAAATGTGATGGTTTTTTTCTCTTCTGCATTTAATAAATTTGTAAATTACATTAAAGTCCCTGTTCATTACACATATATTTTCATGTTTTCATGTATACATAGTGAAGCTGTGCATATATATATATATATATATGCTGGCTTCACCATTCACTATGGACTAACTAAGACCCTAAGTCCAACCACAGTGAATGTATGTTTCTTTTTCAAACTAAATTTATTGTTTTCTCAAATAGTTGCCTAAATTAAAGAAGGAATTGTGTTAAAGAGAAAAGATTTAATAAAATAAAATATAGAAAGTTAAAATTATATTTGCATTTATTTTTAAAATATATTTTGTAGAATTCGATAAGATAAATTTTCTTAATTAAATAGAATCCATTAAGAAAAGGAATTAATTAATAAAACATTTTTCTGAATTAGATAAAATAATAGATAACAGGAAAAATTTGAAACAACGGGCATGATTCGCTACTAATTAGTAGATTGAAAACACAATGGAAAAAAGGGTATAAATAAAGAACTTTTCTTTTGTTCTTGATCTTATGCTTGTGGGTAACCTGTGCAGAAGGTCAGAGAGAAATATTAAGAATTTTGTTGGAAGAAATTTTGCTGAAAAATTGGACAATATAGCAAACTCTTGCTTGCTGTACTTACTTAAAGCTGCACTCTATTCTTTCAGCATATAAATAAAAATCCAGAATGTATTGCTCTGCAAAAATGCGGGGGTAATCTCATTGCCTTCGTTCTCCTGAGCCATTCCTGAGGCTGGAGTCATAATCTTGTAAGCCAGCCAGAGAACTAAAGTGTCTGCCCTGTATCCATGAATATCTGCCCTCAAAACATGGAAGAAACAAATTTGAAGAACTGGGAAGACCTGCAGGAAACATCTAATGAACTTATCTTGACCCACCCCATCTAGTTACCGGTAACGTTACCATAAATTAACAAAAAAATCTCTTTGTAATTTACAAATTCACTCTAGCTAGAATTATGTTTTTTTATATATATGTTTTTTTTAAATCTATGTGTTTGTATCTTGTCAAATTATATTTCATTAATTGCTTTCTTTTCTTTTTTTTTTATATCATAATGGGAGGGGTTATGATATATAATGGCGACCATAGTTCTTATTAATTTAATTGAAAAATACTTTGTTTAACTTTCCACCATTATACTCCAGTAATTAAGTGATTTTTTTTTTCTAGATATTTTGGAAGGAAAGGGAAGCAAATCATAGAAAGTGCAAAACCCTATTTTTTTAAAATCAAGATTTAATTGTTAAATATTTTATTATAGAACTTTCAAGATTTTAATTTGATTTTTTTTATATACTGTATATATAAAAGAAAGATCCTTATCAAATGCCGTTATATTTTAGTCAATGAAGGGTTACAAATTTAAAGTTATATTTTAAAGAGCGTGAAATAAGACGTTCGCATTTATATTTTAGTAATAAGAGAGAATACATTTTGACAATATATATATGTATAAAATTATTAAATAGCATTGGCTCAGTGGTGGGTCGGTTAAATTTCAACTAAATAAATAAAATATCTGCCTACTTGTTTTTTTTCGTAATTCAAATTCTATAAAGGTGAAGTTACTATTTTTCTGCGGATTTTCAGTGATAGTTGAGATTTCCTAATATATATATATTGCAGAGGGTTTCTTTTTTAAATTTAATGGTCGTTGACCGTATTTACATGGCATTGTGCTTCAAGTGATCTACTGGGCCGCTCAGCATATATTACAATGCTTCTTTTTGCCAAGTTTTCTTGGTTTAACATATCTTCTGAAAATAAATAAATTGTTCTGGATCTCATGTCAATCTCAGTCCCTTCAATGTACGTAACTGGACATAAGCAACAAAAACTCTGATCCTGAATCTGGGTCACGCATTTAGCAAACGGGTTCCATTTTTCTCTCTAACCAAGTTTAGAGATGGAGAGCTATCCGGTCTTGTGTTAGCCTCTTGGTAAATGTTATGTCTCGAGCCTCACAGCCCACTATATGCTATCGCCTTTGTTCATGGTCTTGTATATTTATTGGGAAATCTTTCTCAAAATATCATCGAAATGTTTCAATTATAGCTGGAAATTCCTGCTGGGGACACTTTATCATTCTTTTTAAATCATCAGTAGGGCTGTGATTTAAACCTGACCAAAATGTTTAGTTGAGTTTGACCACCTATTTATTTCTATGTTCTCTAACCACAGAGTTAATGAATCATGTCTCTTTCTCTTGATTTTTTTTACATAACACTTCCATTGGCTGTAAATATTTTTAAAAAAAAAATTATAATGTAAAATTTGTCTGTCCTTCTTATTACAAACAATGGATCTTTCATATATGTCTATCCAGTTGCAGTGAAAATAGCCTGCAACACCATTAATAAAGTGTTGTATGAATTCTTTTAATGTAAATAAAAAAGTTTCTGTTATCTTTCATTCATTATAAACAAACCCACTTAGTATTGTTTTTCTTTTTTGTGACATATGTCTGTACACCTGATCATTATATATGTTAAAAATTCCTTTTTGTGGTCTCTTCTCTCCCTGACCACCAGGCATACATTAAGATTAAATTCTAGTGAGGTTCAAGGAGTAAGTCACTTAGTAGCAATCTAGAGGAGTAGATGAGGTTCGAATCCCTCTATCTATATCTCCAGGTTAGGTTAAAGCAGCTCTACTTTTCTTACCGTTCATTAATTGCTTTCTTTTCTTTTTTTTTATATTGCAATGGGTGGGGTTTATTATATATATAATGGCGGCGATAGCTTTTATAAATTTAATTGAAAATTACTTCGTTTAACTTTTCGCCATTATACTCCAGTAATTAAGTTATTTATTTTATATAGATGTTTTGGAAAGATAAGGAAGCAAATCATAGAAAGTGCAAAACCCTATTTTTAAAAATCAAGATTTAATTGCTAAATATTCTATTATAAAACTTTCAAGATTTTAATTTGATTTATATATATATAAAAGAAAGATCCTTCTCAAATGCCATTATATTTTAGTCAATGAAGGGTTACAAATTTAAAGTTATATTTTAAAGAGCGTGAAATAAGACGTTCACATTTATATTTTAGTAATAAGAGAGAGTACATTTTGACAATATGTATTAAAAATTATTAAATAGTATTGGCTCAGTGGTAGGTCGATTAAATTTCAACTAAATAAATAAAATATCTGCCCACTTGTTTTTTTTAGTAATTCAAATTTTATAAAGGTGAAGTTACTATTTTTCTGCGGATTTTCAGTGATAGTTGAGCTTTCCTAATATATATATATTGCAGAGGGTTTCTTTTTTAAATTTAAAGGTCGTGACCGTATTTATATGGCATAATGCCTCGGGTGATCTACTGGGCCACTCAGCATATATTACAGGGCTTCTTTTGCCAAGTTTGCGTAGGTTAACATACCTACATTCGAACCTTCTGAAAAATAAATAAATTGTTCTGGATCTCATGTCGATCTCAGTCCCTTCAATGTACGTAACTGGACATAAGCAACAAAAACTCTGATCCTGAATCCGGGTCACGTGTTTAGCAAACGGATTCCATTTTTCTCTCTAACCTAGTTTAGAGATGGAGAGCTATCCGGTCTTGTGTTAACCTCTTGGTAACTGTTATGTCTCGAGCCTCACAGCCCACTATATGCTATCACCTTTGTGCATGGTCTTGTATATTTATATTTATTAGGAAATCTCTCTCGAAATATCATCAAAATGTTTCAATTATAGCTGGAAATTCCTGCAGGGGTCACTTCAAACCGGTCCAAAGTGTTTAGTTGAGTTTGACCACTTATTTAATTCCATTTTCCCCATCCATAGAGTTAATGAATCATGTCTCTCTCTCTTGAGTTCTTTTACATAACACTTCCATTGGCTGGAATATTTTAAAGAAGAAATTATAATGTAAAATTTTGTCTGTTCTTATCATTACGATCAATGGATCTCTCATATGTGTCTATCCGGTTGCAGTGAAAATAGCCTGCGACACTATTAATAAAGCATTGTATGAATTCTTTTAATGTAAATAATAAAAGTTTCTGTTATCTTTCATTCACTATAAATAAAACCACTTAGTATTGTTTTCTTTTGTGACATACATATGTACATCTGATCATTATATATGTAAAACTGAAAGCCTATAATATGATTTCATTGTCCATATGATGTGTCATGGTCGTACCTTGGGGTTCTTGTAAAAAAATTACTTTTAAATGGAGCACTCTATTTAAACTATTTTTTTTCACTGGACCTTCCTCTCTGGGCCTTGTTATTAGGTCTTTTCTTTGGTCTCTTAGTTATGCCCTGATATGGCTTTAATGATCTTGCATTAAATGGCCCTGTGGTTCCCTTGTCATTTTCAAATAGAAAAGCATTCTCTCCCAATTTCCTTTTTATAATGAAAGGTCCTTCATATAGAGGGAAGAATTTCTTGTATTTTCCCTGTGATGGTTTGCTTGTATGCGGTGTGCGGACCCATACCTGTTCCCCAGTTTGGAAATGGTACGTCTTATGTTTCATTTTTTTAATTCTCTTTTGTCCCATCTGTTCCAGTCACCTTCTAGCATTAGCTTGATCTCTATCATGGTCAACTATTTCTTGCTCTAGTGGCAATAGCATTTTTATAAATCCCGGGTCCTGTGTTCCAAAATGCAGTCTCATTGGGGAAAAACCTGTAGATTCGTTTGTGTTCTGGTTTAAATGTTTTACCACTCTGGGTGTTTGTTTAACCCAGTTTTTATGGTTATTTCCCAAGTAAGTACGGAATAATCGGTTCAGCTCTCTCATGACTCTCTCACAGGGATTTGACTGAGGATTTCTTATTGATGTTAAAATATGTTTAATTCCCTATTGGTGCATCCCTTCTCTCCATTGTCGAGATGTGAATGATGACCCATGGTCTGAGAGAATGGTTTTTGGTTTGCCTATTTCAACAAACTGCTTTGAATGCAGAGCCTTGAGTGCACTATGTGAGTCTGCCTGCTGCACGAGGTATGCTGATACATACTTCGAAAATGCATCGTACATCACAAAAAGAAATTTAAAGCAGTTAAAAGCAGGTAATGGCCTATAGTGATCCACTGCCAAAAGCTCATTTGGACCTGTAGGTAGTATTGGAGTAACTGTTCCCATGTAAGACTGGTTAGGGTGTTTACTCTGAGCACAGATCTGGCATTCTTTAAGTTTGGTCAGTATACTAGAGTATATCGCTTCCCAATGGAACTGATGTCGGATGGCACTCTCAGTTTTCTGTGGGCCATAGTGTCCACATAATTTGTGCACATGTTCAATGAGCCGCCCTCTAATTTGTCGTGGTATTAGAAATTTTCCAAGGGTTTGCTAAATAGCGTGTTCTATACATCAAGATATTATCTTTGATCTGGTAAGATCTCTTCCGTCCTGGTACCCATCCTTTCTCTAGGCTCTCAATGATAGGTCCATATTTTATGTCCATTCTTTGCAACTTGGCCAAATTTTTCAAATCGTGTTCTATTAAGTCATCCAGGCCAATGGACATTGTTGCTATACACATTTCTTCTGCTACCAAGTTGTGTGGCTGTACTTCTACTGGGTGACAGCTCAAGATATCTGCTACTATGTTCTCTGTTACAGGGCAATAAATTACTTTATAATTAAATTGTTGTAAAACAGACTCCATCTGATATGACGGTCATTGATGAGATATCCTCTATTTAGGAACTCAAGGCATTTGTGGTCAGTGATGATGATTACTTCCGAACCTAATAAAAACTGTTTAAACCTCTGGCATGCCTATACTATAGCCAGAGTTTCTTGTTCCATCACGGTGTAATTGGCTTCTGCCCCATGAAGGGTTCGATTGCAAAAATAGAGGACTTTATGTGTGTTCTGTTCATCAATTTGAAACAACACTACCCCCAAACCCTTTTTGCTACTGCCAGTTTGTAAATAAAAAGGGTGAGTGAAGTCAGGATGGTGCAATATCACAGTTTGCAGAAAATTTTTCTTAATCTTTTCGAAATCCTGCTCATGTTTTATCGACCATTTCCAACGGCGGTCCTTTTTTAAGAGATCGAGTAATAATGATGCGTCTTGTGCAAAGCTTTTATAGAATTTATGGTAGAAATTGCATATGCCCATAAATGACCATATTTGTTTACAATTAGTAGGTGTGAGGAAATTCTTAATGGCTGCTATCTTGTCTGGGTGGGGTAAGATTCCTTGCCCATTAACTAAATGTCCCAGAAAGGTAATCTCTTGTAGAGCAAAATAACTTTTAGTAAAATTTATTATAATGTTCTTTGCTACACATTCCTGAAGGAATTTTTTTAAATGTAACAAGTGTTCCACTATATCAGTGGAAGCGATGACCACATCATCGATATAGCATACCATGTGTTTCTTTATTTCTTCTGATAGGGCCTGATCTAGGCACCGTATTAATCCTGTACCACTGTTGGTTAAGCCAAATGGCATCCGCTTGAATACATATGTGTGCCCTTCATATCTGAATGTCATATATTTCCTGTCTTGTGGATCCAGAGCTATTTGCCAATAACTCGATGTTAAGTCAAGCATAGTGAAAATTTTTTTTATTGGCGAGATGAGCGAAAACATCCTGAAGGGGAGGAGGTATGTCTCTTTCAGGAATAGTAATACTATTCAATTTTCTTGCAACCAGTCACACTCATATAGATGTATTTTTTAACTGGTACGATAGAGCTGTTGTAAGGTGATGAACTTCTTTCTATAGTGCCCTCTTCTATCATGCTTTTTAATTGAGTTTCCACTTCTTTTTTATACTGATAAGGGATAGGATATGTCCTTGTGTGGAAATAGGTCTCTTCCTTGACTTGTATCCTATGCACATATTCTTTTATAATCCCCGGTACTATTTGAAAATGCCCTTGCATTTTCTGATAGCATTCCGCTTAGTTTCATTTTATCCATCTCAAGGTCAAGTGATGACTGCTTTATTTTTTCTTCTCTTGATCCCAAGTCAACTATTTCTTATATGCATCCTACTTTGGTAGCATAATAATTTGTTTGACTACCGAATGGTACTCCTTCTTTATAAAACTGGAAAATCTTCTTAGCATAGTTTATCTCTGATTGATGTTCCCCAATAAAATCGGATCCTAATAGTGCATCTTGTATACGTCCTGCCATTATCAAAAATGGATGACTTACTCTGGTAGATCCTATTTCTATGTCAGGCCACACTTAACGGGTTTCCATTTTAGCCCTCTTGCCATTTGCTAACCTTGCTTGAGTGGACTGCGTGGGCAAAGTGGGTAGAGTCTTTACTTTTTCTATACCATCATACCATTCTTTTGACACCAGTGACACTTGACTGCCTGTGTCCAGTAAAGCAATTACTGGGACATCTTCTAGTAATACTTCAATTTTCGGACAAACTTGGTATGGAGACCGGTGATGGGGCTTCTCCTCCTCATAGATAACTGTTGCCATGCTTGTCCCTTTTTCCTGCAGATTCTGTTGCAAATTACTGAAATCCACAGAGTTTAGGAATTTTACCAATTGTTCTATCCCATAGTTTCGACAGGCCAACAACAGTTTCTGTATGTGGTGGGGCATATTGTGCCTTATAGTCCTAATGATCTGCCCTTCAGACAATGAGAATGCTTCTAAGGACTTCAACATTGATGCCTGATGAAGGAAAAACTGAATATAAGTTTCTTTCTTGTAATTGCCATATTTTTCCTGTGATATCCTGTAAAATATTTTGTTCTGCCATTCCTGACCCCAGAAAATCCTGAGCAATGCCACTCAGTAATCTCTGAATGTAGTTGGTTTGTTGTTTCTGGCTGTCCACCACTCCTGGGCCAATCCCTGCAAATGGTTAACTGCAATCGATAGTTTTTCATCTTCTCTGAGTCTGTGAAACATAAACAGCTCTTGTAAACTCTGCAAGTGTGCCATGGGGTTTTCTTCTATGTTACCATGAAAAGTTTTGATGTGAATCAATCTTGCCACCATTGAGATGTCTGTTCTTTTCATGATTTTTATGCTTTTATTTTCACATTGAGTAGTTTCTTTATTCACATTTTGAAGATTCTCATTTCTTGGCTGATTCTCTTGTGTCGTTTTTGCTCTATATTGTCTACATTCTTCTTTGCATTCTTCTATTTTTTTAACATAGTTTCCATCGATTTTTGTACCCATTGTGGTTTTGGTATATCTATGTCTCCGGTCCATATAATTGATGTTTGGTCTTCCCATAACTTTTCTGAAAGTGACATATCTGTGTCATCTTTGTTTTTCTGTAGTCCTCGTGAATCCATGTCTCCTTCTGGGCTATACATATTTTCTAGAGAAATACGAATAGATAAAAGAAAATATATAAGAAAAAAATATTTGGTTTGCTGTTGGTTTAGTCTTTGTACTAATACTATTCTTAAAATTTGTCTTATTTTTCTACTCTTACTTTTCAAAAAGAATTTGCTTCACTCTCCCAACCATTCCTGCAACGGTTGTCCTTTTTTTTAACCTGCCAACTTTCTATCTATCTCTTATCCTATCCATAGTTTCTGCCCTATCTGTGTTTATTTACTTATTTACTACCCTATTCTGTGTGTTATATATGTGACTATAACTATGTGTATTTGATATACACTTCAATAAAATATGATTACTACTGCTGGGGGGGGGGGTAAAAATTCTACTTGAGCCCATCTTTTCTCTGTTCCTTATTTGATCACTCTGTCTCCCTTCCTAGCAAAAGAAAGAAAAATACATTAATATCTGATTTGGTTTTAATTTTCAACCGAACTGATTGATTTCCCATCTTGTAAACTGTACAACTGATAGCAAATACAGAAAGTGCAAAAGAAAAATATATAAACTTCTGTCATTCACTATATTTATTTTCAAAAAAAAAACACACAAAAAAAATTTCTTGTGATCATGAAATTCCTATTATGGGTCTATCTCTAAACAGTAAGGCCACACTTGGGATGCCAGATTATACAAAAAAAACTGTAACGGTAAGAAAAGTAGAGCTGCTTTAACCTAACCTAGAGAAGCAGATAGAGGGGGTTCGAACCTCACCCACTCCTCTAGATTGCTACTAAGTGACTTACTCCCCAAACCTCACTAGAATTTAATCTTAATGTATGCAACTATTTTTAAAATATATTTGGCAGAATTCGATAAGATAAAAATTTTCTTAATTAAATAGAATCCATTAGGAAAAGGAATTAATTAATAAAACATTTTTCTGAATTAGATAAAATAATAGATAACAGGAAAAATTTGAAACAACAGGCATGATTCGCTACTAATTAGCAGATTAAAAACATAATGGGAAAAAGGGTATAAATAAAGAACTTTTCTTTTGTTCTTGGTCTTATGCTTGCGGGTAACCTGTGCTGAAGGTCAGAGAGAAATCTTAAGAATTTTGTTGGAAGAAATTTTGCTGAGAAATTAGACAATATAGTGAACTCTTGCTTGCTGTACTTACTTTAAGCTGCACTCTATTCTTTCAGCATATAAATAAAAATCCAGAAATATGTTGCTCTGCAAAAATGCGGGGGTAACCTCTTTGTCTTCGCTCTCCTGAGCCATTCCTGAGGCCGGAGATCTAATTATGTAAGCCAGCCAGAGAACTAAAGTGCTTGCCCTGTATCCGTGAATATCTGCCCTCAAAACATGGAAAAACAAATCTGAAGAACCGGAAAGACCTGCGGGAAACATCTAATGAACTTATCTTGACCCACCCCATTTAGTTACCGGTAATGTTACCATAAATTAACAAAAAAATCTCTTTGTAATTTACAAATTCACTCTAGCTAGAATTACGTTTTTCTATATATATGTTTTTTTTAAATCTATGTGTTCGTATCTTGTCAAATTATATTTCATTAATTGCTTTTTTTTCTTTTTTTTTATATCGTAATGGGAGAGGTTATTATATATAATGGTGGCCATAGTTCTTACTAATTTAATTGAAAAATACTTTGTTTAACTTTCCGCCATTATACTCCAGTAGTTTAAGTTATTTATTTTATATAGATATTTTGGAAAGAAAAGGAAGCAAATCATAGAAAGTGCAAAACTCTATTTTTAAAATCAAGATTTAATTGCTAAGTTTCTATTAGAAAACTTATCACAGTCATTTCAAATAATCTTACCAAATTTTTTTTTTGGTTTTTATTTGTCTGTTGAGCTAAATGTAATGGTTTTTTTTCTCTTCTGCATTTAATATATTTGTAAATTACATTAAAGTCCCTGTTCATTACTCATATATTTTCATGGTTTCATGTATACATAGTGAAAACTAGAAGATTCTTTTGACACAATTTCTTTTATTTGTCTTAATAAATGTTAAATACATATGCAGATTCCACTTCTTTAGTACATTAACTCTTGTAATTTATGGTTTATTTCTTCTTTGACTTTTTAATTTTTTAAAATATTGTTTTGATACAAAAACAGAAAATAAATCCAACAATGATGAGTATTATTAGACATATATTTTCAGTACATTGGCATCACATTTTTGCAAAGATTTTATTTAAAAAGACAACACAAGCATTCTGACTAAATTTTTATTCGGTCATGGTAAAGAAATACAAATTAAATTGAATAAGTCATTTTCAAGACTCATAATTTGTGAGCTATACAAACTAATAATCTTCCAAAAAGACAACTATTTCTTGAATAGAAAGCTTTCTTTTTCTTGTTCTTTAGCAAGAGTTAAAATTACCATATCAATCATTATAACATTTTTAAAATTAACATTTAATATTTTTGCAAACAATTTTAATTACAAATCAAATGTAATTAATAAACAAATTGAACATATTATGACTTGATTTAAAATCTTTAAAAAGTTTTAAACACATAATACCATTTTTATTTATTTTTAGAAGTTATATATGTGATGACAGAGAGTTACAATATATATAGTACAGAACATTATGGAAATAAAAACTGATGATGAGGAATAAAAGTAGTTAACCATGCAGTTCCTACATTTTAGTAGTTATTTAGGTAGTGGTATAATAGATGCTCTAGACTCATCTTACATATTAGCTGTATTTTTATAATGGACTATTTCCATCATCTAATATATGTGTTGAATGTCTTTAGAAAAGTTTAATTTTATTTAAATATTCCAAATGCATTCAACTTTTAGTAATATCACAGCAAACAACTGTTAGTAATATCACAGCAAACAGGTTAGTATATGCATGAACTGTTAGTAATATCACAGCAAACAAACCTTTAGAAAAACATCTTGCATATTAGTTTCTAATTTTGCCCATTGTGTGAAGCCACTGAAACTAACAAAATATTGGTTATGAGTAATAGCAAGGAAGATAGTTTACTGCTTAAGGCTCAAACAGGATCTTTAGCAACAAGGGAATAAACAAATAAATTGAAAAATGTGGGTGGTTTTGTCTGTGAATTTGTAGAAGAATAAATATAAACAAAGTGATTATACAGAAATAGAGATATTGTTGTTTATGCTGGGTTTGGGAAAAATAAGGGGGATTTATATATAAAGGCTATGTAATTGACAAAGATTATGTTGTGGAAATGGGATGGAGTAGGGTAGAGAAGAATATGGGAAAACCTAGGGCAGGAAATGGAAAGAGAAGGGAAGGTGGCTAATAGGTTTCTTTGGGCATAGTGGCTGAGAGATTCCTGACTCCATATAAGGAGAAGTCCTAGTGCATCACATCACAAATTAGCCTATGTGAAGGTCCACTGGACATAGCTGGTTTTTGCTCTACATGATAAGTTAAAGGTTTATTTATTTTAATAACATCAAAAGTTTTTGTTTCCAGGGAATATTTGATTAGGGAATTGATGAGAAAAGAGAGTGGGCAAAAATAAATAAATTTAATTGGATTTGAAAAGATTGAAGAAAAATATTGCTAGTATTTGGATAGTGTTTTGAGATGCTGACATTTTAAATATATATAAAAATAGTTTGTAGTTTATTATAATGAAGTCTTAAAAATTAAGGCATACCTAAGATTAGTTGGATTTTAAAAGGTTTGCTAATAAAAAAAAAATTTAATGTAAGTGAGAGAAAGATTCATTTTGGGAAAGAGGGATAATGTTGAAGTGTGAGTTTGAGGGGATCATGTGTTTCTCATTCTCCATTATAAAAATTTAAAAAAATTTTGTATAAAGGGGGTTGGAGAGTAGTAGAAAATTATAAACTTAAATATAGAGTATGGAAATTTGGGGGGATAAGGAAATATGGACTGCAAGTGTATATCACAAGGAAACTAGGCATGCTTTGTATTTTTATATTAGATTATTTTCATCATCTTATATGCATATTGAATGTCATTAGAAATATTTAACTTTATTTAAATATTTCAGATACATTCAACTGTTAGTAGTAGTAGTAGTACATCAAACAAGTTAGTACATGCACAAGTTTTGAGAGATATTATTCTCACCTCTTCTTCAGCTGTTGCTGGCCTGACAAGTGACAGTACTAGCAAGGCATTAGAACCTGAACTCTTAGATTCTTGAGTATTGAATTTTAAGGTAATGCTCTAACCAATTGAACTATCCTGCCAAAGGCAACAGTTAGTAGAAATTTCATATACTTATGTATGAGGTTTCTCCTGATTTCTCCACTTTTTCCTAAGGGCAAAATTGATTAGTGGTTTCCATACATTAGATTGGCTTATGGATTTTTTGCTATTGTCATGTGAGCAGTTCCTTGAATTTTCTTCTTTGTATCTTTTCTTCTCTATCCATTATTTTTCTATTTTTCCAATTGAACATATGTTCATTGGCACATACATGATACCTTAGACACATCTGTTTTCTCTCTTCTAATCATCAGTTTTTGTCCTTGCAAGTGCTTTTCAATGGGATGACTAGTCTCACCAATATATGTTCTACCATGTTTACATAGTATTTTATAGGTGCAGTTTTTTCTTTTTAGCATTTCAGGTTTAGGCTTTGTAGATGTTAGAATTTCTCATATTGTGGTATGGCTCTGGAAAGCTGTTCTGAAGTTATACTGATTAGAGATTTTCTTTAATTTGTCAGCTATTTTTGGAATGTACCGCAACACTACAATACCAATAAAGTGTCTTTTCTCTTGATGGTATTTTTTGTTGTCTATTTAACATTTTCTTAATAACAGTTGATGGATAATCATTTTTCATAACAGTTTGTTCTATATAGATCTCTTTTTTTCTGAATCACTGGTTTCTGAACAAACTTCTTTTGCTCTATTCCATAGTGATAGTATAACTCAATGTTTTATTTTATGGTGTGATTGGAAGCATAGGCTAGATATTTTCCTGTATGTGTAGGTTTTCAGTAAACTGTAGTTTTGATTTTGCCATGAGGGAGTCTTGTCACAAGAACATCTATGAATGCCAATTTTTATTCTTGTTCTGATTCTATTGTGAATTTAATTGAAGGTGATATGTTGTTGATGTGTTTCCAGGAAGTTTGTAATAGTGCTTCACCATGTAACCACGTAATAAATGTATCATCCACATAGCAAAGCCAAACTTGAGGTGGATATGGAGTAGTTTTTATGGCCAAGGTTTCAAGTTCCATGTAAATTTTGCTAATCAGGGGAGAAAATAACACAGAATTCTGCCAACAAAATCAAGGAATGGCCATGGACTCGCCATGAGGGAGTCTTGTCACAAGAACATCTAAGAATGCCAATTTTTGTTCTTGTTCTGATTCTATTCTGAATTTAATTGAAGGTGATATGTTGTTGATGTGTTTCCAGAAAGTTTACAGCAGTGCTTCACTATGTGTCAATGCAACAAATGTATAATCTACACAGCAAAGCAAAACTTTAGGTGGATATGGAGTAGTTTTATGGCTAAGATTCAAGTTCTTCCATATAAATATTGCTAATCAGGGGAGAAAATAACACAGAATTCTGCCAACAAAATCAAGGAATGGCCATGGACTCACCATTGTCTCCCCTGATTAGCAAAATTTACATGGAACTTGAAACCTTGGCCATAAAAACTACTCCATATCCACCTCAAGTTTGGCTTTGCTATGTGGATGATACATTTATAGCATGGTCACATGGTGAAGCACTATTACAAACTTCCTGGAAACACATCAACATATCACCTTCAATTAAATTCACAATAGAATCAGAACAAGAATAAAAATTGGCATTCATAGATGTTCTTGTGACAAGACTCCCTCATGGTAAATTCAAAACTACAGTTTACTGAAAACCTACACATACAGGAAAATACCTAGCCTATACCTCCAATCTCATCAGAAACCCAAAACATTGAGTTATACTATAACTATAAAACAGAGCAAAAGAAGTTTGTTCAGAAACCAGTGATTTGAAAGAAGAAAAGATCTATATAGAACAAGCTGTTATACAAAATGGTTGTCAAAAATGTTAAATAGACAAAAAAAACATCTAGAGAAAAGACAGTTATTGGTACTAGTGTGTACCAATACATTACAAAAATAGCAGACAAATTAAGTAAAATCTGCAATCAGTATAACACCAGAACAGCTTTCCAAAGCCATATCACACTATGAGGAATTCTAACATCTAGAAAGCCTAAACTTGAAATGCTGAAAAGAAAAAACTACATCCATGAAATACCATGTAAATGTAGAAAAACATATATTGGTGAGACCAGTCATTCCACTGAAAACTGCTTGCAAAAACACAAACTGATAATTAAAAGAGAGGTAGCAGACCATTTATGTGCTAGTGAACATATGTTCAATTGAGAAAATACAAAAATATTGGATAGAGAAGAAAAGATAAAAAAAAAAATTTAAAGAACTACTCACATGACAATGACAAAAAATTCCAAAAGCCAACCTAGTGTGACTACACATAAAGTATGGAAACCACTGATCAACTTTAGGAGGTAGTTGTAAATTATGCACTGTACAGTGTGTGGTGGTGCTGTTTCAGTGCATAAATACAGAAATGTGCCATTTACGTGACTCAAGTCATGGTGTATAGAACAGTTCTGTTCATATTAGCCATTAAGCAGGCCTAGATGGCCTGCTGATGTTGTTTGCGATACTATGTGAATAGCGTGCACTTCACATATCACTACCGTATGACATGAGGGTGTGTGTAATTCAACTGGCCATAATTGTTTTAATGTTGATTTGAAGTAGTGATGTTACACCCTACCTGACATACTATTACATAGTAATAATTGTCAGGCTGGCCCTGTGTTTCCCTATATATGTTGGAAGGTGAAAATAATTTCAAAAGCGTAGGTCCAAACAGCACTTCCAAAACTCACGCGAATAGGCATGTTTTCACGAGAACAGCTATGAGACAAATCATCATCTTTGTTGAAGAACGTACATTTGTAAACAAAAAGCAAAAAGTGTCTTTGTTTTGTTTTTGATGTTTAATGTAGAATGCTAAGAATAACGTAATCTTGTTGAAGGTTGGAAACATAAACTTGCATGTTCTATAAATAAATGATTAAAAAATTATGCGAGAAAAATAATGTTATGTTTGTGGATGTGTGGGATTTTTTTATTAGTAAGAGGAAATTATACAGTAAAGAAGCACTGCATTTAGCAAAACAAGGAAGTAAAGCATTATGGGGCTTTATTTATGAAAAATATTATATTTTAGGAAAATTATAAAAGAGGATAGGGTTTTAAATTATAGTATTAGCAAAAAAAAGTTAAGGATGGATGGGGTATAAGAAGTAACCAGAGGGGAGCTTATTTAGATATAAATGTGGATGTGGAGAGGGAATGCGCCAGTAAAACTAATGATAAACAAACTAATTACAAATATAACAGAAAGGAAAGAGCCAAAAGAAAAGGATAGAAAGAAAAAAAGGAATTGTAAAAATTTTGATATTTGAATATGCAAGGTGGTAGAGACCAGAAAAGTGATTGGAATTAAAGCAGTTAAAAATAAAGGGTATAAAGTATTAGCAATAGTGGAAACCCATATAAGAGAAGAAGAAAAACCTACACTAGAAAATTTGGTATGGCAAATTATAAAGAAAAAAGAAAAAAAGAGTGGTGGTATAGGAATAATATCAAAAATATTTTTAAATATTGTAAAATGTCAAGATTATTTGTGGTTTGAGGTAAAGTTAGGACAACAAGAATGAATGGTGGCGAAAGTTTATATGGCCACTGGAGATAGTCAAACTATAATGGAGTGGAACAGTAGCCTATATGAATGCTTATTTAAGGATATACATAGTTTAAAAAAAAAGCGAAAGAAAATTATAGTTATAGGGGATATCAATGGCATATTAAAAAAATTGATGACTTGGATACCAAAAATGAGCAGCTTCTGAAAAATGTTTGTCAGAAAGTGAATTTAAAGATTGGGAATTTATCAAATATTTATGAGAGGATACATATGGTCTAGAAATAATATATTTTACACAATATATTATGTATTAGTATATAAAGAAGAAATGAATAAAGTATGGAAAATTAAAATTTTTGATAACGAAGAGAGAGTATGTAATAGTGATCATGATTTCTTTATCATAGAAATGATTAGTAATGTTATGGAAAATAACAATAAAAATAGAAAGGATACTGAAAGATATGGATGAAGAGTGAATGATAAGAATGTTAGAATATAAAATAAAAGTAGAAGTTATGGAAGAGCTTATAAGGAGTGGTGTGGTGAAGTAGAAAAAGTGGGAAATAGGGGTTTTAGGTGAGAATATTCAAAAGAATAAAAGAAATAGAAAAATGAGAATTGGTAAATGTGTAAAAGAGAGGGAAAAAAGCATGCAGAGAATATAAATGTGCTATTAAAAATAAAGTGAAAATTATGTTAATGTTAAATGGGAAAACTATTTAAAAAAAAAAAAAAGAAGTTGGATAAAATAAAACTTTTTTTTTTTAAAAAAAAGGTGGCTAGAATAGATAATTATATAGAGAGAATCAAATTAAAATAGTAAATTATTGGAAGATATATGGGAGTAAAAAAAATTGAAAATACATTAAAAGAAGAAATGCAGGGGGGGGGGGAGAAATAGTACTACTAAATGATGAGGAGAAAATGTGTAGTTCTAGAGAAGAATTGCAATCAATCTTAAATAAGTATGTAATGGATATAGAAAAGATGTTAGCTGTGAAGAACAGAATCATAACAATCATAAAATCACATAGGTATGGAAAAATTAATTTTATAGAAAATGAATTGAATGAGGCAGGAAAGAGGGTTGAAAAATGGGAAGGCGAGAGGTTTAGATGGATCAGCAGCAGGGCTGATGATGAATTTGGGAAATAGGGCAAAATTAAATTGATTATCATTCTTTAATAAGATGACACAGGAGATAGAATTCCAGATAGCTGGAATAATACAAATGATTATTATTTAAAGGAAAGGACAAGGACCATAGAAAGTTAAACAATTATAACCCAATAACGGTAACATCAATGTTATATAAAGATTTTGCATACATGGTGGATGGAAGGATGACAAGATATATGGAATCAAATAATATAGTGGAAGAAATGCAAGAAAGTTTTAGAGTGGATTTATAGTTACACAACTTATAGATATGGGTAGGAATATAGGTAGAGAATTATATATAGGCTTTATAAATATAGAGAAGGCATGTGGTAGAGTAAATAGGTTATGGATAGGTTTAGTAAATTTGGGAAGAATGGAGCTTTAGTGAATCTTATTAAGAGATTGTATAAAAATAATTAATATACATATCAATTAGGAAATATTAAATCGGTTAAAAATGGGGTGGGACTAAGGCAAGAATGCTCTATGTCACCTACTTTGTTTTTGTTATATTTGAGAGAAATAGAAGATTAGGAAAAGGGGTAGAAATACCATTAGTAGATTGGCAAGGGAGTGTATACATTATCAGGTCATTTATTTTCTGATGATTAAAGTAGGGAAGATATGGTAGTTGTGCTGAAGACCAGTGCAGGTGTAGGTAAAGAGATGGAGATCAAATTTAGTAAAGAAAAATCAAAAGTAATTAATGGTAAATGCTGGGGGAAAAGAGAAATAAATTTTCTTGGGGGATATAAAGTTAAGTATGGTGAAAGGGTTTAATTATTTAGGAATTGTCTTAAGTAAACAGAGGAATTGCTTGGAGGAGTGAGAAAAAAATTGATAAATGAAGCAAAGAAAAGAACGGAATTGATAAAGAAATTAATAGTGTTTTCATATAATAAATATTATGTTGCAAAAATTGTGTGGAATGAAGTGGCAATAGCAGGGTTAGCCTATGGTAATGATGTGTTATGTGTTAGCAAAGGTGTGTTTGATTACTTTAAAAAAATTTACAAAAGGAAGAAGGAAGATATATATTAGATACAGATGTGTGAACAGCAAAGGAGGCAATCAAAGAGAGGTGGGATGGTTAAGTTTTTGTATGAGAGATGCAAAAAGTAAAATGAAAATGTTTGGTAGATTGCAATTTATGGATGAAAGAGAATAGCCAAAATAGTATTTAATTGAGTTACAAATGAAAGGCGAGCAACAAGATAGGTAAGAAAGATAGTACAGTATGCATAAGATTTGGATAAAAACTTTGTCAGTATACTTGTACAAAGAGTAGGATGATTGTGTTAGGAGGATTGTGGAGTGTTATAGTGGCAAAGACAGGGATAGAAGAATATATGTATTAATAAAAAAAATAAAGAGGCTATAGTAATGTAGAACTAGTATGGAGAGTAAAAAGAACTTAAATATATATAGAAGTAAACAGAATATTGGATGTGAATTGATTTATGATAAAGGCAGGGATAGTAGTTTACTATTTAAGCCTCAAACAGGATCACTAGCAACAAGGAATATACACATAATGCAGAAATGTGAGTGGTTAAGTCTGCAGGTTATGTAAGCAAGGCATGAAAAATATTAGGCATTTGCTAATGGAATGTAAATGCTTGCAAGCAGAAAGGATACAAATAATAAGTTGTGGGAGAATAAATATAGGCCAAGTGATTATACAGAAAATAGGTTATTGGTCTTTATGCTGGGGTTGGAAAAAGATAAGGGAGATCTAGATACAATGGCTATGGAACAAAGATGAAATTGTGAAAATGGAATAGAGTTGGATAGAGAAGAATATGGGAAAGACTTAGAATGGAGGATGGAAAGGGAAGATAAAGTGACTAACAGGATTTTTTTTAGATATATTGGCTGAGAGATTCCTGATTTCATTAAAGGAGTAGCCATATCACCGCACATTTCAAACTAATTGATAAATTGAAGTTTAAGCATACTTTACATTTACAAGTATTTAAATTTTGTAAATAGTGACATTAATGGAATTCTTCAATTTACTCATATATTAAATTAAACAAAAAGGAACTTAATATAATAATTAACAAATGACTTGCTTTTAAAACTTATTACTGATTTTGTCTATTCAAATTTTAATATAATTACTATGAAAACAATAAAAGTTTTAACTTTTTCTGCAGAAACCTTTTCTTTTTGAAATAAATAAATGATTTATTGCCCTGCAGATCATAAGAAGTTTGATAACCAGAAATAACAATGTGGTCCCAAGATCCATGGACCTTGAACTCTAGAATCTCCTACTCTATTACTCAATTTAAAACATGTAGAACAAAAATTTCAACATCTTGCCTAATTGTAGCTTTCTCTTGTATTCTATCTTTAATTATGCTATTCCAATATATAAATTAATTCTAATATTCTCATGGATAAATGTTGAATTCATAGTATTTCTGGAAGCTTTCATGTAATAAAAATATAATGGTTAAATAGCTGACATTTCAGTACAATAACAAATACTATATTTTTAGAGTATCTTTGAGGTAATCTTTATGATGTAAATGGAAACTTCACATGAAATTTACTTAAATTCATTAAAATATCTTCTTTTAATAGATCAATTCCATTGAATTTAGTAAGCTGAAGAATGTATAATTTATTCTTATGGTCTTGTCATTATACTTTTAGATGGAACATCCATAAATGGAAATTTTTCAATGTTTTATGATATGATGATAAAGAGTTCTTGTCTCACTTTTATGCAATAAAAATTTGCAAAGTAATAGTCCTATATACAGTTAATTTACTTGGAATAGTTATGTCACTTGTTATTTGAAAATGTGAAATTACATTTAAATCTTAAAGAATTCACATCAAGCATAATTGGCTCATAACTTGTATCGATACTTAGATAAAATTTGTAATTTATTAGTTTTTGCTTAATTTCCAATTTCTTTAATGATATTTTAGCTATTTCTCACTCTTTAGTGAGTAATCCACTATACATAATGATCTAGTTAGATTTTGTTAGTCAAGCTAGGTTTGGGTTGTAGTGATCAAAATATGTTTATCCATTTAACATGAGCTGCAACTCACAAAATGTATTTCAAACCCAGTCAAGCCTGAGATTTAGGTCAGGGGCCAGCCTGGATTCGAACCCACTCTCCAAGCCCAGATCAAACACCTAATGGATAATATAACAATGATGGCACATGAGAATTAATTTTAAATCCAGCCCACTAGCAGAATGGAGAAGACAATGAGACATCTATTAACTATGACTTAACTTAATTATTCTTACACATGGCTGGATATTTGGAAATGGAGAAAAGAGGAATTCGAACTACTCAGACAAGCTGGATAATAAAAATTAGTTTAATATAATGACAAATTATTTACATACATTTATAAATTAATTGTGTACATTAGTATGTATGTGAATGAGCAAGTGGTCTACCAAACGATAGATAATTATACATTGTCATTCACACTATTATTTCTCATATGCACTTTTATTAATTAAATAATATATACTATATATAAACACACATCTTTGGTGGGTCCAATATTAAGATGCCAATCAACTATTAGAAAGAATTTACATAAAATTGCTATTAACGCTTTGGGTTACAGTTCTGAAACACGGTGACTAACATTATTTCAGGGAGCATTCTGAGATTCATTACAGATATAATATAAACTATTTTCATGCCATTATGGTCATGAAAATAAATAAAATACCTTTGAAAACATATTTGATTATATGACAAAAATATTTAATGAAAATTCTGTTAATTAGTGCTGGTAAGAAGAGCGCTTTATTTTTCCCCAAGACATATAGATGCTCTTAAATACAGAAATAATTTACGATGGTGGGATTGTATAAGACTGAAATAAATTTAATTAATAAAACAAGAAGTAGTTGTCATTTATATATATTTTAAGCAGACTGCAATTTTAATAATAGAGCATTAAAACTGGGTCATGAAGCAAAAGAAATAATAATATGAGGAAGTTTGTGGTGATGGCATAATAACCAAGAAATAACAAAAAAAAGTCATGCTTCTGGATGAAAGATGCAGTCTAAGACCCCCTTCTTGGGCAGTGCTTAGAGAAAAGTGGATAGGCATGTCGTAGACATCACCAACATGCAGGCCTTTTATACGAAGCCAGTGAATAGGCATACCAGACTTAGGGAATCACTGCCAGAGGTCTTTTTATACAAATAAATGGTCCTGGGTAGATCGACTATCCTCAGGACAAGGCTTAAGAAATAAATCTATGAGTTCGAACTGAAGACTAGAAGCACGTAATATATATAAACACGAAGATAAGGCTAATGTCAGTAATGCAATAATGATAAATGGCACTAACAACATTGAATAAGTTTACTGCTTTAAAAATAAATGACCCTAGTTTGAATGCCATAATTTATATAATTAATTTGCTATGCCACTTGAATATATATAAAAAGATTTAGATTTCATTTAATAAAATATACGTTAAGATTTGACCCCCTCCTTTTCTGCTATTTAAAATAAATCAATCCCACCTTCACTGATTTTATAATAACTGGAATATTTAAGTACTGTATTTGATATTTTAAGAGTAAATAAAAAAAAACTAGCAGTTATATAGAAAACAAATAATCGGTCACCTTTTCAGAATTGAATAACATTTATAAAATAAATAAGGTTTCAAAGTGTTAATTAGTTTGAATTCTGGATTCACCCCAGGTAGAAAATCCAGAGTTAAACAAATATATTTTTTATACTAAAACATAAATAAAATGTTGGCTCATAAAGCAATCTGGCAAGCATATTAATTAATAATGCTTTATGTTTTAAGGGAATGTTAATAATCTCAATTCATGAATGTTTACTTAAAAGAAGAGAAGATTTTAGAAATTCAACTCATCAGAATGCTTGAGACTGGCATATTAATAATAAAAACATATATATAAATAAATGACTGCACCAGAGTTAAAGAAAGTTAGAGCATATGAGAGAGAATTAACTTTATAGAAATCATTTGAGAGCAATTACATATTAGAAAAGTTACAAAATTAAATTATACATTAGGAGAAATTGATAGTAAAGTTTGAGATTAGTTAGACTAGTTTTACTTGCGGCTTAAAAATTTATCTTGCACTATTTTAAGAGTCCATATTTTAAAGTCTGGTCATGCATTGCAATTGGTTCTTAAATAACAGCAAGCTTTTATTCAGCATTTCACAATTCTCCAGTCGGGCTCTTACTTCATTCTACGGAAGCATGTTATAACGGCAGCGGAAGATGATCCTCACAGGTCAGAAAGGTGATGCGATTTCTATGCTTACATTTCAACACAGCTTGGATTCAGTTAACTGCACAGTTCTTTCAATAGTAGCTAATCTCTCTTGGTGATTTAAAATCCGGCCATTTTATACTCTGCTCAAGTATTTCTGGAATGCTTTTAATTACATATTTTAGCTTAAATCTAATCTCTGATCTAACATCTTAAGTTTCCTTTGTTCATTGTTTTTGAAAGATGCAACTGTAAGATAATATTCCAAAAATAAATTCAAATCTATTTCCAGATTAGAAATAGATATGACAGAATTGTTTATAACAAAAGAAAATCTTAATCTTAATCTCATTTTATTTTAAGTAAAAACTTTAATTAAAAATATCTTTCCCAGATTAAAACAATAGTGTTTCCAACCCTTTAATAATTTTTGGACAATCAACAGTTGCATCTTCCATCTTGGATTTTATAAAATATAGTTTAGTAGGAAAAACAAGCTATTTAAAAAGAAAAAGTTAAAAAAATGACATATAATAAAATATTTAAAAAATCAATATTGTTAGTAATAAATGTGGTTTTAATTTCTCCTTATTTGTAAAAATGAAAATACTTAATTGTAAATTATTAGAGAAAAAAATATAGTTAGTAATAAATTTGGCTGAACGTTTTCGAGGAACCGTGCCTCATACTCATAGCCTTAGTGAAAATGTACTTGATATATGTAAATGAGAATATTCAAATGAGTTACTGTTAAGTAGCCCATTTTTTCGAAATGTCGAAGCACGTGTCTCTTCTGTTGATTGCATGGATGTCTCTGTTAATGTAGAATGCCTCTTTTATCTTTCTCCTGTAGTCGTTTGGTTCTGAGCATAAAATAACGGGGTTAGCGGGTATGAAATTGTGCCCTGATTGTTTAGTATGTTCAAAAAATGCAGAAGATGTACTGCTGTTCGTTTGGGCTCTATTGAAGGTGTACCGATGTTGAGCCAACCTGGTGTTAATTGTGGCTTTCGTTTCCCCATAATATGTGGCGTGGCATCCGGCCTGGGGGCAGGAAATGGAGTACACCACATGTGGGGTGAGCGCTGGATCAATGTAATCTTTGGAGTTATTGATCAACCTATTAGTGTTGGGTGGAGTTCTGAATATTATGCTGAATTTGTTGCTTAAGGTTTTCGTTAGTTTATTGGATATTTTAGGGATGTAGGGGACCGTTATTCTGGGTAGATTGGTGCGAGGCAATTTATCATCTATTGTGCTGTTAAATTTCATGACTTTCCTCCTAATAGTTTTGTATTTGAATCCTGCTGCTAGTAGGTCTTTAATGTAATTGTTTACATTTTCCTTCCTATGTGCTTCATATTTACACAAATGATGGTTTCTAAACAGAAATGCTTTAAGACCTGCGAATTTGTGCGATGCGGGTGATTTAGAATTAGGATGGATGCAGCTTCGGATTTCAAATGGTTTAACAAGCATTTTGTAATCTATTGCGTGGCGGTCTCTTGACAAGGAAAGATCAAGATATTTGAGTTCGTTATTGTTTTCATATATGATAGAGAAAAATAGTTTAGTTGTGCTTTGTAATTCGCGTTGTATATTTAAAATATTATTTTTAGATGCTATAATGAAAATATCATCTACATATCGTATATATATGAAGTCTGGGTTAGTGTTGAAATATTTTGGAATAATGGATTGTTCATATTTATTTAAGTATATACTGGATAAGACGCCACTGATAGGGAGGCCCATGGGCCAACCATCTTGCATTGTGTACCATTTATCTTCAAAAAGAGTGAAAATATGGGAGTCAAGCCATGTCAAGAAAGCCATAATGAATTTAATTCTCTCGTTAGGACAAGATATTCGCAGCAACTCTTCATGTATAATTTGGATGGATGCTTTTCTATTGATTGATCCATATAATTCTTTCACATCCATCGTGGCCATAACAGAGTTGTGAGAGATTTGAACGTTTTTAATTCTGGAAATGAATTGAAAAGATGAATTTATTGTGTATGAGCCAAAATTAAGGTAATCTATAATCAATTGATTAACCAATTTGGCTGTATCAAAATAGTGCACGCCAGCGAAATCCATCATTAATCTAAGCGGTTCGCCTGGTTTATGTTGTTTTGAATTGGCAAACATTCGGGGAGGTCTAGTGGCAGAAGGATAAATCCTGTAATACTCGGATTTAGTGATCCCTTTGTCCTTGAAAGTTCGAAGCACACCATTAATAAATTTATCTCGGTCGATTTTGATGTTAAAAGTGTTATCATGTACCAACTTTAATATTTTAATTTGGTCATGCATTTTATTTTTGTAATCGGTGTTGTTTAATAAAACAAAGCGATTGCCTTTGTCTTCTTTGAGACAAATGATGTTGTGTGTTTTAAAATATTGTTTAGTATTTAATACACTTTTATTCCATGCTTCGTCTTTTCTATCAACGAAATTGTTATTTAGTAATTTAGCTATATCTGTGATAATAGCGTCTCTTTGTGTGTTATTAATGAGAGATGCTTCGATGTCTGCTATTAATTCGCGCTTAGGGGATGTCCAACTTCCTCCTACATATTTAGGTCCGAGCGATAATATTTTCTTGATTTCGTATGGCGGAGTAGTTGAAGTTTTATTAACGAACGCGTCTATATTAATGCCCGTGGTTTTTATTTTGTTTAATAGATAAAAATGTATTTTATTTTCAAATTTTAATATTTGAAATCTCTCAGTTTTACGCAATTTATCTTGCATCCACTGGGGATTACGTAGTTCGTTGTCATTTTGTTCCATCTAATTGTTTGCTTTTTGAAAGCGTCACTGCATCCGTGAGTTATGTGTGCCAAAAGTTGTTTCTGCAAATCATTTCTAATTTTAACATTATTGTAAATTGTTCTATTAATTTTCACCAAACAGGAGTTAGGTATGACGTTATAATCCTTGCATTTAGAGAAGAAAGAAAGTCTCTGTTCGTATTTAATCTTCGAAATTCCGCAGTTTAATATCTGTTTTTCTTGACCTCTATTCATTATGTAATAAATGTGGTTTTAATTTCTCCTTATTTGTAAAAATGAAAATACTTAATTGTAAATTATTAGAGAAAAAATATAGTTAGTAATAAATTTGGCTGAACGTTTTCGAGGAACCGTGCCTCATACTCATAGCCTTAGTGAAAATGTACTTGATATATGTAAATGAGAATATTCAAATGAGTTACTGTTAAGAAGCCCATTTTTTCGAAATGTCGAAG
Source organism: Epiperipatus broadwayi (assembly GCA_028023455.1). Taxonomy (NCBI): domain Eukaryota; kingdom Metazoa; phylum Onychophora; class Udeonychophora; order Euonychophora; family Peripatidae; genus Epiperipatus; species Epiperipatus broadwayi. The sequence continues at coordinate 5,565,021 of JAQFVV010006216.1, read as the reverse complement.
CACGTGTCTCTTCTGTTGATTGCATGGATGTCTCTGTTAATGTAGAATGCCTCTTTTATCTTTCTCCTGTAGTCGTTTGGTTCTGAGCATAAAATAACGGGGTTAGCGGGTATGAAATTGTGCCCTGATTGTTTAGTATGTTCAAAAATGCAGAAGATGTACTGCTGTTCGTTTGGGCTCTATTGAAAGTGTACCGATGTTGAGCCAACCTGGTGTTAATTGTGGCTTTCGTTTCCCCATAATATGTGGCATGGCACCGGCCTGGGCAGAAATGGAGACACCACAGTGGGGGAGCGGATCAATGTAATCTTTGGAGTTATTGATCAACCTATTAGTGTTGGGTGGAATTCTGAATATTATGCTGAATTTGTTGCTTAAGGTTTTCGTTAGTTTTTGGTTTTTAGGGATGTAGGGGGTATTCTGGGAGATTCAGGCAATTTATCATCTATTGTGCTGTTAAATTTCATGACTTTCCTCCTAATAGTTTTGTATTTGAATCCTGCTGCTAGTAGGTCTTTAATGTAATTGTTTACATTTTCCTTCCTATATATATATATTTGAGCCATACCTATAATACTTTAATAAAAAAGAACTAATAATTAATAAAAAAAATTAATAATTTTAAAAAATGTTATTGAAACGTTAAAATTTTATAAGCGCGCATCTCAAATATATACATAAAATATATATACACAACAAAAGGAGCAGGATGGGATATAGGGTTTGAGTACAGGTTAGTAGGTGGAAACATGAAGCTCAATATTAAGCTAAGATTGACTGCTTCAGGGTTCAGCTACATTTATGATAAGCATCAGAATATTTAAATGAGGTCAAACCTACAATCATTTGCTAAGTGAAACATTTATTCCAAATGTAGGTCCAAAGGGACTTATTAGTGATTATACTACCTCATACAAGATCATAACTATGAACTTTTAATATGTTGTTAAACTATTCTATGATGACTTTTTCAATGTTAGTGCTTTTGCATAAAAGAAAAGATTGGAGTGAGAATTTTTGTGTGTAAGCCTCATCAAAGAAATAAAAAAAATTATTTGGAACATTAATTAGCTTTTGATGACCCAATATATTATTCTAGTAGTCATAAGTTAAGGATAATGCACAGATCTCAACATCCCTATCTCTGAGAAAACTGAGTCCAAGGAACACAATACTTGATCAAAAAGACAACTGTTTCCCTGGCCTTCACTGATGTCTCTAAGTTTATTCTTTCTGCTAGGCTGCCACCATTACCACTGTGTCAGAAGACAACAATTGTCACAGAGTTGTGCAACTGCATTTGGGAATATCAACCTGATTCTCTTTTGGCCCAAACTACATTTACTGCCTATCTCAGAATTGACTGACTCACATTCAACTACTGTTCATGTGGAACCCATCTCAGCTTTGACCCTTGAGGATCTTGTTGAAGGATTTGGTACTACTACTGATATCTGTACCAATGGCAACTCTGGTGAGGCTTTTCTGATGTCCTTTTGAGTGCTCTACTGTGACCTCCTACTCATCCTTTTTACTCCTTTCACTTTTAGAAATATGGTTGGTATAGGCTCCATGCTTGAATACCATTTGCTTCCAGAGTCAATCACTTCCATTAGTATTTTTGTCACTGTAACATCCATTTATTGTAATTAACATGTGATTCATATAACTAACATTTGCACTTCAAAAATTCTTTTGTAATCCAATAATTTTTAAGTACTAATATAATAGATGAAATTAGAGGATGGATGGTTGAAAAGTTGGACAATAGAGAAGATTGAAATTTGTCCATTAAAGTTTGTAGATTTGCTATCTTAATATAAACTGAGCACTGGGAGATGACAATCTGGACAAAATGATGAGTGGTGGTTCCACAAGAAATATGTATATTGGAAATCATTTAATTTTCCCATGCATGGTCATGTGTATTGGTTGTATAAGATGAAGTGGATGACTGAAGGGAGCTTGAAAGTCTGGGTTCAAATCCCCTCTAATTTAATTCAGTAATTGTAAATGAGATTTTTCAACACAGACTTTAAACAAGTTTTCAATTTTTCATAGGCATAAATTGAGATACTTCTCTCTTGCCATTGATTTCCATAGACTTCTCAGGCAGCATTTTTTTCATTAAGAACTTATATATATATATATATTTGTACTGGGTTCGTTTGTTGATGATCACACTTACTCTGTAAGCTTGGTTTAGCTAGGTTTCAACCTTATTTATAATAAATTTATAATCTTATATTATAAATATGACGTGAACAAACCAGCACGTTCGAGCAGAGTGGAGAATACTATTGATAGCAGAACTGTCAATAATACCCATGATCAGACTGAGCTATGCAATGCATAACATGATCACATTTCCAGATTGTGGCTCATCTTGTCTGCTAGATTCAAACCCCTACTATCCAAACACTTTCTTTGTTTTGGATTAAACCCCGAGCACCAGCTAGTCTAAAACTAACATGTTCGGACAGTAGACCCATAATCCAGCACTCAAAAAATCCCTTAACTAGCTGTCTATTTTTTAATTCAATAACAAGTTATTTCTTAACTAATGGCAAAAAGAATTGACTGACAAAATAAAGCTTTAAGTTTAAAAGACAGTTTATTTTAATTAACACTAATTATTAAAATTTTAAACTACTTTAGATATTTTTTAATTAACATAAACATTTAAGGTACTTATATATGATCACGCATACACATTTTAAATACACATGAAAATATAATCTAACAATGTTAAATGACAAAGTATTAAATAGTATGATAAATATTAAATATAAGGCATTCAAACCAACACACACATCAATAGTTCTTTATGCATTGATAGAATTCCTTTACTACTGACTCTGGAGGCTTTATGGATGACAATGACTACTTTGAATTTATAAATGGAAATAAGAAAGTTATTAAATACCTAGGTTTTTGGAGAGTGGAGAAGTTGGTTGTTTGCTTCCTGTGTTTCCAGGATGTTTCTGAATTGTTTTATTAACAGCTGGCTGGTTTTACACTTCTTCAGAGAATTCCTGTTGATTGATGATCCTGGTTACTTCTTTTATTAAGGTTGAGGATGGTCATTTATTTTGTGGCACTGTTATTATTAAAACAGTAGATACTCGGGCGGCTCTCACTTATTGGGTGTCTGTTACTTCATCTCATGCAGAGTACTGGTATTTGGACAAGGTTTGAAGTTCATCATATGTTCTGATGAAGCTATTAACACTGCATGATTGATTGATGAACTCATAGATTGATTGATCAAAACTAAAAACTGAACTGCTTGATAAAAATTGACTCTTTATACATAAGACGTGTTGTCACTTTAATATCCTCCAGCTATATCTGTTGCCGAAGTTCTTTCCTTGTTTTAATTGCATTCCTTTGAGATAATCTTTTAATCCTGTTGTTGGAGATATCAATTAGCAGCCATCGCAAATGTGTTATTTTTACATTTTTAATTAATAGCCATTGCTGTGTTTTTAAATTGAATTTTCCTTTATTTCATTTTAACACGCACGTATTTATGCAATGTTTATAATCACACATATATATTTTATTAACAAGTATTCATCATTTAAGTGCATGTATATTTTAATCTAAACTCAACACTAGTTTTAAGATTACTTTTATTTTACTTAAATAAAAAGAGATTTATATTTTTAAACTTTAAGTTATATTTCAACTAATAATAATAAACTCTTTAACTTCTTTTAATTTTACATAACTATGAATTAATTGTTTCTAGCAAAACTCTTTTAGTTTGACATTTCTAAAGCAAACCCCCTCCCCCATTCTAATTAATTAATTGTAACTTTTATTTCAACTACTAATAATTGAAAAACTATTTGACTTTTAATCTTACATTTTTAAAAACAAACTGCCATAAAAAAACTCTTAAACTTTTAAATACTATTATCTTTTAATGAAAGATTTTTGTTTTAATAATTTTTACATAAAGTTATTATGTGCCAACACAATGTTGGTACAATATATATAATGTTTTCATGGTTATATGATGTAGATAAAATAATACTTTTGGGTATAGACCATGTATTATTTTGCATTACCATCTGATATTTCAACACACTAGCAACTGCTATTATCAAGGTTAACTTTTGAAAGAAAAATCGTTAGATCTTAAACAATAACATGACTCAGTGTGAGTTAAGAAATGAGCTTTAACTTGAAGTAGTTCAGCATTCACAATATGAGGCTTATCAAAATATTTATTTCCCTCAGTTTTTTCACCTATTAATTTTAAGTTAATATTAGATAAAATGAGAGGTTTCCACATAGCTGGAATATGTTGTGCTTTGATTATCCCTATTTAAACCAGTAGTTCTCTTTAATATTTCAATTGACTCTCTCATGATTCTTAAATCATATCTTTCCAAATTAGCAATTATTATTGTATTGTCAAAATCAGATTTGTGACCAATTTCTAAAAAATGGGAAGTAAAAACTGATGTGCTAATTTTTTGATTAAAAGCATTTCTATGCTCCTTAATTCTGACATTTATTCATCTATTAGACTGTCCCACATAACTTCTTGAGCACTGCAAACATGAAATTTCATAAACTCCTTGATGTTCCAAAATATTATGTCTTTAGGTTTATATAAAAAATCACCAATTTTTTTGCCAGTAGAAAAAGTAGTCTTTATATTAAACCAAGATAGTCTTCTACTGATTTTATCAGTAACCCCTTTAATATAAGATAAAATTACTATATTAAAAGAGGAATTGTCAATTCTATCCTATTTTTTTCCTTTTTAGTATTAATGTTATGTAAAACCTTACATATGATCTTTTTATTATAATTATTAGAAAGTAGAATATTTTTTGTAAGTTCTATTTCTTGAGTAAGATGTTCTTTATCACATAAATTATAAACCCTAGTCAAAAGATTTTTTGCTACAGAAAAAATTTGTGCAGGATGATGATGAGAATTAAAATTAAGATATCTGTTTGTATGGGTGGATTTTCTGTAAACTGATATTGATAGTGTTTATCACATTTTTTTGCAATTAAAACATCTAGAAAAGAAAGTGATCTGTTATTTTCCACTTCCATAGTAAATTTAATATTTGGATGCCAATTATTTATAAAAACAAGAAAATAATTTAAAGCATCAATGTCATGAGGCCATATAACAAATGTATCATTCACATATCTAAGCCAAATAGAAGGTTTTTTAGTAGCTGCACATAATACTTGACTTTCAAAATTATCCATGAAAAGATCAGCAATTACAGGTGACAGTGGAGATCCCATAGAAAGTCTTTTAATTTGTTTAAACTTTTGAGAATTATAAACAAAAAATGTATTTTCAAGGCAATGCTTCGCTAATGGAATAATAAAATCAGGTAAATCATTGTATTGTGCTATTTATACTTAATGCTTCTTCAACAGTAATATTAGTAATTCCAATTAGTTTTAAGTTTTTTCTATGTTTACTAATATTCCTGTTGAAGAAGCATTAAGTATATTAGCACAATACAATGATTTACATGATTTTATTATTCCATAAGCGAAGTCTTGAAAATACATTTTTTGTTTATAATTCTTAAAAGTTTAAACAAATTAAATGACTTTCTATGGGATCTCCACTGTCACCTGTAATTGCTGATCTTTTCATGGATAATTTTGAAAGTCAAGTATTATGTGCAGCTACTAAAAAACCTTCTATTTGGCTTAGATATGTGAATGATACATTTGTCATATGGCCTCAAGGTATTGATGCTTTAAATTATTTTCTTGTTTTTATAAATAATTGGCATTCAAATATTAAATTTACTATGGAAGTGGAAAATAACAGATCGCTTTCTTTTCTAGATGTTTGATTTTGCAAGAAAATGTGATGAAACATTATCAATATCAGTTTACAGAAAATCCATCCATACAAACAGATATCTTAATTTTAATTCTCATCATCATCCTGCACAAATTTTTTCTGTAGCAAAAAATCTTTTGACTAGAGCTTATAATTTTTTTTTTCATGTGTCATAGCATCAGCCGGGAAGCAAACCTGCTAACCCAGGACAACTGCTTGTAAAGCAGCTGTCGCTGAACTCTCGACCACCAATGCTTGACTAGAGCTTATAATTTATCTGATAAAGAACATCTTACACAAGAAATAGAACTTACAAAAAATATTTTACTTTCTAATAATTATAATAAAAAGATCATATGTAAGGCTTTACATAACATTAATACTAAAAAAGGAAAAAAAAGATAGAATTGACAATTCCTCTTTTAGTAGAGTAATTTTACCTTATATTAAATGGGTTACTGATAAAATCAGTAGAAGACTATCTTGTTTTAATATAAAGATTACTTTTTCTACTGGCAAAAAAATGGGTGATTTTTTATATAAACCTAAAGACATAATATTTTGGAACATCAAGGAGTTTATGAAATTTCATGTTTGCAGTGCTCAAGAAGCTATGTGGGCCAGTCTAATAGATGAATAAATGTCAGAATTAAGGAACATAGAAATGATTTTAATCAAAAAATTAGCACATCATTTTTTACTTCCCATTTTTTAGAAATTGGTCACAAATCTGATTTCAGACAATACAAAAATAATTGCTAATTTGGAAAGATATGATATAAGAACCATGAGAGAGTCAATTGAAATATTAAAAAGACCTACTGGTTTAAATAGGGATGATGAAGCATAATGTATTACAGCTATGTGGAAACCTCTCATTTTATCTAATATTAACTTAAAATTAATAGGTGAAAAACTGAGGGAAATAAACATTTTGATAAGCCTCATATTGAGAATGCTGAACTACTTCAAGTTAAATCTCATTTCTCATCTTGCACTGAGTCATGTTATTGTTTAAGATCTAATGTTTTTCTTTCAAAAGTTAACCTTGATAATGATGGTTGCTAGTCTGTCAAAATATCGGATTATAATGCAAAAAAAATTAGCACATCAGAATCTTGATTTCAGAGTTCAAATTCAGAATAAACTGCAATTGGAACAAAATGTTAATAGTAATACTTTAACTTTTTAACAAAATATGATGGTGATTATTATTAAACTAAGCATGGAATATTTGACATTTCTTTTAATTTATTTTGGGATCTTAGTCAAGTCATCTAAATCTTATAATTATTGATATTTTACCAGCATGTTTATTCAAACCCAGTTAGTGTATAATGCAATGTTAATTTAGTTGCCTAGATTCCATAATTATTAGTATTGTATTAGTTTACAATTTATTTAAGCTCAGTTAATTTTAATTTAGCCTAATAGTGTGCTAAGTTGTCATTTAAGGCTATAACAAAAGTTACTTGACAAATGTGTGTGTTTTAAATTAAATTTTAGCTCAGCTTAGTATAAGCTAAAGTTTTGGTATTATGTATTTCAAATTTTTAAGTGTCTATGAGCTAATTTAAGACAAGTTAATTTTATTGTTAAATAAGCATTTATTTTATATTGTGATGATCGCACATACTGCGATCACACATATAAATATTTAACATTCAAAGAATATTAAATATTGGGTTTGGATTACTAAAAGTGAGTTTAAAAAAATATATAAACAAAGAAATGTTTAATTAAGAAAAGAGAGGAAATTAGAATCGAAAAGATTTTTATCTTTTGCCCTCCAAAGTCGGGATTTTGTGAAATGGAAAATAAGTAAAGTTAGAAATATTGAAATTGTACCTTAGAAAATTAAGTGATAAAGAAATATAAATAAAATGCAAACTAAAATACGATTTTAGAAAGAAAAGTAAAGTTTGAAAGCCTTAAACAGAGCAAAAAATAGAAATTTAAAAACATGACCGAAAGATAAGGATCTGGGTTATAAAAGTACACATTTGACGATAAAACAAAATGCGTGTATGAAGTACGATAAAGACAGCAATAATTTATGCTTGTCAGTAATGTCAAAAAATAAAAAACATTTTATTAAAAATCTGGGTAATTAAAGGAGAAATAATAAATAAATGCAATAGTGCTACGAAATTATGTAAAAAACAAATCTATATATGGCCAAAGGCATAGTAAGAAAAAGGTGTGAATAAAAGCGAAAAACAAAGGATCGAAATGACAAAGGACTGTTGAATTTTTTAATTAAAAAGTTTTCAGATATAGTTTGGGGATTAGAGTTGGGGACTTCTTGTCGAGAGGGTGGTGGAGACACTGCTCTGTTAATAAGCAGATAGTTAATAAAATATGATTTCTAACGTTGGTGCCTCATCTAGAATGGCTGGCTAAGGGCCATCATGATCGCTTGCCGATCCAGACTCTCTGTGCTCTAATGATTCCTGTCTAGATGTAACAACTGCTGATGTAGCGCCTGCCAGAGGATTCATTTTGCCTTGTCCTTGATGCCTTAAATGTGGAGGAGTTCCCACAACCAAAATCTAACTTAAGAGCAACCGTCCCTGCTAAAGAAGTGGAGGAATTCCATGTGGCAGTCAGCAAGACTTCGAATTAATTCAGAGACTTAAAAACCTAGGTAAATATGTATACTACATTTTTATATTTCCATGTGCACATACCCTTTTATTGAGACAATGGCCAAATTCTCACTTTGAATGATAAAGACATTCTTTAACTTTTATATATATCCGGAATGACGATTTATAAATGTACAATCATTTATAAGATCTTTTCTATTTTATTTTTACTCGTAGCATTATAGCAAATAATCTGTTTTTTTATTGAGTGTTAATAATTTAAAGTATTTCTTTTTTATTGTTAATTTATTCTATTAAATATATTTATTATTGTTTTTAATCTGTTTCATCTCGTTCTTCGCCACTCCAAAATTAACATAATCTGAGGGTTTGAAAAATAATTAGTACTCATTTTGAGTACTGAAGTAACACGTGAAACTAGTGGTGCAGTATATTTGATCCCATTAAAATTTATAAATATCCAAGCGCTGTAACTCTGTTAAATCTTTCAGCAGTCGAGAGACAGTTGACCGGGAAAAATAACCTGGGGCTATACCTGTAGTGTATACAGGTTCGGCCAAGTATGGATATAGACTCGTTTATGTCCGTATGTTCTCTCTGCTTGTGGTAGCGGAAAGTGGATGATCTTGAATTTTAAGAATTCCCCATTATATATAAATAAAAGGGAAGTTAAGCTTTCGATTGCTGGCCTTTTCAAGCTATAGTGCATGCGCTTTTTATGAGTGTTAATAATAAATGAATACTTTCACTCCCAACACGAGATATAGTTTTTATGAAAGAACAAAATGAATCCACTTGTTCTTTCCAACCCAAATGCTTATATATGGGCAAATTTTAAGTACTGAAATGAAAGCATAAGGATAAACCACTCACTTTAAATTACTATTTACAATATCTGAATGAATGATGTCAACGAAATTATCTGGAATTTACTAAATGTCACTCTCAAATAAAACTTAAACATATTGTTAAAACAATCTTGTGGGAATATTTGATGTATAACCCACTTAAAAGATTTGTATTTGAACCTCAATAATATTATCAGTAGAGGTCTAGATGTGCTTATGTGCCAACTGATGTAAAGTATTTGTAACAAGGACTTATGTTGGCAAATAATTCCAAAAATTTGATGTAAATAAAATAAAAACTTGTACATATTATTTTTATATCTAATCATTAATAAATTTAATCAGAATTGTGAATATTGTAATCTTTGCAAATAGCAAACTTAATAACTCTAATGGACTTATAAATTTAGTGAACTCAATACAAATGACATATAGAAAAACAGAAACTAAATACTTTTAAATAAAAACTTCTCTATTCCAAAAATTGGAATTGTATATTAAAAAAATTAAAATTGGGTATTTTAAGTTAAATTCAGATTAATATAATTTTTAGTGAAGATTATTCAAGCTACTTTCAGACTGCACTCATTATTAATCATTTCTTTATTAGTTGAAGTTATAATCATTGCATATTATAATTTAGTTTGTCTTGTCTATGGCATAATAGAAAGACATAAAATGTACCCTTTTCTTTCTATTGTTTTCGAGTGATATCCTGGATAAATGGCTATGATTATTCTGAATTTAGTATATTTTATTATGCAATTACTTAGCAAATTAAATATTTTCTTTGTATAATTATTTCTGTTGTGACAAAATATTAGGAAGCATTTCTTATAAGAAAAGTATATACATCCTAGAGTCTCCCAGGATATCAGTTATTCATTCGCAACTAGTGATTACAGAAAAATTCCTAAAAGATATTCAGAACCCTGAGATGATCATTATTGCTATTATATTCTAATTATTGAATAAGTCTTCATTTAAATTACATATTGTTATAGCAAAAGACACTTTAATTATTCCATGTGCTATTAGAAAAGTACACTGTATTTTGTTGTTATTCTGCAAGAGTAGAGTATTTGAATTCATGCTTTCTTTGACATTCTGATATAACAAATATTAAATGTTGAGATAATTTAAGATGAATATTAGTATAAAATGTTTCTGTTGGTGCAAATAACTTATATACTCAGGGAATATATTTTGATGGAGAAAAGTCATATCTTAAAAGTATTTTATAATAAGAGTGAAGTTTTTCCACTTCTTAATTTCATTTGTAATTATTTAATGGTGTAATAAGTATTATTATTATTACTTTTAAATTCCCCTTTATCTTAATAGATGTCTCTGAAGTATCCTTTTTTTATTGTAACCGCCAGTGGGTCTAGTTCATGTTCCAAAATAAGAATCTCTCCCATTTTTATATTTGTATGTTTTAATCTCTCCCATTATTTACAATCTCTCCCATATTATTTTCAGCAATTCTTTCGCAATTCCCCATAGGTTACTATATATATATATATATATATATATATATATATATATATATATATATATATATATATAAAGGGCAGGGCAATCTATATATATATATGTAAATAGGGTATATGATTATATAAAATGATTATATTAGAGGGAATATTGATAAATATAAGGCTCACATGATTGTATTATAAAAGTGTATTTTGAAATCGCCCTATATAGGGTGAAAAGAGGTTCAATAATAAAGAAAATATTAATTTTTATATAGTTATTTTATTTCAATTGTGTTAGAATCATTATTAAATGTTGTTGTACTATACATTAATTACTTGATGCTAATTGAGTTGTTTGTCATTTTACGAATAAATTTACTATGAAGTGCTTATTCAAAGAAATTTCTAAATTCACAGAAAAGAGCAAGTTTTCTCAATTTTTTCACATATTCATTTGCTTTAGCATTCACAAATTAATACTATTTGTATGGCTTATATGGGAAATATAAGATTACTAGTTCTACTGATGCCTTTTCAAAGGTTAACTCAAATGGTTAAACAGGATCTTCTAGTGATATTAAAATTTTATAGATGGCAGCATCATAATACAAATAAATGAGGCCAACTTCATGCAAAGAAACTAAATCTTTCCATATACAAAGGTCATTGATCTGGAAATATAAGATACAATTATGCCCTTAGAAATCATAATTTAAAAAAATAATTTATGGCAATATTAATATATAAATTCTTATAATAAGACAAAAAATTAAAATATATTACTAGCTTGTCCAGTGACTTTCATTACCAGGCTTTCTGCTTCTCTGTAGTTAATCCTTCAATCTGTTGTGTCTGGCTGCAATAACACTTAGAAGAAATGTATATTTTAATTATTTATTAATATATACAATAATGAGGTTACAATAACTATATACATTTGTACATGCAGATTCAATTGGTAGTGAATGTTGCACTTGGCTACTACATGACTTCAAGAGAGAAAGCCTGTATAAATATCTTCAAAGTGTTTCCTTTGATGCTCATGTTTCTCTTGTTGCTTTATTGGATTCATGACTGTCTTCTGCTTAGTGGCAATCTTCTGCTTACTTTTTTTTAGATTAATTGTTCTCAGATATAGCATGTTTTTTCAATCTATTTTCAATTAAATAATAAGTGTATAATTAGTATACTGTTTTATATATAATAAAATATATTCTATCAGAGTATGTAGACAATTATCAACTATTATGTAATAAATCTTTGATACAAAACAATATTTGTTTTTTTGCTTAGATAGACTTTTAATGCAGTACATCTTTGTCAAAGCATGATTACAATGAATATTAACAAAATATATTAGCAAATCCATATGCATGTAAGCATATACTAAACTAGTCACTGATTCTCATAAATATTACCCTATTGGCATGTGTAAATTGGCCTAGTGATTGGCTATGTCAATAGACAAACAATCAATATTTGTTATTTCTGCTGCTATTTTAAACATTTAGCTTTTCATGATTACTATCTTGTAAACTTCAAATACTGTTGAGCTTATTTATACTTCTACTGCTGTTAATCTAATAAAATCTTATTTCAATTTGGTAGATTTGTATCCCATCATCTATAACAATCAATAAAATTCAATGACAACTCCTCTATAATAATGACAAATAACTAGTAAGCAGCTAACTCAATTCTTTACTCCATTCTGTCTGAACTACTTTACTAATATAATTGGATATACATATATATATAAATATATTGTACCAGGTTCGAATATACATCCTCAAAACACTGGCCTCTTAGGCAGAGAAGAACATATTCGGAGAAATATGTATGTCCAAATGATAGCTATATAAAAATATAACTAGCGTTACATTTCCCGGACATAGCTTCTTCTCGGCTGTTGAGTTCAACACCACGTTCAAAGCACTTTTTTTGTTTGTGTATAAACATGGGCGCCATCTATCTATTCAAAAAGAATAAACAACGCACCTTGAGCAATGGCCACTAACTCAATGCCTAAATCCATGACTAGCTCAGCTGTTTGTAATCACTAATAGATTATACATAATTTGTGGTTAAAAGAATTGTAAAAGGAATTTATAAAAGAGATTGATAAAATGAATTGACCGACAAATAGAGTTTAATTTTAAAGACAATTCATTAACTAACATTAATTTACTAAATTTAAACATCTTTATAATTTAATATAATACACACACATTTTAAATTAACATTTCTAAACTATTTTAAATATTCTTGTAGATTTTAATAATAGAACACTGGTATTTATCTAATTTAACTAATAACACTGATATAAGATCACGCACATATTAACTCATATAGCATTCCCGAATATAATAATAAAGCATTAACAGCATTTGAAACTTAAACACACATATCAATAGTTCATTTTATGTATGATATAGAGTTCATATAATTAGACTCTTGGAGGATTTGCACGAATTAATGCAATGCAATGGCTATTACAGTATAAACGAAAATAAGCAAATGTTTTACCTGGGATTTTGAACGTAGATTTAGAACTTTGTTTTCTTCTTGTTTGTTGCTTCTTCCAGCTGGCTGGGACATTTCCTTGATGAGTTTCCTTATTATTCACGATCATTACTATTGGAGACAATTAGATATTGATGGAGATTTCCAAGTTGTTAAGTTGACATTATTTCACAGGCATATCTTGCTGTTTTCATCGGACATAGGCTGTGGAGAAAATGTGCGTTCCCAAAATCTTCTCAGCACTGCATTTTGTTTCTGGATACCATTAACTTAACTGACTCAATTAATTTCTGAACTCAATTCGCTCAATTAATTTGTGAACTGACTCTTGTCTCAACTGATTGTCCGATAAAATATTTAGTATTTATACCGACAATATGTTGTCCTTTTAATATCCTCCGGCAAATATCTGTTGTCGAAATTCCAGTGATAATCCTTTGATAAACGTGTTTTGGAAGATTGTTTAATTAGTAATAGCCATGCAAAAACATATTGTTTTATTTTATTAATAGCCATTGCTGTGTTTTTAATGATAATCTTTTTTTATTTCGCATACATTTTTTTATTATTGACAATCACACATATATATACGCACATATATTACTAGTTTTAAGATTATTTTTCTTTAATTCGAATGAAAAGAGATTTGTATTTTTTAAACTTTAAATTATTTATATATTACGAATACTAATAAGAAAACTCTTTACTTCCTTTTTATGAAACCTTTAGTTTAACTTTTCTAACTACGATTTCCCTCCCCTCTTTAAATTAATCAATTTTAACTTTTATTTCAAAAACTAATGACCGAAAACTATTTGACTTTTATTCTTTTCGAAAACAAACCGTAACAAACTCTTCAACATCTAATTTTACATTTTTCTTTTATGAAAGATTATTTTAATAATTTTTTTAGATAAAATTATATGTGCCAATATTGGTACAATATATATATATATGTTGTAACGATCCAAAAGAAAGTGGATGAAAGCAGTCTATGATATCTGCACTACACGGGCGCCATCTAGGCATTTGAACCTAGAAAAATTTATAAAGTAGGCAGATATGCACTGTTAAGATTCCACTTTATTTAAATATTTAGACCGTTAGCCCATTGTCACTAGTTCATGGAGACACAGAGATAAGAAATAACTTGTTTAGTTTGTATATATAAAAAAATAAAAGCCACTGCCAGTAATTAACAAACAAACATTTATTAACGCACGTATAAATAAATTTTGAGGAATACATTTAACATTTTTATATTAACTTTTAATTTTAAATAGATTGCAATAATGAGTTTAATATTTATTTAGTGGGTCGAGTATGAATAGACTACATAGATTTGCATTTGAAAAGAAAATATTCTTTCCCTTATTTAACCTTAGGCCAAAAGTTCGCAGTCAAGCTGGCATCAATCCATCTGATACATTTATGTATTTAATGTAGCATAAAAATACAACAGCACATATATACTATACTATCAGGAATGGACATCTGAACAGTATAGTTAGAGAAGACATTGACTCTTGACCAATACAGGAATGTTACATCTGTATGGCAAGAAGAACAATAAAATAAAAACTTCATAGGAAGGGACTGCGGTCCTTTTTGCCAACTTACAATCCCATCCATAGGCAAAAGGTTGGTGCAGCATATACAGTGATTCTGCACGTAGCAAAACTCATACTACATCTACTAATCACACAAATATATCCAATCCATTGACCTAATTCAACTACGAAACGAATAACCTAAGATTACCCTCCCTTAATATAACTTTACAAAACTATATAGCCATTTACACCCAACTTAAATTTAACATTTAGATATGTTTGCACAGATGGATTTATTAAAGTTTGTTTTTTAATGTTGAGCATAGATCGACTACACATATTACACACTCAAAAACATTTCAAAATAAACATAAATGATCAAAATATAAAGTCATTGATGTAATTGCATAAGGGAATTCACAAGAAACCCTTTGGCATTCATCATAAGATGCCACATTAACACCATTAACTAAAAAGACATCCGAATAAATACATTTTAGATATTCACTGTAAGATATCATTTTTTACCGAATGTCTATATATTTTAATCACATATGAAAATAAAAACGTAATTAAACGTGAACAAATCCATGCAAGCGTCTATGCCCAACTGAAATTTAATGCATTTAATAATTTAAATGATAAATATTAATACAAATAAAATAATAAAATGGAAATGATTTTTTTAGCAAACAAATATATAAAAATTAAACATTTATAATTAATTTGAAACATAAGTCAAAGAAAAGTTCTTTTTTAAAAAATTTAGATTAACTGATCAAATCTTTAAAGTTCTTAGTTACTTTTTTTTTTGTTAATTTGAAAAGTTCATAGCTCATGGTAGAAGAGTCCAGGTTCCTGTTTTTATTTCCCATGACATCTCCATTGGAAGATAATGTTCTGGAGGTGGCATTAACTGGTTCTATTCTGGTATCACAGTCTTTTCATTTTTAAAATAAATGATAGAGAACGACAAGTGCGTCTTGTCATTCTTCTTACCAAATCAAGCTGGAAACTCAACTGTATTTCTCTTTTTATAGTATCCATGCAGATTCAACCAACAAAACATCCCTAATCCATCCTTTTCATTAGGGTCCGGACTGAGGCTTGGTGCTTCCATTGGTCAAGCTAATTATTTTTATTCTCTTATCTATTTTATCCTCTGACTTTTTAATTACAGTATATAAGACCCTTGAGGGCTAGTTTGCTTTTCAATTACTTTATAAAACAGTCATTTCTATTTACAAAAATATTTTATCTTTAAATCTTGTACTTTTTTATAACAAAGTATGTTCAAATATTTTTATTTATTAAAAAAAAATTTTTTTTTAAATTTTGCATCTGTGCGAATATATATACGTTTAACAAACATTTTAGCTTTTAGTTTTTTAATAGATTTTATTTTTATTTGCGAACTTAAAAGTTTTTATTTCAATTTAATGTAACGGCATATTTATATATCGTTACATATTAGTAAACTTCCTCAAAAAAACAAAAACATTAAAAAAAAAGAATTTACTTAGTGTTAGTAATTACGTTACACAAATTGATTATATATGAAAATTTCAAAAGGACAAAACTTTTTTTTAAAAAAGACAAAACAGTAATTACACACAAATATAATGATAAAAAAATGTTGACTGTTGATTCCTTACTACCAGCTAAATTTCTGCCCCCTCCCTTCCAAATTTCTTTTCTTCTACTTTTAACTATTACTTACGCAAGTTGAACGATTAGATTTTAATTTAAACAAGACTTTTTTTAAAAAAAATTATGATTTATATTTATTATTACATTTTATTCCTCACATTTATTTTTACATATGCGCAATTTTTCTTACTGGCAGTACCTTTAAGACAAAATTCAAAGTATAACTTTTCGTTAATACAAAAAATATATTTATATTTCTGAAAAAATATTACGGGCATGATTTATCTTTAAAATTCCCAGGACACTCGGTAGTTTATTAAAGATCGCCCCACATTGGGCACCAGTTGTAACGATCCAAAAGAAAGTGGATGAAAGCAATCTACGATATCTGCACTACATGGGCACCATCTAGGCATTTGAGCCTAGAAAAATTTATAAAGTAGGCAGATACGTGCTGTTAAGATTCCACTTTATTTAAATATTTAGACTGTTAACCCATTGTCACTAGTTCATGGAGACACAGAGATAAGAAATAACTTGTTTAGTTGGTATATATATAAAAATAAAAGCCACTGCCAGTAATTAACAAACAAACATTTATTAACACACATATAAATAAATTTTGAGGAATACATTTAACATTTTTATATTAACTTTTAATTTTAAATAGATTGCAATAATGAGTTTAATATTTATTTAGTGGGTTGAGTATGAATAGACTACATAGATCTGCATTTGAAAAGAAAATATTCTTTCCCTTATTTAACCTTAGGCCAAAAGTTCGCAGTCAAACCGACGTCAATCCATCTGATACATTTATGTATTTAATGTAGCATGAAAATACAACAGCACATATATACTATACTGTCAGGAATGGACATCTGAACAGTATAGTTAGAGAAGACATTGACTCTTGACCAATACAGGAATGTTACATCTGTATGGCTAGAAGAACAATAAAATAAAAACTCCATAGGAAGGGACCACGGTCCTTTTTGCTGACTTACAATCCCATCCATAGGCAAAAGGTTGGTGCAGCATATACAGCGATTCTGCACATAGCGAAACTCATACTACATCTACTAATTACACAAATATATCCAATCCATTGACCTAATTCAACTTAATATAATTTTACAAAACTATATAGCCATTCACGCCTGACTTAAATTTAATATTAGATATGTTCGCACAGAGGAATTTATTAAAGTTTGTTTTTTAATGTTGAGCATAGATTGACTACACAGATTACATGCTCAACAACATTTCAAAATAAACATAAATGATCAAAATATAAAGTCATTGATGTAATTGCATGAGGGAATTCACAAGAAACCCTTTGGCATTCATCATAAGATGCTGCATTAACACCAATAACTAAAAAGACATCCAAATAAATACATTTTAGATATTTACCGTAAGATATTATTTACCGAATGTCTATATATTTTAATCACATATGAAAACAAAAACATAATTAAACGTGAACGAATCCATGCAAGCATCTATGCCCAACTGAAATTTAATGCATTTAATAATTTAAATGATAAATATTAATACAAATAAAATAATAAAATGGAAATGATTTTTTTAGCAAACAAATATGTAAAAATTAAACATTTATAATTAAATTGAAACATAAGTCAGAGAAAAGTTCTTTTTTTAAAAATTTAGATTAACTGATCAAATCTTTAAAGTTCTTAATTACTTTTTTTTGTTAATTTGAAAAGTTCATAGTTCACGGTAGAAGAGTCCAGGTTCCTGCTTTTAATTCCCGTGATGTCTCCATTGGAAGATAATTTTCTGAGATAGCATTAGCTGGTTCCATTCTGGTATCACAGTCTTTTCATTTTTAAAATAAGTGATAGAGAATGACAAGTGCGTCTTGTCGTTCTTCTTACCAAATCAAGCTGGAAACTCTCAGGAAAACTGTATTTCTCTTTTTATAGTATCCTCTCAGATTCAACCAACAAACCGTCACTAATCCATCATTTTCATTAGGGTCCGGGCTGAGACTTGGTGCTTCCATTGGTCAAGCTAATTCTTTTTATTCTCTTATCTATCTTATCCTCTGACTTTTTAATTACAGTATATAAGAGCCTTGAGGGCTGGTTTGCTTTTCAATTACTTTATAAAACAATCATTTCCATTTACAAAAATATTTTATCTTTAAATCTTGTACTTTTTTATAACAAAGTACGTTCAAATATTTTTATTTATTAAAAAAAAATATTTTTAAAATTTTGCATCTGTGCGAATATATACACGTTTAACAAACATTTTAGCTTTTAGTTTTTTAATAGATTTTATTTTTATTTGCGAACTTAAAAGTTTTTATTTCAGTTTAATGAAATGGCATATTTATATATCGTTACAATATATATTGTAACATAATTAAAGTATCAAAAAAAAATTATAGATAGTTACAATATAACTATTACCATATAAGTGAAGGAGTTCAAATATCAAGAATTATAATATCTAAAAATAACTTGAATTTCTCAATATCCAACTATCAATAATTATAAGCAAATTATTAGCAAATTATTATAGCAATGTATTATAACTCAGGTATATGAAATCACGTGAGGTGAGTACACTCGTAATTCAATAAAATATAACTCAGGTATACAGGCAGTAGATCTTATCCACTTTCATTTCTTGGTTTGATGTTAAGTGCATGTTTAAACAAATACTAAGTGAATATGGTCTAGCAGGGCGCCACTAGATTATCTGAATCTAGACACGGTTATATCTGATAACCTTTCACATGTACCGGGTTTGAATCCCTTCTTGGTACTTTATTTATAATAAAAATGAAAGATTTTGCTTTTTGAGCCATATCACTATAAGCACTAATAGTTAGGTAAAAGTAAAACATCTATAAACCAAAGTGGAGTATACTAGACATAAATCATTTCTCAGATCTTAACATAACAAATGTGTTTCAATATTTTTATAAGTTCACTAGCTCAGATTATATATAACTAATTTAGGATGGCAATTCACTCATCCTTGCATGAAATAGATGATGGGATGTGGTTATAATAATACTAAGAGATCACTAAATATTATAAAATCAATATTTATTTATGGCCTTTAAACAGTTAAACAGCTCATTAATTAAAACGTTGATGATGATGATGATGATGATAATAATAACGATAATGACAAGGGTTTCAATTACAGCTCTAGGACTAAGCCTAAACATAAAACTAATTTTTATAAAGAAATTCCTAATTATTGCTTAATTTTAGCATATTTACTTATATCTTAAATAACTAATATTCAACCATTGATGATGATGAATAATCACACTTAACCAAGACTACACTTAATGAAATATATACGCCTCGTTTAATAAAACAAACTAATATTTATTACTACATTTCTAACATATACATAAAAATTTCTAGATAAATATTAAAATTGACATGAATAATAATAATAATAATTGATTATATAACAATCCTCAGATTAATTTTAAGTTTTTCCCCCTTTCCCTTCAAATGTATTTGTATTAAGTTGGACGTCACATTGACCATGATTTTCACTCCATGAGAAAAGTATTAAAAAAAAATATTATCTGCTCATTAGCACACATACTTCAAAAATCCAACATGTAAATAGAATGTAAAAAAAAAATGTTAGTAAAATTGAAAGAGCAAGTTTTAGAAACAAGTTTTAAATTATTTTCTCCCCCCTCTCTTCTACCTCTGAAATGCTATACTTAATGAAACAAACTAATCTAATATTCTAACACTACTTGTTACTCCACATTCAATCGCAATTATACACATATAAAATATCATTATGTATGTGCGTGTTTTATCCCATGATAACAAAATATTATTTAAAACCAAAATAATAATAATATATTAGTTAAAACTAAAATCATAATACCATAAAAAAAATTGTTTTACACATTAATATTGTAAAATTAATAAACAAATCATTTTCATACATTCAAGATCATTTATGAAGCTCAAAGTTATTTTTAGTAAGACATTCTTGTTTTTAATTGATCTGAATAGTCTTTAAAAGTTCTTTAAATAAAATATACCACTTTATTGCTAAAATGTTTATTAAGACTGATATCATAAAGAAAATAGATATAAAAAGTCATATTACCGATCTTTTGTTTGTGGCGAATTTCCAAGGGTTCAAACTTGTCTTGTATAATGTTTATATTTCTGCAGCTACCATTTCCGTTTTACTGGGAACAATCTCTTTCTTGAGGTGGATAACTATTTGATGATGGTGACTCTATTGAGGTTATTTGCTTTAGTGGATAATTTGGAAATCATTATATTAATTTTTCTTCTCTTCCTGTCAAGCATGTGGATGAAATACAGCAGTTGTTTTCACATTTATAAATTTTCTTGAGTTTAAAATCAGTTGTTGTAACAATTAATTGGACTTGATGATTAATATTTATCAGTAGATTAATTCATCTTCTTTGAATGCAGGTGAATGCTTTCTTCCTTCTATTAAAAACATCTTATTTCTCTGGTCAGTTGAAAGGTGTAGAATATTATTTTAGACACATCTTTTCTTTCCTATGTGATGTGCAGCTTCCCCAGATGGTCCAGCAAATGGGACATACATATAATTTTTCTAGCCAGCCATTTCTTATATTTTCAGCATTCAATTGGATAGTTTAATAATCTGAATCATAAACAATAATCCTAATAATAATTCAAGACAGCTTTTTATATCCAAATTTTAGCTACCTTAATCAATCAGAGATAGCATCACTTGCTATTTTTGGACAAATTTGTTTTAATTAGATCTCTAATTTATTTTCAACTAAATTATTTTTCAACTGAAAAGTTTAATCCTTTTTTCCAGACACTTTTGTTTAAAAAAAAAAAATAGACTCAATCCTTATTTCCTCTTTTTTTTTTTTCTTTCTTTTTAACATCCAGGTAACACTTCAAATCTTTGAGCTTCCTTCTTTAGATCTTGAGATAAGACCATCTCACAATTATAGTTCTGACCCATTATAAGCTTCCAAAGTGAAACAATCATTTACAAAAAAAAAATTGCTACAAAGATCGATATCTGATTAAACAGATTTCCTCTTTTAACAAAAAATTGTACAAAAAAAAATAATTTGACAGATTTAATACTTCCTTTTCTTTCAATATTTAGGAAATGTAAAATTTTGTATGTAATGTACACACATCCTTCATTCTTTCAAATCATTCATAAACTAACCTTAAATAATATGATTGCTAGCTTAGTAATTATAACCCAATTATTTAATTAAGTCTGTAACTTTTAAATCCCAATTATAATTAAAGAAAAGCAAAATAAAAGTATAGAATAAAATATTAGAATTGATCAAGCATAGGTTAGTTTTAAAGAAAATTAAAAATGTTTAATATTTGAAATATAAAACAATTAAATAATTTACACATACATTGCCTATATGTATGCATTATAACTTTGCTTTTTAAAGAAAAATTAAATATTAAATAGTTTAAATGTGTGTATTACCTTTCTATCAACACACAAACAAGTAAAGCATGTAATTGTTGACCCATTCTTTCTCTGTTTAAAGCTTTTAGAATTGTGACCTGGTAGGGTTTGAACTTGGATGCCCTACAGCTTCTTTTATGGTTATATAAAATTGTGATGATGATTTTTGGTTTACACTTT